>CADDXX010000565.1:359906-417824 GCA_902810485.1 Alauda arvensis
GGACAGGGATCGGGGATAGGGACAGGGACACGGATCGGGACAGGAACAGGGACAAGGATCGGGACAGGGACAGGGACAGGGACAGGGACACGGATCGGGATCAGGGACACGGAGCGGGACAGGGACAAGGATCGGGACAGGGACAGGGACAGGGGTCAGGGTGGGGGGACAGGGACAAGGACACGGACCGGGGCTGGGATGGGGGACAGGGACAGGGACACGGGACTGGGGGTGGGATGGGGGATAGGGACAAGGACACGGACCGGGGTCAGGGTGGGGAGACAGGGACAAGGACACGGGACTGGGGTTAGGATGGCGTATAGGGATAAGGACACGGGATCGGGGGTGGAATGGGGGATAGGGACAAGGACAGCGGGAGTGGGGTCAGGATAGGGACAGCGCGGGGTAAGGACAAGGACACGGAGCGGGGTCAGGAGAGGAGATAGGGACAAGGACAGTGAGTGGGGTCAGGGTGGAGTGACAGGGACAAGGACACGGGACTGGGGTCAGGGTGGAGTGACAGGGACAAGGACACGGAGCGGGGTCAGGATGAGGGGATAGGGACAAGGACARTGAGTGGGGTCAGGATGGGGACAAAGCAGGGGGATAGGGACAAAGACACAGAGCAGGACAGAACTTGGGGAGCAGGACAAGAATAGGGAGGAACACTGGAGCAGGGCTGTGGACAGGGACACCACAAACAGGGTGGGGACAGGGACATTGRKAGCAGAATAGGGACAGGAGCAGAGTAGGATCGGGACACTGGGAGCAAGATGGGGATGAGGACAGCAAGAGCAGAATGAGGATAGGGATATATAGGGAGCTGGACAGGGCCTGGGGCAGGATGGGGATGTGGAGACCAAAACAGGGTGGAATGGGGGCATCAGCAGCAGGACAGGGATGAGGACACAGGGAGCAGGACAGTGATAGCAACAATGGGAACAGGGCTGTGGAAGGAGACCAGGARCAGGATGGAGGCAGTGGAAGCAAGAAGGGGACAAAGATGCCGAAAGGGACATAGAGGGTGGGACAAATATGGAGGCACTGGGAGCAAAATGGGCAATGGGAACACTGGGAGCAAGATGGGATAAGGACAGCAAGAGCAGAATGAGGATAGGGATATTGGGAGCTGGACAGGGCCTGGGGYAGGGAGGGATGGGGGCATCAGSAGCAGAAGGGGARTGAGGACACAGGAGGCAGGATAGGGACAGAGACATGGAGAGCAGGACAAGAATGGGGACACTGGGAGCGGGGCTGTGGGCAGGGACACCAGGAGTAGGATGGGGATGAGGGTATTAGGAGAAGGGTGGGGGATAGGGACATGGAGCACAGGACAGGGACGGGGTGGGGACAAGAGACACCAAGAGCCGAGTGGAGGTGGGAGCATCAGAAGCAGGACAGGGACAAGGACACTGGGAGCAGGATGGGAACAGGGACACGGGCAGCAGGACAGGTACACCAGGAGCAGGATGGGAACAGGGACATGGGCAGCAGGACAGGTACACCAGGAGCAGGATGGGGATGGGGACATCAGGAGCGGGGTGGAAACCAGGGACATTGGGAGCATTGTAGGGGCAGGAGAAGGGTGGGATGGGAAAAGCAGAAGCAGGACAGAGACACAGTCACTGCAGGCAGGATGAGGTCAGGGACACAGGGAGCAGGACAGTGATGGAGACAGTGGAAACAGGATGAACAACAGGGGCAGGAAGGGGGCAATGGGACCAAGAAGGGGACAAGAACACTGGGACAGGGGATTTGGACATGGGGAGTAGGAAAATTATAGAGGCACTGGGAACAGAATGGGTTATGGGGACAATGGGAGCAAGATGAGAATGGAGAGAGCAGGAACAGGGTGGGGACAGGGACATTGAGAAGCAGAAAGGGACTGGGGTAGGATGGAGACAGGGACACCAAAGCAGAGTGGGATGAAGAATCAAGAGCAGGACAAGCACAAGGACACAGGCAGCAGGGGAGGACAGTGGGAATGGGGCTGTGGATGGGGACACCAGGACCAGGGTGGAGGCACTGGGAGCAAGACAGGCATGAGGACAGTAGAAGCAGGACTGCAGTCAGGGTCCCCGGGAGCAGCATGGGGACAGGGACACAGCACAGGGTGGGGGCTCATCCCACAAGGATGATCCCACAGGTGCCACGTCCTGTGGGGGCTTCCCAAGTCCCTTGGGATAGGGACAAATGGGAACTGTGGGGGTTCAACACAGGATCACTCATTGCTGATGGCCCTGCTGAGGGTGGGGGCACATCCCATGTCCCACAGCTGAGCCCGGACCAACTCGTGTCACGGATGGAGCCCCAGTGTGAGATTCCACGTGCCTCAGTTTACCTGTGCCACTGCCTTGGGGCATCCCGCWCCCCACAGATCCCTTGCGTGGGGAAATTCCAGCCGCAAAGCCCCCACTCCCAGGGCAGAGCAGCTTCCGCGGAAAATCCCCGGCTCAGATGCATGGGGCCAGGTTTGCGGCCGTCGGCCCCGCTGCGGGTCAGCGTTTTCCAGCTGCTGGGAGCAGCCTGCGTGAGAACCGGCTCCTTCCCACGCCTGGCCGGCCGCGGCCCCCGCCCTGTCCCGGGGTGAAGCGGGGCGATGCCGCTGGGCAGTGCAGCCTCGGGGCTCTGCTCTCCGAAGGAAGGTGCGACTGGCACCGCTGCCCATCCACGGGTTTTTCCAGGGCCCCGTTATCCCTGGAGAGCCCGAGGCTGGGATGATGGATGTCATCTTCCTTCTACAAACCCGCCCAGAGCAGCGGAGCGCTTGGCTCGGGAGCCAGGGGCCATCCCCGAGCCCTGGGACGTGCAATGCAGCTCCGAGCTCCGCCAAGCCCCGGACACTGATCCCGCTGCAGTCCCGGCAGGGTTTGCCCCAGAAGAGAGGCCTGGCCTGGTCCCTGGGGGCCCAGTTTGGTGCTGGGCTGTACTGGGAGGTGACGATCACCCCCAGAGTGGCTATGGGGGTGCCAGGGTCGCATTCTGCTTGCATCAAGACAGGATTGAGCCCCACTTTGAGCCTTTCCCCTAGGGCAGAGGGGGGACACGCCATCGGCGAGGCCAGGGCTGATACGGGAGGTGAGGGGGACTCTCCTGGCACTGCCCGGCAGGAAAGGCTGAGCTCGGTGATAGGGCTGGAGCCCCAGGACCGCATCCCTGGAAAGCTGAGCCTGCTGCCAGGAGCCCAGCACCTTCCCGCTGGGTGTGGGCTGGGGCAGCAGCACGGCCCGGGGGGCGATGCCGGTGTCGGCTGACAGGAAATCCTTCCCCTCCCTGCTTCTGATGCTCCACTGGCCCGAATTATCCCCCACAACATCCAGTTTCCGCAGAGACCCAGCACCTGGTGGGATGGCTGGGTGTGCTTTCCCATGGATGTTTCCTATCCCGTGCTTATGGCAGCCCAGTGCCTCCCAGCTTCCACCAGCAGCTGGCAGGTTTTGGGAGCAGGGGAGGAGCTTGCCCTCGGCTTTACCCTCTGCTCCTCCTGTGCTGGTGCCCCAGGGCCATCTCAAGCCCGTCTGAGAGCAGGGATGCTCTGGGACAGGTTCCCAGGGGTGTCACCGGGATGAATGAGGCTGCCAGGGCCAAATTCGGCATGGCAGCATCAGGGCAGGGCCAGGCCAGCCCAGGCTGGGGCCAGCCAGGGGACAGGGAGGGCAGGAATGTCCCCAGGAGATGTAAATCAGCCCTGGTTCCACAGCACATACTTGGGACAGAACCAGGGCAGAGTTCAGAGAGAGAGGCAGAGCAGCAGAGTGGAGAGGGAGCACTAAAAACCTCTCAGGGGATGAGCAGCTGATGWAATCCCTGAAAACCCAGCAAGACTGAGCAAGAAAGGAAAAAAWTAGGCCTGGGCTGACTGGTCCTTTCACTACCACAGGCAGGAGTGGGATACTGGGAGACAGGGAGCCCTTGGGAGTGGTACAGTGCTGAGGCAAGGGGGAACTGGGGCTGGGGATGGGAGAAATGCTGACAGAGTGTACTGGAAGCACTGGGAAAGCAGAGCCTCCCCAGCACTGCCATGCCTGGGCACAATCAGACTGAGCCCAGCCTGGAAGTTTGTACTAAATGTTTACAAGGGTTCAAAAAAAAGGGGTACAAAAAGGTCAAAGCCACACTCATCTCTCCTCCCAGGGAGGCTGGTAAAGCACTGCCCCCACCATCCCCCCCTTTCAGCTGCCTGAAATGCCTGACACAGTTGAGGCTCAGGAATCCATCCTGGCACTGCTCAGCTCCATGTGCTGGGGGAGCCTATCCAAAGGAAAACCCTGCTGGAGGCCACAGCAGCTGGAGACTAACAACACAAAATGGATCAGGGCTCTGGATCTGGGCTGCTCCCTGTATGGACAATGCCCACAATTGGTCCATGCAGACTCCTACAGCCATGGGAGTGACCTGAGGAACAGCTCCCTGCCTGCCCTGAGCCTTCAGGAGCCAGGGCTGGGCAAGCAGGGAAGGGGAGGGACCAGCAGGTGCCAGCCAGGGCTGGGCTCAGCCCCCATGCCAGGGCAGCAGCTTCACATGGGGTAGTTGAGAACGACGTCTTGCTTGGCCAGTTCCAGCAACATGGGGTCGTCGAAGAACTTGCTGATGCTCACATCCTCACTCAGGCCCTGCAGGGTAACACAAAGCCAGGGTTATTCCCCACACAGCCACTGCCCTGAGAGCCCACTGAAGAGACCTTGTGTCCTACAGTAAGAYACATTTTCAGGCTCCAAAAAAGGCATGAGGTGCTTCTCTGCAGCTTCTAACAGCCCTCAGGAACCTGCAAAAACGTGGTGTCTGCTGCTGAGCACATCCACCAGCTCACTGCCCCCACAGGGGAGCTTGATTCCCTCTGCTGCTTCTGCAACCCCTCCAGGCCCTCAGTCCAACTCACTAAACCAGCACAGAAACCAGTTCCTGCTGTTTCTGCTGGAGAAGGGGGCTGCACCAGGCCACTGAGGGGTCAGAGGGGCTGGGGAGGGAGCAGGGCTCAGCAGAGGCCACAGGATCCTGTTTTGGGCTGGAGTCACTGATGGGACTGACAGGCTCTGACAGGCAGCACAGGGGAAGCCCTGGGGCACAAAGGACATCAGACCACTCTGGGAACACAGAGGGGATGTGGCACAACACTATAACAGCTCAGCTGCTGGGACACAGGGACACTGCAGGGATTTGGCCCACACATACCTTCCTACGGCGGGTCTTGATCATGAACTCCCTGGCCAGGTGTGGGGCTGGCTGCGGCTCCAGCGGCCGGATGACGATGCTCTTGTCCAAGGGGTCACCAGGCACAATCTGAAACACAGGGCCAGCATGTGGGGGTGATGTTGGGGCTGGTTCAACCTCCCASAGACCCCAACTGCAACAGGAAAACATCCCTGGGCCCCACAGATACCCCAACCCTGGCTGCTCTTCTGGCACACAGCTGTCACTGCTGGTGACCATGCCTGTGAGAAGTCAGTAACACAGTGCTGAAACTCAAGCTAAGGACACATCCCAAGGACACATCCCTTCCTCAGGGAGTACTGCAAGTACACCTCCTAACAGAACAACTCATGCAAGTCCTGCTCAGCACAACCCCCTCCACAAACCAGGCATGCTTATTGTTTCAGAGCTGAGCCTTGGCTTTGAAACATCAACCTTTAGGCCAGGRCTCAGACTGCAGCTGCTGCTCTCACAGAGCTGTACCCCACACCACTGTGCACCACACACCTGTGGCTCCCACAGCACCTGATCTGCCCCACACACAGAAGTGGCCAGAGAACAGTATTTTGTCCCAAACTTTGTTTCCTACAGGTTTAAAACACCACCTCTGAGAGGCAAAGCTGAAGTGTGGCACAGGTCAAACTTCCTGTGGCAGATCAGTGAGKCCCAGCCCCACTGCAGGACTTCTGCTGCCCAGGCTGCAGAGCATGAAGTGGACCCAAACAGGTTTGCTCCTCCCCAGGGGGATGCCCTCTCCCCAGGCACTGCAGGACCCTGACACTCAGCCAGCAGCACCTTCAGGGCTCCCTCACTAGGACTGGGAGTGATGGCACTTGGAACAAAGCCCTGGCAGACATGGAACAGCTGGTGCACAAAGGCTCCCCAAGATGCTCTGAGGATGTTCTCCAGAGCTYTCCTGCTCTSTTGGAGCTGTGGCATTGACAGCACSTACCTGGTGCCTGATCCTACCTGTCCCTCTGCCCCATCTCCCCAGGGCATGGACTCACCTGCCAGTGGTGGAAGACAGAGAGAGAGAAGGCTTGTCCCTGTGTGTGGGTCCTCAAGTCTGTCTCAAAGCCAAAGGAATCAATGGCTGGGATGAAGGCTTTGATGGTGTAGAGGGGAGAGCCTGGGATGGGAGCATCCTGGGTCACGTGGCCTCTGCAAACATGGCAAAGGATCAGCATTCCTATGAATGATCCCTAGAGAATCATGGACTGGCCTGGGTGGGAAGGGACCTCCAACCCCACACATTCCATCCCCTCTACCATGGGCAGGGACACCTTCCACTATCCCAGGTTGCTCCAAGCTCCATCCACCCTGGCCTTGGGCACTTCCAGGCATGGAGCAGCCACAGCTTCTCTGGGCACCCTGTGCCAGGGCCTCTCCAGCTTCACAGCCAACAATTTCTTCCCAATATCCCATCTAACCCTGTTCTTTGGCAGTGGGAAGCCATTCCTCCTCATCCTGGCACTCCAGGCCCTTGTCCAGCTCTCTTGGAGCTCCTTTAGGCATTAGAAGGAGCTCTAAGGTTTCCCTGGAGCCTTCTCTTCTCCAGGTTGAACCACCCCAGGTCTCCTAACCCATTTTTACAGGGAAGTTGCTCCAGCCCTCTGAGCATCTTCCCAGCCTTGTCTGGAGCCATTGAAGGAGGTCCAAGTCCTTCCTGTGCTGGGGCCCCAGGGCTGAGCACAGTGCTTTGTACATCCTCCTCTCTGACACTCAGCAAGAACCCAAAGGCAGAGTGTGATCCTGAACATCCCTCCCCGTGCTGCTCAGGGCCASGATCAGTCAGGAATCTTCCAACTGTCACTTCCTGCAGACTTCACCCTCTGCACCAGTGCCAGCACTGTGGAATTCTCCACCAGCCCAGCTCCCACCACTGCTGCTTTGCACACCCCCACTGCTGGCAGGGGGAGCAGCTCACCTGCGCCGGGCCAGCACCGTGTACACAGCAGACACACAGTCAGCAGGAGCCTGCACCTCCACGAAGTAGTAGGGCTCCATCAGGCGAGGGGTGGCCTGTGAGGGGACAGGGGACAGCCACTGAGCYTCCTGCAGCACCAGCACAGCTCAGGTTCTCTGTTCAAACCCAGTGTCCGATGAGATTACAGGGTTCCTGCTGCCCCATGGCTGCCCAGGCCAACATCACAAACACCAAAAGGATCTTTTCTCCCTCTGGGCATGAGTCACCCCTCCCTCTCCCCCGTGCCCACCCTTCCCAGCAAGCCCAGCAGGAGCAAGAGCAGGAGGGAGCAGATGCACAGCAGTTTCCATCCATCCAGGCTGGAACACAGGCCCGTAGCACTCGAGTGCCAGCCCACAAGGGCACTGCACACACGGATGGTGAATGAGTCAGGGTGCACCCACAGCCCCGGGGCAGCCCCTGGGGACCAGCCCAGCACAGCAAGGCTCACCATGAGGAAGGCAGAGTACACAACCCTGCGGGCTGTGGGGATGATCTGCCCTCCACCCCGGTGCAAGGGCTCCTGAGCAATCACTGCATCCAGGATCTTGAACTTCACATTGCGGATCACTGCCAAGGGAGAAATGACAGCCAGTGACCCTGGGGGATGTTCTCTGCCAGCACCAACCACATCCCCAGATGCCCAAAGGCCCAGAGCCACCAGCAGTTCTCCTAAATTAAATTCCAGCAGGGAAAGCATGACCACGTCATAACCCTGCACATCACAGCGTCGTGGAATGATTCGGGTTGGAAGGAGCCTTAGAGCTCATCTAGTCCAGCTCCTGCCATGGGCAGGGACACCTTCCACCAGACCAGGCTGCTCCAAGCCCTGGAACACCTGAATTCTTAGAGATGGAAGAATTTAACTGATCTCATKATCTCAATTTCCCACAGGTCCCACTTACATTCATCACAGAGGGGCCCTTCCCTGGTCCCCCACTGGAAGCCCTGCACGATGCTGTCCTTCACTGAGCCCAGCAGAGACTTGTCCACCTACAGACAGACAGACAGACAGACAGACAGCTTCAGAGACCACACCTCATCACAGCCAGTAACACCCAGTGTTTAAAAGCCAGTTTCCAAAAGAGCAGTGTCCCCCTGTGCCCCCAGTGTCCACTCCTCACTCTCACAGCTCAAAAGCATCAGCACTATAAATTAAGAGTCCACATTCTGGTGATCCTGAAAGGCAAGGCCATTAGTTGCAAACTTTGGCAAGTTGAGGACATTGGCCCAAAGAAAAATAACAGGTGACCTGGTAACCAGTGCAGGATCACTGTGGGGAAAGTGCAGCAGGTCTGAGCTGTGGCAAACAATGAGCACCCCAAAGGTACCAGGGCCTTGCTGAAAGTTCTGGGAGGAGAGGGCATCTCCTGGCACCATGGGACAAAGGTCTCACTGAACAGTGGCCCCCACTCCTCACCTCTGAGGGCAGTGTGTCATCCACCAGGATGTTTGGGCCAGTGGCATCTGGCCCAAAGGCCCAGATGGAACGGGCAGCCAGCAAATCCCAGTCGTATTTGGTCTGGAAGAATTCACCCAGCTTCTTTCTGATAGAGAGAAAGGGAAGAAACTTTAGGAAACAAGAATCTGGCCTGCACTCATGATGTTTTTACAACCCTGTTCCCTTYAGGCACCAAAGCCTCAGCCAGAGATGCTCACAGACTGGCTGGCAGGAAATCCAAACCAGGATCCCTGCCCAGAGGCTGCTGCCTCGTACTGAGCACCCTGCAGGTCCCAGCATTCCCTTTTTCCTCTCATACCTGTTCCATGTGATCTGCACCACCTCGTTCTCAATGTCCTCTGCCAGCCCCTTCTCCAGGGGCTCAGCAATCATCGTGATCTTGTTCCTGGGGAGAGACAGACACCATCAGCCACAGGGATGGAAAAGGGGGGACTGGGAAGACTGCAGGGACTGGCAGCCCTGCACTGCAACAAAGCCATGGAGGGGCTGGGATGTGTCCAGGGAAGGGAAAGGAGCTGGGGAGGGGTCTGGAGCACCAGGAGCAGCTGAGGGAGCTGGGAGGGCTCAGCCTGGAGAAAAGGAGGCTCAGGGGGGACCTCCTGCCTCCCCACAACTCCCTGACAGGAGGGGACAGCTGGGGGTGTGGTCAGACTCTGCTCCCAGGGAACAAAGGACAGGATGAGAGGAAGCCTCAAGTTGAGCCAGAGGAGGTGTAGGTGAGATATTAGGGAAAATTTCTACACAGAAAAGGTTGTAAAGGCCTGGCACAGCTGCCCAGGGCAGTGGTAGAGTCACCATCCCTGGAACTGCTCAAAAAACATGTGGATGTGGCATTTGTACACATGGTTTAGTGGTGAACATGACAGTGGTGCTGCATTGACAGCTGGACTTCATTTAGGGTCTTTCCCAACCTCAATGCCTCCACAATTCTGTGATTCTCTGACTGCACCCAGCTTGGATGCAGTTGGGTTGATGAAGCCACCTGCATTCACTGCTGTTCCTGTGGRACCTCTCTGTTCCCAGAAATGAGGCAGCCAAACATGGTGAGATTGTCTCAGAATAAAGATAGGCAAGAACCAGAAACCACAGGGGAACACACAGGAGAGCCAACTTCAGCAGATGATGATTCCTCTGAAAATTCAGSTATGGGAGCACCCTGTGCACACAGATCTCCCCCATGTTCCCTCCCAGGCCTCCCCCTTCCAATCACAYGCACTGTGAGGTGCTGGGGGAGGGAGATGGGAGCAGCTGCAARGCTCCAGGGCATCACCAGGAAGAACAAATCCAAGATTACACATGGATAAGAGAAGACACAGCTCTGGCTCATGAAATTATTGGGGGAATTRCTGAAGGCAGCACTGGGCTCTTTGGCACCTGCTCCAGGCTCCCAGAACACCTCTCAGAACTGCTGAGAAGGTGTGACACTTAGGGAAAAGGGAAGATGTGGGTCTGTCTTTATTTCCTCCACTCTCAGAGCTCCTACACAGCACAGGAACATCCCTGGGACTCTGCTGTGCTCCTGAGCAGTTCAGGTCAATGGGACATTGCTCACTCAGGCATGTGCCATTTGGGGGACAGCAGCCAGGGGGAACAGCCCCCTTGGAGGGGATGGAGCCTCCCTCTGCCCCCTCCCATGCCCAGCTTGCCCAGGGCCCTTACTTCTTGTTGGGTGTCTCAGCAAAGCACTTCAGGGAGGATGTTTCCACCACTGTCTCACAGAATGTCACCACTGGATCAGCCACCTAAAAGAACAAAAGGTTTGTAAGGTTTCCAGTATTTTTTTTGTTTTGTTTGTAAAAAGACTGTTTGAAACCTCTGAACACCTGCAAGGAAAAACTGGTTCAACCAGCAGTGTTTTAATCAGGGTCGTGTATGAAGCACTGAGGCTTTCAAATGAGACAGGAAAATTTAAATCCAATTCCAGGTATGAAAAATTCTGCTCAATTTATTTCTTTGGTGTTAACCAGGAACAGGGGAAGGTTGGAATATGGAAAACTCCTCTCCAAGGCTGGAGCCTCTCAGTCCCATTGGTGTGACAGTCAGGCTGTAAGAGGCCCTCTTACACCCTAACAGCTTTTTTTGTTTTAACTTTTACAGGAACATGACAAAATCCATTCTGTATGTTCAGGTAGGTTCTTTTTCTTATCCTTCTGAGAGAGGGCATCAAAACCCTGTCCAGGGTTTCCAGTGGGGAAAATRCCTCTCTCATTGCCTCACCTTGATGTCAATCTCAGAATACATCTTCCTCAGATCGTGCATCACACAGTCCAGGTACAGCTCTCCTGTCCCCAGGATCACATGTTCCCCAGACTCCTCCACCTGCAAGAGAAGAGAGGGATTCAGCTGGCAGCCCCCTGCTCACAGCTCCTGCCTCCCAAGCCTAAGGAAGGATCAGCCTTAAATRCACTTGTTAGAGTCAGAACACCCCAAGGAAAATTCCCCCAGCCTTTTCCAGGAGGAAGTGCTGCTGGGCTCTGCARAAAGCTGCTTCCCTGGCACAGCAGGTGTGTGTTTTTCTGCTGSATTTACACTTTTCTGCTATTTCTACATAATTTATGAGATCAACTGAAACAGCAYGAAAAGACCCACAACAAACACAACAACCTATGGTAAAAACCCTGATTATTGTGAACATCAGCCTGGAGGCTGCTCCCAGCACTGGCTGGAAACAGCCACACACACAGAGAACAGTTAAGGCTGGAAGGGGAACCTCTGGAAATCATCTAATCCAAGTGCCCCCAGCAGTACCTTGGTTGTAAGTGAGGGGTAGCTCTTGTTGACCTTGCGGAGACCATCCAGCATTTTGGGCAGCTCTGAGGGGTTGACAGGCTCCACTGCTATTTTGATAACAGAYGTGGTGTTGAACTTCAAGGGACGGAAGATCTGAGCCTGGAAGCAGAGAGAACAAAGAGCTGRCACTGCATCCCTGCATGTCCTCAGGGTAAGACACAGCATGTGAAACTCTTCTCTTTCCCTCAGTGGCTCTTGTGCCCTGGCACCACGTCAGACAGGGATTCTTTAGGCTCACTATGGGAGCAGACAGGGATTCTTTAACCCCACCAGGGGAGCTTTTGGGCTGTACCCCACCACCCTGGCAGCCTGGAAGGCTGAGCAATGCCAGGCAGGCACGGTACCTCCTCATTGCCCCGGGGCTCTGTCACAGTCGCTGTCTTCACGATGGGCTGGTCCACGCCCTCAATCAGCACCCAGTTGCCAGCAGGAACCCTGTTCACCTCAATGTGATACCTGAAAGACAGGAGAGCACCACTGCAGCCTCAGAGCTTCCAGAACCTACCTTCTCCCTCCCTCCCAGTCCCTCACCTGACTCCAGGTGACTCCTCTCCCAACGAGCACATCACCAGAGCTTTCCATACCTCGCAACTGAGATCCAGAGGCGTCCAACRGTGCAGATCTGGGAATCCTCCTCATCTTCCAGGGTGTAGTTCTCCCCAAGGACCTTCACAGGCTGCCCAGCGTGGATGGTGCCACTGAGCACCCTCCCAAAGGCATGGAACTGGACACCATCATCAGTGCTGTACATTTTGGTTGTGTGACACATCAAGGGACCCTTGGGGTGACACAGAGAGACAGAAATGAGCTTCTTTCAAAACACAGTCAAGAAATAAGACACAGACCTGGCAAGACTGGACTTTGATGGTCCTTGTGGATCTCTTCCAACTCAGAATATTCYATGATTTGTGGATAAAGGGGATTAATGGGCTGGAATTTAGAAATGTTTATTTTGATTTGCCAAGTCCTTCAGTTCCTGCCACTGGAAGCCCTACATCTCCCTGGCCTGGATGGAAAGCCCTGGAATGACTGTGGTGGACTGCTCTGCTTACTCTTGTAGAGCAGCAAATGGTGGCTGGGACAAAGCCATGAGGAAAAATGTCACCTGCTGGCCTGCAAACCTGCTCAGAACAGAGCACCTGAGCCACCCCAAGATCACAGCTTCCAGTGCCACAAGGTCACCCCACACTGCTGATGTGGTGACAGTCACCACTGTGGAGTTTCATGTGGATAGTCACAACTCATTAAARAAAAGAGATTAATTTTCTCTGCAGACATCAAAGCAAAAGTCACAGGCAAATTTCTCACTCAGCTGCTGGCGTTGGTGGCTGCAGACAACTCCGAATGACAGCTCAGTGCAAGCTGTTGGAGGAGGAAGGGTTTGCAGGGCTGGGAGAGGAAAGGTGCTGACTAACTAACACAGGGTTATTTTTATCAGCACCATGCAGTTTTTTAGAGTTTGGAGAGAGAATCAAACTTCAAGGAAAAGGGACAAAGAGACTGCAAAAGGACACATAACTACCCTGCAGCTCCCACATGCTCTGGAGTCCTGACCTAGTCCTGTTCTTCTCTGAACACTGTGAAACAATTCCCTCTCTCCAGGGCTGCCCTGGCAGGCAGCTGAAGCTCCTTGGAGTGAAGAGATTTGTTCCAGTGTCGGCTGAGAGGTTTCAGAGTGCTGCAAGTCAAATCTGTGCAGAGAGCTGCCTGGGAGGCAGCTGCCCTGGCAGGGCAGGGGGAGCAGAGCCTGCTGGCCTTGGTTTTGCACACTCAGAGCAAACACAGGGGTTTCCTTACGTCAGGGTCACACTCGCTCATGGCCTCCCCCAGGTCGGAGTCCACCCCGCCYGTGTAGGTGTGCTCAATCTTCGTCTTGGCCCCCACTTTAGGGGAGGGGATGTGCTGCACACACATGTCCACAAAGCCTGCAACAGAACACTCGGTGAGGACAGGGTTAACCAGTGCACAGGAAAGAAATGCACTCCATAAACACAAGGCAAATGGACAGCAGCACCCACAGCAGCAGGGGAGAGGTGAGCAGCGTCTCAGGCTGTCTGTGGGGGTCATAGTTTAGATTTGGGAAATCGAGCAGGATCTGTGCAAGTAAGTACTCCAAAATATAACCCTCAGCTCTTGGTGTGAGGTACTGGGGATACAAGGAGGATGGTGAAGGGAAGACAAACAGCTTGTACCTGTGAACTCCCCAAAGAACTTCTTGCAGACGAGCCGCAGGAGGGGCCGGATGTTCAGCTTCAACTCCTCCTTGGTCAGGTGGATGCCAAGTTCATCCAGAGTCCTGGGCAGGGTCGTGTCCACATCCCCCACCACCTGCAAGACAAGTCCCACTCTCAGGTTCACTGGGGGGGTCCCAGTCAGTAAATCCTCAGTGCAGCATCACACACCAGCCACCCCCACAGGGCTCTGGACTTGCACTGGTTCAGAGCTCACACAGAGCCAGATGGGGCAAATCAGAGAACTGGGGACTCATTAAGGCTGGAAAAGCTCTCCAAGATCATTGAGGCCAACCATTCCCCAAGCACTGCCAAGGCCACCACTAAATCATGTTAGTCCYCAGGTGCCACATTTACATGACTTTTAAATTTGTCCAGGCATGGTGACTCCACCCCTGCCCTGGGCAGCTGTGCCAGGACTGGAAACCTCTTTGGGGAAAGACATTTTCCCTAATCTCCAATCTAAACCTCCCCCTGCACAAMCTGAGGCCTTTTCCCTTGTCCTGTCCCTGTTGCCTGGGAGCAGAGCCCAACCCCCCCAGCTGCCCCTTCCCATCAGGGAGTTGTAGAAAGCAAGGTCTCCTTGGAGCCTCCTTTTATCCAGGCTGAGCCCCCTCCTCATCATCCAACTCCTTCTCATCCAACTTCTGCTCCAAATCTTTGCTACAAGTCTGAGGAATGTCACTTGACTGCTTTCAGGGCACACAAGGAAGAGCAAGGACTGTTCTATTCACTGCAAACACAGCCCTGCATTTGCAAGAAATAACGATTACTCTGCACCTCCAAGCCCACCCTGTGCAGATCCAGCTGCAGAATGGGACAGGACCAGACCCACCAGCCACCACCCAGTGGCCAGCCCCARCAGGAGGGGCCAATCCCACCATCACAGACCTGAGCCAAGATCTTGTACAGGGGCTCCAGGATGAACTCCACGAAGCTGCGCTGGGAACTGCTCGTCGGGGCCTTTTTGGTGAACTTGCGGCTGTTGGAGACCRGAGAGGTGAGGAGCAAGAACTGAGCCTGCCAGCACCCCTACACAGCCTCTGCTCCCCCCAGCTTCTCCTGTTCTCCCTCCCAAACCCCTGGGAAGTTGTCAGGGACACACATATTACTACAAATAAAAGCCAGAGGTGCCTCTCTGCTCCTGCTTGTGGGATTCAGGAGGACCATGTGGATTCACATTAGGCAGGAGGCCTGACTCAACCCTTCCCAGATACYACTCCACCACAGGATCAGGAGTGACCTTGGTGGTCATCTAGTCCACATTTTTCAGGGAATGGAGGGAAAAACCCAGGAATAAAGCAACATTAAAACATTTAAACGGGGTTCTTACGTCTTCGGATTGAAGTAGATGTCRCCCCAAAGCCGCTTCGCAAACTCCTGGTAATTGATGTCTCCTAAAGGAAAAGGCAAATGGAAAAGTCTCTCAGATGTCACTGCTTTTCTCTTAGCTTAGAAATCTTTATTTTTTGGCTTTTAAAACAAGCCTGAGGGTTCAGTTTAATGAACTGATGAGTGAATGCCTCATCCCAATTCTGATTAAGTGCTGTCCTGGGGAGAGCAGGCAGAGATGAGCAGAAAGAGGCCATGGGGGTGTCCCCTGCAGCCCAGGGACACTGCAGRTCACAGWCTGACTTCCTAGGAACCCTCAGCTCTCTGCTACCCACRGGGTCAGAGCTGAGSASTGCTGCAGGAGCCCAGCCACATCTGCTGCACYTGCAMACAGGAAYRCTGTGCCTGCWGCTGCAGTGCCAAGGTGCTGGAACKGCCTCCACCCCTCRGYCCTGCAGGCTCAGCACCAGCATTTYCTGCCCTGCTGAGCATCTCTAGGTTCYCTTCTCTTTCTCAGGGAGCACACAGCCAAACACCCACTGCTGAAGGCCCAGTGCAGTGCTGGCTGTCATGGTGAATTTACAAACACCAGGACAGGATGAGAACCTACAGCAGGTTCCAAGCAAGCTTTWGCTGTGGGCAGATGTGTGAGCACAAGGCATTTCCTGGTGGCTGCAGTCTGGACACTGATGCTGCTCTAACTCCTGTKAGCTGACATGTGGTGGCTGCACACACAATTCCTGGTGACCAGAATCCACTATTCCCAACTCTGAGAACCCATTCAGCTCCACCTGGTTGGCATCTCCAGCCAACTGTGCTGGCCTCAGCCCCCCAAGGAGGGGTCTCACCCCAGCAGGCTCTGAGTGAATGCTGTGACACTCAGGGAGCTCATTTATTGCTCCAAACTCTCAGGACACGTGGCAGTCCTGSCACCATCAGTCCCTGACCCCTACAACTTCATCCTCCCTCAGGCCAAGTTCTCAGCAAGAGCTGGCCCAGCTGCTTTACAACCTCCTCCTTCTTCCCCTGCTCTCRGCTCCTACAGATCCCCAAATTCCCCAGTGGGGGACTTCAAAAACCTGGGCTGTAGAGCTGCTAATGCCAGCACAGAGCCCGCTGCTACACACAGCAGATTGCCCTGAGTGGGCACCTGGGGAGCAGAAAATTAAATCCAAGCCAGAAAAAGACAGTTTCTTAAAAAAGAAAGAGGGCAAGAGTGCAAAACCTTGTGGGCAAAGCTTGTGCCCAGCTGCAGCTGAGTCTTGGACTTTTGGGAAAAGGCAGGAAGAGCTTAACTGCTTCGCTCCTGAGCTGCTGACAAGGAGGCAAAGCACAACACACACACACCTGCCTTCAACTGCTTGTTATTTCTACTTAGGGAATGAAAAAAATCTTGGCTTCTGACTCAAGAAACATTTATCAGGAGAAAATATCCTGCTAAAACTGTGTTTCTGCTTTTTAACCCCCGAGGCTCAGCACCACTCAACTCTCAGCAATTCCAGAACACAAACACTGGCCATGTGCAGGGGAAGCTGAACAGCTCAGAAAACCTCCACAAGAAAGGTTGGGAAATGAGATGCTCAAGTGCACCAGGTTTCTGGCTAATCCTTACCATATGTGTCTGCATAAATCTTTGCAAAAGACCCCAGTGTGAAGCAGATGCTGTACTGAGAGCTGGAGAAGCACACGTTCCCCAGAAGGGGGGACAGCACGAGGTTCTCGTCGGTGGAATACATGCTGAGAGAGAAAAATAAAACCAAATCAATGTTATGAACCAAAGAAGACACTTCAACCCACTTCCCACACCCTACAGCAGTGACAGGCAATGAGCCTGCATTGCCAAAAAGCATCTTTAAACAGGCTGCTGCTTGCTTGCCATCACAATCTCGGGGTCAGGAACATTTTCTGCCTATAAACTTCAAAGCATTAATGTGCAAAGATTTAAAGATCCTAGAACTACAAAGTTACCGGCACAAATGCCTCAGATTTTTTTATCTGGGATAATTTTTCTTCCCCTAAAGAAGCTGCCAAGTTGGTCAACCWAGTAAGGGAAAAGATAATACAGGGATATCATTTAATCCAAACAGGTTTAATGAGCTCACAGCCATGCTAGGCAGGGTGAATTACTCTGCTCCCAGCTGCCTGATGCCACCACACACTGAACAGAGACGTTCCAGGGAGCTTTGCAAATCCACACACACTTGAAGGGCAGAATGCTGTTAAAGAATCCCTGGATGAGAAGAACCCACAGAAATGATGCATGGCTACTAAGATGTCCCTCCCTCCCCTGAGCAGGGCTGGCAAGGAGATTGGACTGTGTCAGAATCATAATCCTTGTTTAGGAGTTGRGACAGCAAATCCTCTTTTAGTTTTGTAGTAAGTATTTAGGAGCTTTGAGACATCTCAACCTCCAATTTGGAATACAACCTGGATCATTTCAGTGCATTTGAGACGTTTGGGAGCACARATTCCCTGCTCTGATCATATGTCCACTTTCTCTACTTTTTAATGGAGGAAAAATGAAATGGGGCGGGGGAAATGAAATCCCCTGGAGTTTGCCAGGAAGAGCCAATCCTGCTTAATTCAATGAATTAGCTGAGATGAACTTCCAGTGGCTCTTCCTGGCCCATTTTCTACAACTCAAGACATCAAGAGACAAACTGATGAGCTTCCAGGCACACGCAGGGCTCAGAGAGAGCCATGGGACAGAGACAGCACTAATGATCACCCCAAGCACCCTCACCTGATCAGACCATTAACTTCATCTACAATGTGTCTGAGTTTGTAGTAAGCATCTGTGGGGGGCAGTTTCAGCTCCAGGATGAGTCTGTCGATCTTGTTGATGCACACAGTCACTGCCAGCCTCTCCTGCACGGCGTGCTTGATCAGCCTCTCCGTGTTCAGCATCACCTGCGGGGAGCAGCAAGCTCAGAGCCCCAGGAAAGCCTCCACAAAATGCTATCTGGGGCGTGAGAGGCAACCAGTGACCCTTACTCTGCTGCCAGGCTGCAGAAAAGCCCAAGCTCAGCAACCAGCAATCAGCTAATCCTCCTGAAATTCAGGAACTGGTGCTAACCCAACCAAATTCCTTGAATCCAACCCTGTGGACATCTCTGATATAAATAACCTGCTCAGTTTTAGGTATCATGGGGATGGAGATGCACACAAGTCAGATCATCAGCCTAGAGGCCACAGCATCACATCAGCCTGGCCACAGCAGCCAGAGGCTTGGCTGCCTGCTCAGATGGAAAACACCCTCGCTTCCCAAACTGCCCTCCAAAAGCCCTTCACCCCAGAAAGCTGAACCCATGCCAGGCCTTCATGCTRAGGCAGGAGCAGGGTGCAGAGGGAGGGATGGAAGCCCCAGGAGAAGGYGGCACTCACCCCCTCGGCCGCGTCGATGAAGAGCACGACGCCATCCGAGATGCGAAGGCCGGCTGTCACCTCGTCAGAAAAGTTCACRTGACCTTCAAAACCACACAGAGGTGGGCAGTGAGAAGCAGCGAGCCCTGGTGCAGCAGCAGCACACAGGGTGGGAAGCTGTGGGGCTCTCAGATTCCCCTGGTAGCCAGAGAGGTAGAACGGAGATGGTTCCTCCTCACACAAGGACCTGGGAGCGGCTGCCAGAGCTCCCCATGGGGATTTAGCCTCAGCTCTARTGCTATTTTTTGAGAATGCACACAACAACTTGTTTAACAGGCACTTCTCCTCACATTTGTGGCTGTTTTTCTCACAGCTCTGTGCAAGTACTTCGGGAAAAGGAGGAAGATTTCTTCTCAAAGACAACAGATGCCTCTCCCCCCAGCCTCCTCCTGTGCTCTAACCTCCCTCATCCTGAGCTGTRGCTCAGCAGATGTGTCCCAAGACCCTCTTCCCTAAAGTTTCTTACAAGTTGATCTGTGATTATGTTCCCTCCACAGGAGCCTGAGGAACTTGSTGAGTCTCACTGTGGGGCAACAGCATTTGAGCAAAGCAGGGTCCCCCTGCACATGGCAATACCTGGGAAATTCTACCTGTGCTGCTTGAGKGAAACACCTCTTCAGCCTCCCCAGCCCTCAGTTAGGCCAGCTAATCACAAACATGAGCCTGACTTGTCCCTGCCCATGGCAGGGGGKTGGAACTAGATGGACTTTAAGCTCCCTTCATCCCAAACCATCCTGGCTGGTTATGGGTCAGTGCTGCTGGAAGTGACTTCACAGGAATGAACTCAGCTGAAGGCTCAGGACTAGGCTGGAATCAGCTGTAAAAAGTACAAAACAAAGCCAAGTGCTTCCCACAGCAGGATTTKCAGGACTGCACAATCACCTGGAGTGTCAATGATGTTGAAGAGGAAGGACTTTCCTTTGGTGTCTGGCAGAACAATCGTCACTGGGGTGCTCTTGATCCCCACCCCCCTCTGAAACACAGGAAACCAGSATTACAGGTAAAGGAAAATGAAACAAAAGCATCACCACGTACAGATACAGAAGAAGATCAAGGAAAAATCAGAAAGATGGAAAGAAGTAAACATTCATCCTGGAAAAGAGTAATAACCTCAAATCACCCAAGTACCCAGCCCAGCTGTACTGGTCAGACTGGTGAGCCACCACTGCACCCTCCACACCTGATTCCAGCTGAGGAGGTACTACAGGCAATACCTGAGACAGAATGTGGGTGTTKGTTTGTGCTTTCACCCTCTGCTGTCACCAAGTTACACCTCAAAGCACAAGTTTGATCACACAGAGTATAAAGTAGAACATTCAGAGGAGGAAAAAAAATGCTTTTAAGGATTGTTCAGGTTGTGACACAATAACATTCCCACTCATGGAGTCAGAGCTAAGGAAAACAAGGAGAAATGCATTTATTCTGAATTTTTTTTTTCTCATCTAACACTGCTGCAAACCCCTTCCTCTGTTTTCTCTCAGTAAAGTAAGAATTACTCCCAGGCTGGGGGTACTCTGCTCTAGACTTAACATTACACAGGTTATAAAATCATACATGGGAAGGAAGTTGGATCAGGAATCTTCTTGAGGCAAACAAGAGGAGCAGATTGCTTTATTGATAAAGARAATAACCAAAATGTGGAAGGCACAGAAAGGCATTAAAATGGACAAGGAAACTGCCTACAACAACTGTGAGTAAAGCATGAGACATCTGGATAAAATCACTACAAGTGCACTCACCTCCTGCTCTGTGAACAATATATCAGTGTAGCAGAGCTGCAAAGGCAGAACAAAAATCAGTCTCATATTTGGTATCAGATACTCAGTTKGAAGTGGGACACAGTAACTCTGACAAATCACTGAGGTGACAAATAAGGGACAGAAGCAGAGCTCTGGCTTCCCAATCCTACATTCCAGTCACTGAACCACCTTGTCCCCATGCACAGCCACCCTCCCCCAGGATGTAAAAGCCACCCCGTGTTCCCCAGGGCAGGAGTTCCCCAGGGCAGGAATTGCCCAGCAGCTCACTCACATCCTGATCGTAGCGCTTGCGGATTTCCGGGTGCGTCTGCTCTATCAGGCAGTCAACAAAACATGTCTGGAAAAGAGCAGAGAAAGGAGGTGCCTCTCTTCAGACAGACACAAACACAACCTCATCCCTCCAGTGGCAGCACAGAGCAGGCTGAGCAGGTTATTGCAAAACCTACAAATTCAACCTACAAAAGAATCTACAAATTTCACRGGGAAATGCAGTGCCAGGACAAGGGGGAATGGCCTTAAGCTGGAGGAGAGCAGGGTTAGGTGGGATATTGGGAAGAAGGTAGGAAAGCCCTGGCACAGGGTGCCCAGAGAAGCTGTGGCTGCCCCTGGATCCCTGGCAGTGTCTAGGGCCAGGTTGGATGGGGTTACTCCCAGGGAGTAACCTGGGACAGKGGAAGGTGTCCCTGCCATGGCAGGGAGTGGCACTGGATGGGCTTTAAGGTCCCTTCCAACCCAATCCATCCTTGGATTTTATAAATAAATGCATGAGCAGGAGGAGCAGAAGGGGCTGCTGCAGAGAACCAGGGCCCAGGAGGGCTGGCAAAGCCACCAGACAGGTCAGCATCACTGCTCCTGTATTTTGGATATTCTCAGTACCTTGCCATGGTGCAGGTGCCCACACAGAGTCACATTCCGGATCAGCTCCGAGTTGTCCATCAGATCTGCCAGGAAACTGCAGGAACAAAACACAAAAGGCTGTTGGAGGCTTCTGCTGTGTCTAAGAAAAGCAGGTGCTGCTTTTCAGCTACATTTTCTATCCAAGGTGCCCCCTGAATCCTCGCCAAACTTTTATTCTGCCAATGCCCTGCGGAGGAAGAATCCCACTTTCCAGATGGGGAGGACAAGAGAGTTGGAGTCCCAGACAGATGGCAGTGGGTGGGAGGATATGGAGCTGGCAAAGCTGCCAGCAATGGAATATTATTGAATATTTTTCTTCTCTTCTAGTCAGTACTGGAGCAAAAATCACATCCATGTACTCAGATGATGAAGCACTTCCACTCAAACCGTGGCAGGCAGTCAGGTAAATCGTGGTGCTGGATGACAAGCACCCCATAGAGCTTTGAAAGCAGCCAGAGGTTCCACAGACCATTAATTCTGATTTTCAAGCCTTAAAACAGTGACATTCCAGGGACTCAAGGAATTAAGTCTTTTTCAAATCAGCAGCTGAGCTGGGTAATCATGAGCTGGTCACTTCTGGATGRATGCTAGCCAAAAGATAATTGAGCTCCTAAATTACCATCCCTAAGAAATAATGGGAGGCTATAAAACATGCAGCCACTGCCAGAGGCCTGCAGAGAATAAGTGCTGTCAAATAATTTCCTTTTTAAACAGATTAAATTTTCACKGATGCAATAGACTTCTTAATGTAAAACGTTTTGATTAAGAGCTAAAAAATACAGCAATCAATACTAACCCCGATTAAAACCTTCCTAATTGGTTTGAAAATAAGGCTAAATGGGAAATCAATACCAAGCTTGCAGGTTTCTGGCTACATCCCACAAGGAATTTCTCTCTGCCCATCCTAACCATTTATATTAACAAACAGGAGGAAAATGAATTAATTACAAATGGAATGAGCAGAGCATACAGGGATCAGGGAAGGGGTGGATAATGCAGAACTCAAGTCAGGGACTGAGCCAAAGCAAAGGGCTGAGAAAAAACAGCCCCAGCAGCTCTTGGGCTCTGAGCACAGCCCTGGGCAGCTGAGGGACCCCAGAGTGAAGAGCAGCTCCAGGAACATCCTGTCCCTCCTGGAAAACACGAGGCTGCTGGGTGCACTGCTCAGCACCAGGGAACTGCTGCTCAGCCACACCTGCCTCTGGGACCTACACCTGCACATGGACATTTACACCTGGAAAAAGCCCTGACAGGCCACAAAACGGTGAGTGATGAGCCCAGGGAGACTCCCACAGCTCCATCTGCTCATCCCAAAGAGAGACAACACACACWCACTGCACACACAGGGACACAGACCCTCCACCCACCACAATGCACAGACACTGCTCCGACATCAGACTTTTACCAGAAAAGGCAAAGGACAGCTTTTATTCCACAGAAAACTCGTTTGAGATATAACATCTCCGATTTTAAATGCATCTGCAATTTTTTGAAGCTGCTTTGGGATACAACCAACAGACCCACCCAGCACAGCTGCAGGGTCCTGCTGACTGCACAGCACTCAGCACTCATCCAGCAGAACAAAAATTCCCAATGGAAACCGGAATAGATGGGACCTAATCTGAGACTGGGATCAACCCAAAATGTCCCAATATGATGAGTGCTACACACTGACCATGTGGATRTTTATCAGGCTGGACAGAGAAGCTGTGGCTGCTCCATCCCTGGAAATGTCCAATGCCAGGTTGGACACTGTGGCTTGGAGCAACCTGGGACAGTGGGAAGTGTTCCTGCCCATGGCAGGGATGGGACTGGGTGGGTTTTGAGGTACCTCCCAACCCAAACCATTCCAGGAACATTTTGTGAGCCACAAGCTGTTGCTMTGGAGCTTGATCTCAGCCCCTGAGGTGAGATTCCCCTGTTGTGTCCAACCCTACCCTGTGCTGCTGGTGGGGAGGCAAAGTGCCTGTGAAAAAGCCTGTCTTGCACTTCCTTTTGTTTTGGGTTCAGAACCTGGGAATTGGCTACTCTCAGCTCTGCTGGGGTCAGTGAGACACCAAGCCAAATCTGCCTCCCCCAGCCCCACACTCACTCCATCTCGTAGACAGTGACTGGCAGTGTCTGCTCCATCAGGGAGAACTTCTTGGTTTTCACAGGTTTAATAATGGGCTCTGAAACAAGAGAACAAACAACAGATTATTTCCAGAGCCCCTGAACCAGCAGGGTCAGGAAGGTTCTCCAGGAATGGGGAGTTTTGCCAACAACCCCTCAGTTTTCCTGCTGACCAATTCTCAGTTTGTCAAAGCTGCAGGAGATGGTCACTGCAGGGCCTTGCAGTCAAACCATTCCAGGATGTAGGTATCAAAGGAGATCACTTAATCACATTTACTTTTCCCTTAAATAGTTTTCCTATCTCTGGTGATTCCTGTTCTTCCAAAGATACATTTCTTTGGATTTGCAAAAAATCACAAGTGCCCAAATCTGCACACACCAGGCAGAGTTCCTGAGGCTATGAGGGGGCTCCAAAGGGGCAGGACAGAAGGGAAYATTATTTCCCCTCTCCAAGGATCCCTTAAGAGCCTTCTCCTCCCTCCAYCCCCTCCTGCAGCTCCCTCCCCACTCACCAGTGAGTGGCTGTGTGTCCTCCTCYTGCACGATGGTCTCCACCTCAGGCCCATAGACCTCCTCTGCTGTGGGGTAGTACTTCTTGTCCTCGTGCAGCACCACCTCCATCCCGGGGTGCTCCTCGTCGTGCTCCCCCATGTCATCRTCATCATCRTCATCCTCCAGCTGCAAACAAGGCTCACCCTCAGCTGCTGAGGAGCCCCCGAGGGAGGGACCCCCAGTGCAGCCCTGGGATCAGCTCCTGGAGGAGCAGTGCAGCTCTTCCCAMAGCACCTGGATCAGGAACAGCCCCTGGACTTGCAGGGACCCCAGCACAGGCAGAGACTCACACACAGCAACCCCGCACATGAACCACACCCGGCTAACACAACCCCCACCCCACACACAGCAGCAGGAAATGGGAAGGGGCTCCCTCATCACAGCCCCTCTGCTCCCCACGGAGTCTGTGGGGTCTTGCTCTGTCTCTCCCCACGAGGATCCAGCTCCCTGCGGCAGCCTCAGCTCCCTCCTGAGGGGCTCCCGAAGGGACACGGACCCTCCATGGCACTGACACAAAAACCAGCCAAACCCAGTCCGAGCCGCAGGAGCTCCCAGTTCCCACCGCGATCCCAGCAGGAACTCTGCCTTCCCCTTACCCCAGGAACAGATTTTGTAAATTCTGTAAACACCAGGCGCACTCGGGACTCAGAGCCCGGCACGGACCGGTCCCGCCCGACCCCGCAGGGGCAGGAGCAGCCGCGGGTCCGTCCCTGCTCAGGGGCCGGGGTGGGACGAGCCCCGCCAGCCCCGGGGGTCTTCGTTCCTTCTCCCTTCCATCCCACTCACCTCGTCCAGGTCTTTGGCCTCTCGGCCCAGCTCGTCGTCGTCATCGTCCGAGTCCAGCTCGGGCCCGATGTAGTTCCCAAACTCGTCGTACAGGTCGGTGTCCATGCTGGGGGGCGGCAAGAGGGTGGATGGGGGCGCAGAGACCGCGGGCCGCTGAGCGAACCCTCAGGGCCCGTGGCAGGGGGTGTCCGGCCCTGCCGCAGCACCGAGTCCCGTTGCAATGCGAAGACCCGGCCCGGCCCCGGCCCCGCTGTCCCTCACCTGCCCCGGCCCCGCTCCCGCCGCTGCTCTCGCCGGCGCCGCCGCTGCCGAAGGTCCCCGGGCTGTCCCCGCCGCCTGTCGCGTCCCGCTCCCTCAGCCAGCGCCGCGCCCGCTGCAGCAGCGCCGGGTGCGCCCGGGGCCGGGTCGGGGCCGGGTCGGGGCCGCTCCCGGCGCTCCCGGGGCCCGCGGGCCGGGCGGGGCAGCGCGGGGCGGCCGGGCCGGTGCTGTCAGGCGCGGCCGGGGCAGCCGCGGGGACCTCGCACGGCCCCGGCGCTCCGGAGGCGGGAGCGGGACTGTCGCGATAGAGACCGCGGCCCTGGCGCCGAGGTGTTCATCACCCCGCGGGGCTGTCGCGACAGAGCAAGGGGCCCGGGGGCCGGCGGGGTGTCGGGGCCTGGGGGCTTCGCTGTAGAGAGAGGTTCCCATCCACGTGCGCGGCCTTTAGGCTGTCACAGTGCGGGTCCGCAAAGCAGGACTGTCACGATAACAGCGGCTCTGTCGGGCCAGTCCTGGCAGCGCTGTTGTGACAGAAGCGGGTCCGAAACCTCCGCAGGCAGCGCTGTCCCGACAGCAGCGGTCCCTGTGCCCCCAGGCCGGCCCGGCCCGCGGCCCGCAGGGGGCGGCGGTGCCCGCGCCCCGGGGCTGGATCCGGGCATGGAGCCGGTGATGGATCCTGTGATGGATCCGGTGATGGATCCGGCCGCAGCGCTGCCGGCGCTGGAGCGGGAGCTGCGGGCGGCGCTGGCGGAGGACGAGCGGCGGCAGCGGGAGGGCGAGGCCAAGCTGCGGGCCCTGCGCCAGGGCGTCCCCGACTACGAGCAGTTCAGGTCCGGGGCTCGGGGACCGGCCCGAGGGCCCGGGAGGAGTCGGGAACTCGTTTGGGGGAGCCGGGACCCCTCGGGGTCTGAGCTCGGAGCTGATGGCCCGAGCACTGCTCGGGGGGAGCCGAGGGGCAGCACCTCGGGCTGCCCAGAACAGCCCCGGCTCCGAGCACAGAGCCCGCGGGCACGGACACTCGGCCGTGGATGAGATTTGTCCCAAAACCCCTCAGGTGGCCCCGAGTGCGCTCASATCTGTCCCTGCTCCTGGCCGGTGTCTCCTGTGGCCAGCAGTGGCATGGCACTGTCCCYTCCCCAGAACGCTGTCCCCTCTCCAGGACACTGTCACCTCTTCCCATTGCCACCCCCAGCCTCCCGTCTCTCCCCACACCCCCAGGCCGTGCTGGCAGTGCAGAAGCAGAGGGTGACCTGTCCCCTGTGCCCTTCCCAGCCTGTTCTTGCTCSCAGTCCTGTCACTGCTTTACCCAGTGCTGTGAGCAGGCTGGGATGGCAGGGCTGCTCCACGGGGCACTGTTAGCCACTCCCAGTGCCCTCCAAACTCCTGGATTCCCTAGGGATCCATCTGGGGACTCCCTGTCCTTTGACATCCAGGATCCATTGGTAGATCCAGGATTTTGACCACACTTGGAAGGCATTCTGGGACCAGATCAAATTCCATTCATGGATTCATATCTGTCTCATTCCCCCATGCCACCAGATCCCTGAGAGGCAGGAAAACACTTTCAAGTGGCTTTCCCCTCAAATATCTTGCCAGGATGGGATTCCCAAGGGATTTTAAGCTGGTTTATCCTTGTATTGGTAAGGGCCTGCTCCTCCAGCCTGTCCAGCCCTTCTGGGTGATCCATACAGCCCAAACTCAGAAACTGGCTCAAAGAAGCAGCTTGAAGCCTCTAAGTGTTTTCTCTTGCCACGTGTCCCTCCTGTCCCTGTTCCCTTTAGGGAGATTGTGCTGGCCTCACACCTGAAGCCTCTGGAGAAGAAGGACAGGCTGGGACAGAGGAGGAATGTGCTGTGGAATCCCTGTGCAGCCCCAGCCAAGGCAGCMCCTGCCCACGCTGTGGAGATCCCACAGGTGAGGGAGAGGCTGCTGGGGCCTCATGCACAGCTGGAAATTACTCAGGGATCATCTGGGTGTTAATTGGAATACAAGAGTTACTCAGGATTCAGTCTGGGTGTGAGCCAGCCCTCCCAGGCCCCTGGAATAGCAGGGTTTGGGTGAGCACAGGGTCAGGCTGGGCCCCTTCAGGGAGTGACTGCTCCATCCCAGGGAATGGAAGCCTGGAGCCAGAGCTCCCAGTGCCCCAAGCAGCTCCCAGCAGCTGCAGCCTGGGACCCAGAGCCAGGGCAGTGCACCAGGGTCCTCCCTGGAACAGCCTCTGGCTGCAGAGATTCCCTGAGCACAGCCAGTGCTTTGCCCATGGTTTAATGATCATGGAAAAGGGCTGGGCTGGGTTAATCCTGAGTGAGCCTGATGAGCTCACTGAGTCCCTCAGTGGTGAGAAACAGGGATGGGACATTTTCTGTCCAGGTCATTTGTGATTGGAGTCACCTCAGTGCTGCCCCTGCTGTGGGCTCTGTCCACACTGGAATGYCCTGGGCACTGGATGTTTCCCACAGAGGTTTCCCAGGGTAAGGCAGTTTAATGGATTGCCTTATAAACAGTCCCAAGGATTGTTTATGATGCTGGATTTCATTGACCTGTGTTTATTATAAGATCTTTTGCAACTTTCCTGAGTTGCAGAAGCACAAATGTTGTAGATATGTTGCAAAGCAAGCCCCGTTATGTTTCCTTGGACTGAGCAATGATCTCCCCAAGCAATCTCTCTCTCCTGCTCCCAGTCCCATCARCACCAGGCTCAGATCTCCAGAGCTTTGCCCTCTGTGCTCAGCCCCAGSTGATGTCACTTTGCCTTGTTCCCTGGCTGTAGAAAAGCTGCACATTTGCCTCCTCCTTCAGCCTGTGTGTCAGTGACCCAGCGGGGATGGGCTCAGCAGTTCATTAGAGCTGRTATAAAATGGGATTTCCTTTACCTGGGAATGCCACTTGGAGCTCAGCTCTCAGCCTCTGCCCTGCCACTGATGCTGGGTGGTATCTGTTCATTTTCTGGGGTTTGCATCTCCCACCTTTTCTCTGCCACTCCCTGTTTYTTCCTCTCAGTGCTCAGGGTGTTCCCTGCCCTGCCCCGATTTCTGTGAGGTCCCTTYCCAGGCAGTGCTGGTGGATCCAGGCTGGGCAGAGAGTCTGACTTGGGTTGGGGTCACTCCACAACCATCTCTSTTCACACTGAGTGTCACATCTCATCCACCCTTCCCTTTTCTCCCTGAGTCCCTGGTTTCTCAGGGTTAAAGGCACCTGGCATTTCCTTGTCTTCCCCTTTTCCCCCTCAGCAGCTCCTCATGCTGCCAAATCCCCTGGTAAAAACATCTCAGCTGTCCATGGGCTGATCAGGGCAAGGGGATCGAGGTCTTCAAGTGGGAACAARACAGAAGGAACTGAGTGTCTCCTTTCTCCTTCAGGATCTGGTTCAGCTGCCCGGGACCGCTGCGGAATTTCACAAAGATTGGCACAGGTGCTTCAAAAGTGGGACAGAGAAATACCAGTTTTTGCTGGAGCTAGGAGGACAGGCCTTGGGCAGGATCTTCCAGGCTGATGTGGGCTTTGGCCTCCTGGGGGAATTCCTGACAGTGCTGGCAGAGAACATCCGTCCTGCAGACAGAGCTGCCATCCTTCAGATCCTGCGGAGCCTGGCGGGCACCAAGCGCTTCGGGYTGAACGTGGCTCTGCTGAGCCAGGCAGAGAAGGAGAGCAGCCAGGATTTGTTCAGGAAGCTGCAGAGCAGGGGTTGTCAGGCTGCTGGCCAGCCCAGCAGCCCAGCCAGCTGTGAGGCAGGGAGGGAAGCCCATCCCATGGAGACMCACTTGGAAAAGGAAACTGAAGAGGAGAGGACAGTGGTGGAGCTGATGAAGTGTTACCAGCTCAGCTGAGGGAGCAGGAGCACCAGGATTGAGCAGAAACAGGGTCAAAGAGGCTCAGGAAAAACTCAAAGCTTGGCTTTGGCACAAGGTCTGCACAAATAAAGTTCAGCTCCCAAGCTGTGGTGCTGTGATGTCTGAGCAGGGTGTCCTCAYRGATRGGCATGRGAGAGTCTCTTGGCTAAGGAGAAAACTGAGGGAAAGAAAACATCAGGTGATAGTTTTGAAGGAGAAACCCTAACCCAGATAGTCTCTTTCCCCTTCCACTCCTGTCCATGGTCACTGGGGGGTTTTAGGAGCTGTAATCAATGACAGTGACAACTGTCAGGTTCATTTTTTCCCCAAACCCAGTGCAGCAAATGGCAGAGTCAGCCCAGCAGACTGGAACCACCTACTCCCACCTGCCCTGGAGAAACCACCAGGCACCTGATGGCAGAGTCCAGKTTCATCCCCGAGGCCTGGCATAGGAATATTGGGCTGTGTGGCACCACTTGAGGGGACACGTGTGTCCTTGCACTCTGCTATGATGCCATTCCTCCTGCCTTTGCACACCTGAGGGCTGGAGACTTCAGCAAAAAAAGATCCTGGAGTTACCCAAGATCAGGATGAAGGATTTTGATGCTAGAACAGTTCTGGCACAGCAGTCACAGCTCCAGGGGGGACAGGCATGCTGCTTGAGTGGTGCCAAGGCTCAGGGTGAGATGTCAAGGCTGGGAGCAGCCTGCTGCATCCCCACCTCTTGGGAAAGGCAAAATCCCTGGGGTTTGGTGGGAAGACTCAGGAGAAATGCAGTGGAGCAGAGATTGTGTGAATGGTGACAGAGAATGGGGCTGTGAGACCCTCTGGGGCCCTTAAAGCCAGGTCAGCCAGTCCATGGTGTGACCTGAGCTGCCAAGAGCTGAGCTGAGAGGCCAGGCAGGGTCTGTGGGGAGTAAACATGAGCTTCATCATCATCATCTTCACCCTCACCCATCTGGGCATCCAGACAGGGTCCACAGTGAACAAACATGGGCATCATCATCATCATCCTTGCCCATGTGGGCACTCAGTCAGGGTCTCTGGGGAAGAAATTTGGGCATCATCATCATCATCCTTGCCCACATGAGCTGCTGCTGGCTGTCCCATCCAGGCAGGAACATCATCCCCACGGGGCACTCACACACCCTGCACCATCCTCCTGTTGAAAATCCCCAATGTTCTGGCCATCAACAGTCAAACACTGCCAAGTCCCTGCTCTCATCTCCTCAGGGCAGGAGTGGGACAGCCAGGACTGATGTGGGAAACTCCCTGTTGGCACAGCTCAGTAGGGACAGGCAGGATTTGACAGTGTCAGGGGTTGCTCCAGGAGGGGTTTCACACTGCCAGGATTTGTTCCTGGCTCTGCCACTGGTTGGCAGTGAGGGTTAAAGCTCAATAAAGTCCTTTTCAAATGAAAACTTGGAGCTGGTGCGAGATGTTCTGGCCAAATTCTGTAGAGTTCTTCATCTGCACCAGTGATTTATTACAGCTGTTTGTCTAAGAGGCTGCTAAAAACAGCCATCAAACTATTTTAATCCAATTAATACTTGCTTTTCTCACCCTTGTTTGCCTTGTTTTCTGTGTTGGGAACTGTGTGTCCCAAACCCTTCAGTGTTCCTTTTGAGSTCCTCTGCTGGAGTAAACCCGTACCTTTTAATTGTATTGTTGTTTTTTTTTTTTTTAATTTGTGATGGAAAAAATATTTTTCAAACTGATCTGGTGATTTTCTTCAGAAATGGCTGCTTTCAGGGTGTTTTTAACTCACTGACTCAGCACAGTTGGGAGTCAATGTTTGTGCCTAACAAAGTCATCTCAAACATTCCCCCAAAGGTTGTGACATCTCTGCAGGGTTTTGGTGGACACTTAATCCTCAGCATGGAGCAGGATGTGTCCTCCAGGCTCATCTCCTTTTTCTGAGGATGTGGCTTGAGGATTTCAGCACAAATCCCTCTGTCCTGAGGGTCCCAGTGATGCTCTGGCCCTTGAACCACGTCCACCCTCAGCCCCAAGAGCTGCAGCCAATCCTGGGMGCTTCCCAGGAGCTCCAGCCTGGGACTGTGAGGGGAAGGAGCTGGGTTTGAGGGTGAAGAACCCGCAGCAGATCCCTGATTCCCATCCTGGGAAGGGGATCTCTCCCACCCCMCTGCCAGCTGTGGGTGTTATCCCTGCACCCAGCTCCCCTCTGTTGGGTCCCTGGTGAGTGTTGGCCCTTGGAATGTATCTGTGCCCTGGGGCTCAGCCCTGAGCACATCCCCCTCCAATTTAGGATTGGTTTGGGCTCCCAGAGGTCCCCACCACCCCAGATAACCCCAGAATCCCACGGTGCTGGCTGCAGAGGGGTGGATGCAGGCACAACCAGGCACACTCAGTGTGTTCATTAGCTTTATTCTCACCCCGAGCTGCAGCAGTGTTAGTGCATTAATTGGGTAGCAAGGGAGGCTGTTTGTGGTGTCCCAGCCCTGCACCATCCCCCTGCATTCCCTCCCTGGGCACCCCCCAGCTCTCCCATAACACCCCTGCCCTGGGAATGGCAGTGATGGGACTGGGGACAGAGGGACGAGGGGATGGCACCCAAGGGTGGCTGTGTGCTCATCCCAAAGGCTGGCAGGGCACGGGGAGTGCTGCTGGCTCATTGTTCCTTTGTCAGGTGGCATCAGGCAGGTCCTGCTCGTGCTCAGTGGCTGCAGGGAAGGAGGGGATGGGGCTGTGGGTGAGCACCGGGCTGGGCAGTGACCCTGGGGGTGTGTGTGCTGCTCTGGGGGAGGACAAGTGRGGGACAGGGCCCCRTGCAGCCCAGGGACAAGGGAYTYCTTCCAATCCCATCCTGAATGCCCWTGGAGGGGGTGGGCTCAGGCTCTGTGGGGCACAGACTGGGGCTGGGGCTGCCCCAGTTCCCAGAGCCCCTGGATTTGAGGCTCCCAGTGTGACCCCCAAGTGATGAGACTCCCCAGCACTCCTTGGGTGCAGGTGGCACCTTGTGCTGTGAGACCCTCACAGGTGCCCTCTCCTCCTCCTCTGCACCCCTCTCCTCACCATTTTCACCTGCATGAGATTCCCCTGCCATAGGGCCGTGGTCACCCCTCACCATGAGCTCCTCAGGTCTGTTTTTTCCAGTGTTGGGGACACCTTGGTGGCAGTCACCCAGTGGCATCAGGACAGCCCCATGGCTCTGTGCCAGGAGAAGTTCTTGAGGCCACTGTGTAGCCCCACAACTCACCCTGGATACCCCAGCACCCTCAGGAACCCCTCCTGATGTCCCTTTTGTCACCCCTTGACACTGTCCCAAGAGCATCCTGCTTCTTTACCCTCTCCTTCCTCCTGCCCCTGCCTCTCCATCCTCCTCTTCCTCCTGCCCCTGCCTCTCCATCCTCCTCTTCCTCCTGTCCCTGCCTCCCAGCTGAGCTCACCCAGCGCCCGGTGACAGGGAAATGTCCCTCCCCAGCCGGGACCTCGCACCCTGCATCCCCCCCACCCCAGGGTGCACTGGGGGGATCCAGGGAGGTCTCCCAGACCGGAGAGTGGATGCAGGGAGATGCTCTTGGCACCGTCGCGTTGTCTGGCGGTGCACGGAGATCGAAACAGGACAGACTCTCCCGAGAGACCCAGGAGGAGCAGGAAGCGCCCCCGAACCCCGGCACCCCGTGGGAATGTGGCAGCATCCCGGGGGGAGCTCGGCCCGCCCGGCCCCGCTGGGCTCCCCTGGGTGCTGCCCGCTCCGAGGGGTGCTCTGCTGGCCGCCAGCCCCCCACGGGTGCCACCGGACCCTGGGCACGGGGCACGTGGGAGGGACACGGGAGGGAGATGCTCCGGCCGGAGCGCCACCGCTGCCTCCCGTGCCCCGTGCCCGGGGCTCCCGCGGGGATCGGGGGGGACCCACGGAGCTGCGGCTCCGCCGCCCTACGGCACCTCCTGGTGCTCCTGCTTGGACTCCTGCAGTACCTGCAGGTGGAGGCAGAGGCACCGTCAGCCCGGGATCGGGTTCTGCCACTGAGCCTGCCTGGGCTCTGAACGAGCTTGGGGACAGGGACAGGGACAGGGACAGGGACAGGGACAGGGACAGGGACAGTTTTTTCTATGAGCTGCCAGCCTCAGCTCCACCATGACCCAGAGCCAGATCATGTCATGCTCTCAGGGATCACTGGCTCCCTGCCTTGGCTGCTTGTGGGGCACAGGGATGGTGGCCCCGTGTGCAAGCCCCTTGGGGACACCCTGTGGGGAGGTGGGGATGGAGCACAGGGGACACAAATGAAGATTTCCCACCTCTCCATCTCGGGTCTCCACGGTTTTGACCACAATGCTCCTCTTCACGTGGGCTTCTGACACGGATTTKGTGTCCAGGCTGGTCTCTGGGGGACAGGGGCAGGACAAGGCAGTGACACCCTGCCCAGGGTATGGCCCTGCCAGCCACACTCAAGAGGAGAAGCCCAAAGAAAATGGATTGGGCTGGAAACCCCTGAACCCTGAGAGACATCAGCCCTGGGGACACAACCAGCCTCAGGGACAGGCTTGGCCTTGGGGATGTGGCAGGATCTGATGCATCCTGGGGACACAGCTAGGCTGTGGGGACAGCTAGGGACGGGACATTTCTGGCCTTGGAGACGCTGTCAGCCATGGGGACATGGGTGGCTTTGGGATGTGATTTAGCTTGGGGACAGGATTGTCCTTGGGGACACAGTTGTCACTGAGGAACACAGTGGCCTTAGGGATGTGGTTGTCATTGAGGACATGATGATGTGATCAGTGTTGGGGACATCATTGGCCTTGGGGACATGTTCARCCTTGGGGATATGGCCACGGCACCCTCCTCCCCCCACCCTGGGAGCAYCCAGGAGTCCTGGTTCCCTGAGATTCTGAGAAAAACCCGATCCCTCTGAACTGGGCAGGGGTGGCCAAGGTGGCTTCTCCTGCCACAGAGCCCCCAGAAACCACCCCTGTTTGTGCCACCATCCTGCTCCCCCTTCCCAGGCGTGGGGCAGAGCCTCACCTCGGATCTGCAGGTTGGAGAAGCTCTGCACAGGGATGGTGATCCTGTGGGGGCAACGGGAGCATTGGGAAGAGCACGAGGTCCTGCTGGGGCTGGAGGATGGTCCCCAACCCAGCCAGACACCCCAGAGGGACCATGAGGATGTGGGCTTGGCTGGGGACATGGCTGGGGTGAGGGGCAGGACGGAGCTGTCACCTGCTCTCCTCGCCCTCCAGCAGCTTGCGGTACGTGGCAATCTCGATGTCCAGGGCCAGCTTGACGTTGAGCAGGTCCTGGTAGTCCTGCAGGTGCTGGGCCATCTCCTCCTTGAGGCTGTGGATGTCCCCCTCCAGCCTCACCACCGTGTCCTGGTAGCCGGCAGTCTCCAGGGCATAGCGCTCCTCCAGCTCCCGCAGCTGCCTCTSCAGGGACTCATTCTGGGGGGCCACGGGGGGCTGTGACACCCTGCATGGCCACCTTCTCCCAGGAGCTGGGGGCTCTCCCCAGTGCCCATCCATCCCACCCTTGGGGACCAGCCATTCCCCTGACATTGGGGGGTGCTCCTGCCAGGGAACCCCCTGATGGTGGCAGCTCCCTGAGGCCGTGTCCCTGCTCTTGCACGCCATGGCTGTCACCTACCGAGCCCCGCAGAGCCTCCAGGTCACAGGTGAGGGCCTGGAGCTGGCGCCGGTACTCGCTGGCCTCGTGCTTGGCCGCCCTCAAGGCCTCGGCGTGCCGGGCGGCCGCGTCCGTCAGATCTGCAAACTGGGACAGGGCACGTGGGACCAGGGCAGGGATGTGCTCTGGTGGCACACAGTGTGGGAACACAACCCTGCTCTGCTCCACGGCAGGGACGTGGCCCCAGGAACACGGTCCCAAGGAGAAACATCCCTGGCACAGCTGAGGACAGCAGAGATCACAAACCCCGCACACCACCGAGAACCACCCAACCCGGGTGATCAACCCCATCCCCGGGATGGTGACACCCTGGGAGGGGACAGCCAGGCCATCCATGTGTCAGGCCACCAGCTCCCACTGCACCTTGGACTTGTACCACTGCTCGGTCTCCTGGACGTTGCTGGCAGCCATGGCCTCGTACTGGCTGCGGATGTGGCGCAGGGCGGCCGTCAGGTCCGGCTTGCTCGCGTCCACCTCGACGTGCACCCGCTGCCGGGCCAGCTGCTCCTGCAGCTCCCGCAGCTCCTGCGGGGACAGGGGGGTCAGGGCAGCCCCCTGAGGCGCAGGACCCCCAGCCCCAGAGCGGGGTTACCTCCTCGTGGACCTTGCGGAGGAAGGCGATCTCGTCCTGCAGGGTCCCCACGCGCCGCTCCAGGTCCAGGCGAGCCAAGGCAGCATTGTCCACGTCCTGTCATYATTGGGGGACAGGAGGCACTGTCCCAGCTGGCCACCCCGGTCTCCTCTGTCCTGAGCTGCCTGGACATGTCCATTCCCTCCTGCTCCCACCCAGCCCAGCCTCTCTCTGCCCATCATAGCATTTCCCAGTCCCTCACTGCCTGCTCCTGCCCATCCATGCTCCATCTGTCCATCCCTGCCCTTCCCATTCCTCCCTGCTCCATTCCTGTTCCCTACCTGCCCATTGTAACACATACCAGTCCCTCAGTTCCTGCTCCTGCCTGTCCCTGCTACCTCCCTGTCCATCCCTTCCTCTCCCTGCTACCTCCCTGTCCATCCCTGCCCCATCCCTGCCCATTCCCAAGGGAGGCCAGGCTGGGATCTGGCCCTTGCCCTCACCTGTCTGTAGGCAGCCAGGTTGCTCTCGGCCTCCAGCCTCAGGGTCACCTCGTCCTGCAGCCTGTGCCGGAGCAGAGGCACAGTTCCATGTCCAGCACAGTTCCATGTCCAGCACGTGGCTGGTCACAGACAGACCCCCCTGGGCTGACACAGCCCCACAGCAGCACCCCCCAAACCCCAAATGAGATCAGCTTGTGTGCCCACCCCACACCCCCACACCATCCCACACTGCTGCCAGGGGTCACCCATATCCCATCACAATCCTGGTGCACACCAGTCCCTGTTCCCCAGGGCTGCCCTGCTCCTGTCTTAGGGGCCACTCTGACCCCTGGGTACACCCTGGACTCCCTTCTCATSCCAGGGGTCACCCTCATCCTTGTCACCACCATGGTTCCCATCACCAGATGGATCCTGGCCATCCTGGTCCCTGCTGCCACTTTGGTTCCAGTGGCCTGGTCCTGGTAGAACCCCCTGACACCCATCCCAAGGGGCCACCCTGGTCCCCAAGGCCACCCCAAGCTGGACAGTGCCTTACTTCTGCTGGAGGTTCCCGAGRTCCTCGGCCAGGTTGTCCCTCTCCATCTCCAGCCGTGCCTTGGCGGTGGCCAAGTGCTCCAGGCGGTGCCGCAGGTCCCGCAGCTCCTCCTGGTAGATGTCGGCCGTGCGAGAGGGCTCCTTGTCCCGCGCCTGGCTCAGCTCCACCGCCAGCACCTTGTTCTGCTGCTCCAGCAGCCGCACCTTCTCGATGTAGCTGGCGAAGCGATCGTTGAGCTCCATCATCTCCACCTTCTCGTTGGTGCGCGTCTCCCTGAACTCCGAGTTGAGCGCGGCGGCCACTGAGAAGTCCATCCTGCCCGAGCCCAGGCGGGGACCGCTGCGGGGGCTCGGCTGGGTGCTGCGGGGGCTCCCCTGGGTGCTGCGGGGGCTGGGCTGGGTGCTGCGGGGAGCCCGGAGCCGCCCCGGGTTGCTGGCAGGGAGCAGCCGGTGCCCGGGCACGGAGGGGCCGAAGCGGCGGCCGTAGGAGGAGGAGGGCAGGCGCCGGCTCTCCATGCCGGAGGGACGGGCACGGTGTGCCCTGCCCAGGGTTTTTATGGAGCCCGGAGCCCCTGTCCTGCCGGCCAGGTGCCAGCACCCCGGCACGGTGCCAGGCTGTGGCGCCCGGCGGGGTGGCTGTGCCCTGGCAGCGACACAGCCCCTTGTTAGAATCTAGCCCTCCTTCTCCTCTCCTGCGGCTCTTGTAGTCCTTGCTTGGTGTGTATTTGAGACCAGCGCTGCCCTCCCACCGGGCACTGCAGGCTTTGGGGAGCGCCAGGGTGGGAACAGAGGCACCCCGGGCACCCCCTGGGTGCGGGGCTGGGTGCGATGCCATGGGGCACTGGGGGTGTTACTTATGAAGACTGGCTGCTAGCTGGGGAGCTGGAGACTCCTAAGTCCTTCCCATCCCGGTGGGTCTGTGGAAGCATTTTGGTTTGTGGCCCTGCGGCCCCGGTCCCCGTCCCAAATCCGGACAGGTGTTTGTCCCACACCGCTGAGTGTCACTGGCCACACGTGCCTTGAGTTTGGAGGGCTTTTTGCCCCCGGTGGCACAGGGCAGGGGGTGGTGGGGGCCAGCACCGGCTGCCAGGGGCTTTCCGCAGAGCTGAAAGGGGCTTTGTGCGGAGCCAGAGCCGTGGCACAGCCGGGAGGGCTTTGTGGGACCTTTGTGCCAGGGCACGGCTCTGCCGGGAAAGGCGGGGGCTGGACCCAGGGGCGGGCACGGGGCCACCGCCAGCCCTGTCCCTCCCTGTCACAGCACAATGGCCACAAACTGGGGCATGGATGGCTCCTGGGCACGGCCCGGGGAGGGGATGGCGTGTTCTGGGGACATGGGGACATCAGCGACGCGCACCAGCGAGGGTGGCCCGAAAGGCAGCTGGGGTGAAGCTGGGGGGCAGGGGGGGTCTCAGGGACTCTGCTGCGGGAGCAGGGACAGGGACGGGAGCAGGGATGGGGACCGGCAGCAGATGGCAGCCGATGGCCGGGAAAGGCTCTTCTTGCCGGCCGAGGGACGGGGACACCCCGCTGGACCGCGGCCACCATCGCTGGGCCACCAACAGTGGTCAGCGGCGAGCGCTGTGGCAACGTGTGTGTCCCTGTGGGTGCGGTCTGGGGAGACCCAGAGCCACCAGGGATCACTGTGAGACTGGTGGGACAGGGACAGCTCCCACATCCTTCTTCAGTCCCCAGAAGCTCCCTGCCTCCAGCCAGCCSCGTTTCCCCGGCTGTGTCACCAAGGGTTGTGCCCACAGAAATTCTGGGTTTGGGGCACATCCCGCAGTGAGTGTTGTATCCCCAGACAGCAGTGACATCCCTGCAGACACGTGCTGTGTGACAGCTCTGGTGACAGGGWGCCTCCCTCCCCGGGGTGCCCRGCGGGGAYTGGGGACAGCGCGGGGGCTGGGGAGCTTTGGGGTCCTGTGTGGGCACCCGCTGCTCCCCGGGGATTGATTCTCTCCCACGCAGCGGGCTCAGAGCTCTGGGGACACGGGGACAAAGGGAAGCGGCCACTGCCGCTGGGCTGGGCTCCCCCTCCTCCTCCTCCTCCTCCTCTTCCCCGGCCCCCCCTTAAGTGAGACAAACGAACTGGGAGTTTTAATTGGAAGCTTCCAGGCTCRAGGAGACAAAGGTGAGATCAGCTGCTGGCGGGCAGGGGAGGAGCAGSAGGAGCCGCTGAGCCCGGCCCCGTGGGACAGCAGCACACGGAGCTGTCCCCATGCCAGCCCCGCTCCTGCCACACGCGGCCACCACCGAGGGTGGCTGTGAGCGGCTGGTGCAGGGAACCAGATGTGTCAGCGCCAGATGTGCCCTGGCACGGCAGGAAGGGGCTCACAGGGGTGGTGGGAACGCTGGTCCCTGCGGTGGGTGCTTGGGGGTCTCTGTCCCAGGGTGGGGGTGTCACACGGGTGGCAGTGAAGGCGTTGGAGCAGGGGGGAAATACAGAACAAAAATACAGAACAAAACCTTTTCCCCATCACTACACAGTGTCAGGTGCCAGGAGSGCAGGTGGCTCCCCCACCCCTCACCTGCACTGTGGGACCCTGAGCAGGGTGCCCAGACCTCCCCAGGCCCAGAGGAGGGTGCAGAGGCACCCACAGGACCCTGGGATGGTGGGGATGGGGGGAAGCCCGACCCCAGAGCAAGTGCCTTTTTCAGGCCAGCTCAGCTGGAGCTGCTCCTGAACCCTGGCTCCCTGTCCTGTGGGAGCACAGAGGGGAGCTGTGAGAGGGGCTTTGGGAGCCAAAAGTGGCTGCAGAATAATTGGGGAAACGATGGTTTTAGGGGGTGTCAAGTTGTGTTGTAGGGGAGGCTGTGGGAGCCTGAAGGGGGTTCAGGCTCACAGGGGGTTCCAAGGGGGCACTGGCGGGGTTGGCACAGGGAGGGAGTGRGAAGCAGAACCCAGGGGGAGCCTCTGAGGCCTCTCCCAGCCTGGGGATCTCCCTCACTGCACCCTCCAGCTGAACCAACCCCCACCTCAAAGACTGCATGAGGACCCCGACCACTGGAACTGGAGCTGTGTCCTCCAGCAGCTCCGTGACCCCACCCCAGGCAGCTGGGGGAGCGGGGAGACACAACAGCAACCCCAAAACACACAGCCTGAAACTGTTCTGTGCCTGAACAGGTGCTGAGAGCAGCTGGGAGTCCTGGGGACACGGGGGTGTGGGGACCCAGTGCCTCCTGGCTCCTGGCTGGCAGCAGACGTGGCCTCGAGCTGCCACGGGCCCGCAGAGCTGCCATGGGTGCCTGGGCCCCACTGCTGGGGCTGCTTGGCCTCGGGGTGTCCAGCTGTTGTGTCCAGCTGCTGATCCAGCTGCTGTGTCCAGCTGCTGATCCAGCTGCTGATGCAGCCCCTGCCCCTTCTCCCCCAGCCCACATCACCAGAGCAGCTCCTGGACACGTTGGCCAAGGGCAATAAAACCCGGGCACGGCGTCACAGCAAGGCCAGCGCCACCTCCTCCCCTCCCACGCCACCTTCCAGGTGAGGCTGCTGCCTTTGGGATCCCCCCATTGCTGCTGGGAACAGGGCTGGAAAACTGCCAGCACCAACGTGCCAGGGCTGTGCCCCTGAGCACTGAGCTGGGAATTTTGCTGCCCACGGAAAGCTCTGTCCATGAGCTCTCTGGTTCCTTGGTGCAAAGCTGCCAGTGGATTTCAATTCCAGCCAGGCCCTTGGCCGAATTGGCAGGGCTGTCACGGCTGCCTGGGCAGACGGAGGCTCTGCCTGACACTTCAGCCTCGCCCCTTGCTGCTTGCAGGGAGCAGCCCAGGTGTTTGGATGCTTTTGCAATCCCTCTGAGGACCTGACCAGCCATACCCCTCTGTATCGTTGAGTGTGGGAGATGCTGATTGTTCCTGTGCTGTCCCTTCCTGCCAGGTCCCTTCCCTGGCTCTGCTCCTTGTGTCATCACCAGGTGTTTGGCTCATCCTCCTGACATGCCAGGTTCCTGTCCTCCTCCTGACTCATTTCCCCACAGGATTCACTGGCTCTTCCCCCGAAAACACAGAGCCCTGTCCCCCCCAGCCCCTGTGTGCAGCCACACTCTCAGCCCCCCTGTCCTCGCAGATCCAGGTGAAGCAGTGGGACCCCASTGGCGGCCCCGCCGGGGACCTGCGTGTGGCCAAGCTGAGCTTCATCGACTTGGCAGGCTCGGAGCGAGCCTGGGACACCCCGGACCAGGGAGAGGGGCTGTGGGAGGGCACCGGCATCCACCGCTCGCTGCTGGCTCTCGAGAGCATCGTCCGTGCTCTGGCCGGAGCCAAGGTGAGGCTGCTCCCCGCCGGACTCCGGCTCTCCGGGACGGCTCCGGGAGGTGTGCCCAGGGCCCGGAGCTGAGCCTCGAGTCTGGGACAGGGCGGGCAGGGCCGTTCCGGGACAGCAAAGTGACGCTGCTGCTGCTGCAGGGCGCGCTGGGCGGCGGCTGCCGCAGCACCGGGACCGCGGCCGTGAGCACCGCGCCGGCCCCGACACCTGCGGCACCGGCATCCTGCTGCCCGTGAGCACCGGGCCGGCCCTGACACCTGCAGCACCCGCATCCTGCTGCCGGTGAGCGCCGGGCCGGCCCCGACACCTGCAGCGCCAGCATCCTGCGGCCGTGAGACCCGCGGCCCCCGACACCTGCAGCACCAGCATCCTGCTGCCGGTGAGCTCCGGGCCGGCCCCGACACCTGCAGCACCCATCCTGCTGCCCGTGAGCGCCGGGCCGGCCCTGCCGGGGCTCGGCAGCTGCTGGCTGGGGACAGGGGGCTGCGTGCTGGGCTGCACTGGGAATATCCCAGCCCGGGGCTGCCGCTGCGGGCAGGAGCTGCCGATGGAGCTGCAGCAGCGTGTGCCTGCTCTGCTGTTAAAGCTGCTCAGCCCAGACCCCGCGGAGCTTTTGCCCATGGCAGCAGGTCTCTGAGCACAGATCGTGTCCCCTGCAGCCACCCGGGAGCCCTGGAGCCTGGAGGAGGCTGAGGAGCTGCCCCAGCCCCAGAAATGAGTCCGTGATGCCCCACTGTGTTTTAACCACTGCCTCATCGCAGTCACTGCAGCTGCAGCGCTCCGGGATGTCTCCCTGCAGTGTGGGGGGCACATGGCCACTGCCATCCATGACAACATCCCAGCCAGGTGAGCTGTCCCACTGTGTCTCTGTCACTGCAGTGGGATCATGGCCCTGCCGCTGCACATTCACATTTCCAGCTCCTGTTTGTTCCCCATGCTGTGAGYGTTTGTCTCCAGGCACTTCAGAGAGGGGTTCAAGAAAGCGTGTGGGGTGKGAGAGGTTTCAGCACAGCCACACAGCACTGATGGGGTTYRCCCTGAGGTTCTCATCTTGAGCCAAGTGACATCAGGCTCCACAGGCTGGCCTGGTCTCCTCCCCAGGAGGAAGCAATGGCACAAGCATTGYCACTTTGGAACCCACCCCCCCAGGCCTTTCCATTTAAAGCCCCTCTCATCAAATTGGCCAGCCCATGGTCAAAGGTTCTCTTGCCCTCTCTAACAGGCCCCAGTCATTAAAGCACAGCCCACCTCCCCAAAAGCCAATGACTTCTCAATGGCACCAGCCATGAAGATGTTGATCTGCACTAGAGATCCTCTCTAAGTTCCCATCCAACTCAAACCACAGTGAGATGTYGGGGATTCCACTTGTCTCAGCACAGCTCCATTGTTGCCAGGCACRAGGGTGACAACGCTGCAGAGCAGCTGGGGACAGGAGGGTTCCAGGGTGGGTGACAGAGGCTGGGCTGTGTCAGGGCAGGATGCTCCCAGCAGGTCCCTGGCCGGGCTGGGTGAGTTCTGCTGGGCCAGAGAGCATCTGGTACAATGGGGACGAGGCTGCTGGGAGCCACCACACTCCTSTCCCTGATGGGTGTTCTCCAGGCCTTTGCCATTGAGAAGAAAGGGGATGTGTTCAAGAAGACGGCGTGTCCTGCCTTCCTGCTRTTCGAGAACGTGGCGTACTTGGCCGACATGACCTTTGAGCTGCCCTGCAGGTGCAAGCCCGAGGAGGTCTCCTCTGTTGTCTGGTACTTCCAGAAGAACCTGCACGGCCACGAAACCACGGTGCTGACAGACTTCAATGGCACCGTGACTGTGGACTCGAGGGACGTCCGCGTGGGCAGCGACCTCCTGAAGCGCTTCAGCATCCGCATGTTCAGCCTGATCGTGTTCCGAGCCCAGGAGAGCGACTCGGGGCATTACCTGTGTGGCACCAAGGAAGGGCTCTTCTTCTATGGCTAYGACGTGGACGTGCAGCCCACTGAARAGATCACGGTGGCTTTTCTGGATAATGACCAGCACGTCCAAGAGGATTACACAGAGAAGGAATTCACCCTCTTCACCATGTTCTGGGACTGGACGGTGTGTGACCGCTGCGGGGTGCGGGGGGAGCAGCGGCGCATCGGGCTCTGCTACGTGCAGAGCGCCCAGCTGAACCCCCGGTACCGCACGGCGCTGCCCAACGTCACCTCCTGCGGCTCCAGGGCCGTGCCCCCGCGCTTCGGGAACCTCATCGAGCTCCGGAGCCCCGAGGTGGCCATCAGGAGCTGCCTGGCCCCCTGCCCACGGAAGGAAGAACCYGAGGAGGGCGTGCAGTCCATCTCCAACATCGTTTTCAAGGTGGGCAAGAAGCCCCACCTGCCCCGTGTGCCCATGCAGTACCACAGGCAGCCCCCCAAGACCGACCTGGTCATCTCGTGCCCGGGAGCGCGGCCCGAGCACGCCGTGGCCTGGGACAAGGGCTACGCCCGGCTCTACCGCTCCTCCTACCTGGTGGGCACCAAGAAGACCATGAGGCTCTTCATCGACCACGGGAACCACCTGCACCTGCAGCAGGTGCGCAAGAGGGACAAAGCCACCTACTTCTGCTGGCGGGAGGGCGAGCTGGTGGCCGGCTTCCAGCTCAGCGTCACCTACGAGCCCCGGCGCCAGCGGAGCCCCACTGACCCCGAGTCAATCTTGGTCATGAGGGGTGTGGGCATCAGCTTTGCCATCATCATCGKCATCTTCTTCCTCATCCACCTGTCCCGCTGCCTCTCTCAGGTGTACGGGAAACCTGCCAAGCTGTAGCAGCTTCCCCAAAGGACACGGATCGCCCTCTCATAGGAAATTTCCAAGCTGAGGACCATTTCTGTATATTTTGGTTTCAACAATTTTTCAGTGTTTGGTTTCAATTTTTAGAAGGGRAAATATTTATTTTTCAAATTAATCTGGCGATTTTCTTCAGAACTTCTCTGCTTTTGAGTGTCTTTAACTCACCCAGCTCARCACAGAATTGGGAGTCAATATTTGTGCTTGACAGAATTATCTTACACRTCCCCCAAAGGTGGTGGCATCCCTACAGGSTTTCAGCAGGAAGCAGGATGTGCCCTGCAGGCTCATCTCCTYTGTTTGAGGATGTGACTTGAGGATTTCAGCATTCCCAAAAGAAACCCTGCTGTCCAGGAGGGCACTGTGAGTCCCAGCAATGCTCTGGCACTTGAACCATGTCCATCATGGTGAGCCAAACACCTGGTGATGACAYGAGAAGCAAAGTCAGGGAGGGAGGCACGAAGGGACAGAGCTATGGACAACAACCTCACACACTCAGGGGTGGAGCAGGGTACAGCTGGTTGGGTCCTTGAAGGGCAACAAACCCACCCAAAGCCCCAGCACAGGCTGGGATGGGCTCACACAGAGGCATCTCCAGGCCTGACTCTCCCTGGGGACTCTGCCACCAAACTCAGTCCCCAGACAGAGCCTGACAGTGTCCCCAGACAGGGCCTGACAGTGTCCCCAGACAGGGCCTGGCAGTGTCCCCAGGGAGACACCAGCCAGCGCTGCAGGTGCCAGTCCCAGGGCTGGCACAGGCCAGGGGGAACACAGCCACCAAGACTCACCTGGCAGCACTGCCCTGTGCCTTCCCCTCTGAATCCCCAAAAATCTCCCAGCAGAACCCAACATGCTTCCCCCTTGGCCCTGCTGTCCCCTCACACCCCCAGCAGCAACCCCTGCAGGGCCAGAGGTGCTGGAAGCTGAGGAGKGCTCCTGCAGCCTCACCAGCCTSTGGTTTGCTTGTTGGGAGGCAGAGCTGGCAGCAGGAAGGGCAGATTTCCAGCACAGCTCAGGGATTTGTGCAGGCAGGAATCCAGGACCCACCAACGAGCCCAGCTGGGAGCTGGCTGGAAAAGCATCCAAACACCTGGGCTGCTCCCTGCAAGCAGCAAGGGGCGAGGCTGAAGTGTCAGGCAGAGCCTCCGTCTGCCCAGGCAGCCGTGACAGCCCTGCCAATTCGGCCAAGGGCCTGGCTGGAATGGAAATCCACTGGCAGCTTTGCACCAAGGAACCAGAGAGCTCATGGACAGAGCTTTCCGTGGGCAGCAAAATTCCCAGCTCAGTGCTCAGGGGGACAGCCCTGGCACGTTGGTGCTGGCAGTTTCCCAGCGCTGTTTCCAGCAGCAATGGGGGGATCCCAAAGGCAGCAGCCTCACCTGGAAGGTGGCGTGGGAGGGGAGGAGGTGGCGCTGGCCTTGSTGTGACGCYGTGCCCGGGTTTTATTGCCCTTGGCCAACGTGTCCAGGAGCTGCTCTGGTGATGTGGGCTGGGGGAGAAGGGGCAGGGGCTGCATCAGCAGCTGGATCAGCAGCTGGACACAGCACCCAGACACAACAGCTGGATCAGCAGCTGGACACAGCAGCTGGACACAACAGCTGGACACAGCACCCAGACACAGCACCCAGACACAACAGCTGGATCAGCAGCTGGACACCCTGAGGCCAAGCAGCCCCAGCAGTGGGGCCCAGGCACCCAGCAGCTCTGCGGGCCCGTGGCAGCTCGAGGCCACGTCTGCTGCCAGCCAGGAGCCAGGAGGCACTGGGTCCCCACAGCCCCGTGTCCCCAGGACTCCCAGCTGCTCTCAGCACCAGTGCAGACGAGTTTATCACAGCCGTTGTGCTCCTCTTGCGTCCAGACCTGGTGGAAGGAGAGACCCTGTGCCACAGCTCCTTTCCTGGGCTGCTCCCAGATGTTCAGCGGGCCCTGGGGCTCCAGCAGGTCATAGACACGCTCTTTGTACACCTGGAGCAGGAATTCGAGGTCAGGCTGAGGTTTGATTCTCTGGGAGAAGAGCTGGGTACCCCTGCAGGATCTGGCACAGCTGGGGACACCCCCTGACCCCATCTCTGGAACCTCATTCCACCGGGAGCAGCTGATGGGGCTCAGAAGGCAGGGACAGCTCCCAGAGCTTTGCTGGGCAGTTCCCCCACCCCTGCTCCTCTCCAGCCCTTCCAGCCAGGAAGCCCTCACTGCTCTGCAGAGCATGGCAAGGGAGAGAAAAGCCCCCACTGCAGCGAGCAGTAACCAGCAGCACCAGTTCACTCCACAGGTGGGTGACCCTGCTTCCAGTCAGGCTGCYCTGCCAACCCCAGGCACAGCTGGGGACACTGTGGGTACCCTGAGTGTGGCACTACAGGCTCTGGATCAACYCCACATCTCTTCCCTGAGGCAGGAGAGGACATGCTGGGCCACAGCAAACCTGCTGGCAGGAGATGAGCACCTCACAGCTCTTGTCCTTCACGGCCTCAAGCCTCTTGTACAGCTGCACCAGGGCCAGGTGCACAATGCCAGGACTGCTCCTGGAGCCCACCACGGTGTGGGTTTTCCCAGCTCCCAAAGCACCGTAGGCAAACACTGGAAGGAGAAGGGGTGGGTGCTGAAATGATCCATCATCAGTCACCTGGTGCAGTTGGGTCCTGGCTGGAGAGGAGAGCAGAGCAGAGCAGAGCAGAGCAGAGCAGCTTCCCACACAGACAGGACACAAGGTAAAACTCACAACTTTCCCCACTGCTCCTCAGGGCAATTTTTCTCCCTGGTTTCAGCCTCTCCAATGCAGCAGGGACAGAATGAATCTCCAGATGAGCACTGCTCCCATGCTCAGCTCACCTCTGATCCTCTCCCCACGAGGCATTTCTGCTTCCTCTCTTTTACCCCCATCTTCCAGCACCTCCTTTGAAGCCTCCACATGAGGGTGGGACACGGTGATCAAGAGCCTCAGCCCTCCCGAGGGCAGCACTCAGTGCTGGGGCCTGGGGACAGGGGCAGCCCCTCAGTGGCTCTCAGGAACCCCCGAGAGCTGGAACAGCATCCCCTGGTTTGAGTGAGCCTGAAGAGAGCTGGGCTCCTCCCGGGAATGTGCCCGTGACATCAAACAGCTGCCAACAGCTGGGAAGGGCTCAGGGGCTGCAGCAGCAGCAGCGCGGGGCTGTGGGAGCTGCCCAGGACCTGCCAGACCCGGCTCCACGGAGCCATTCAGCCGAGGAAGGGATGGCAAAGCCAAGGGGCTCTTTCCCCATGAATCCACCACATTTCTTCCCATCCTTCCTGACCCAGGACAGACAAGAGCAAGTGATCCTTGTTCCTTAAAATGCCTGGACAGCTCCTACCCTGCCTCCCCTCAACCCCAACACCCATCTCCATCCTCTCCACCCCATCTCCCAGAGTGCCGGGCATTGCTGGAACCAACAAACTCCAGGCTGTGTGGTTGTGGGTTGCTCTTGTGTCACCCCATTCCCAAAGATGCATGGAGGCTTCCAGATTAAATTCAGGGCTCTGCTGAGCCCACACAGCCTGGGAGCTGATGGGGCAGGAGCTCCTGCAAGGACCAGAGGTGAGTGCCAGGACTTAGCGGAGCAGTTGTACCAGCGAGGAGGGTGCCCAGCAGAGGGAGCGTGGGGTGCTGAACACCTCCTCCTGCGTGGCCCCCCCATCAAAACCGTGCTCAGACTCAAATCTGAGGTTCCTGCGGCGGGGCCGGGCTCCTGGGGGCTGAGCAGCACCACTCGCTGGTTCAGGACGTGCAGCACGGGGGGTGCATCTCGCTCCTGGGGGCTGGGGGGGCCTCACACGCAGCACCACGGCCACGGAGCCCTCCTGGGGCGGGGGGCTCTGCGCCCCTGGGCTGGGCCATGAGGCTGCTGGGGGACACGGCTCCCGATCCAATGATCTGGGTTCCTCTTGCGGTCTGGGGGTGGAACAGGTTCATCTGGAGGGTGCAGTGGGGGAGAGAGATCCCCCGGCTGGGCGAGGTCTCAGAGCCTGTCCCCGCCTCCCCTGTGCCATTCCCACCCCGTGCCCCTTTAGAGCCCCCCATGAGCCTGAATCCCCTCCAGGCTCCCACAGCCTCTCTCAAAGCCCTGGCCCCACTTCGGATCTCCTTGGATCCCAAACGACCCTACAAACCCCTTCATGCTCCTACTGCTCCCCTGGAACCCCACAGCCTCTCCAAAGCCCCTAAATCCTTTTGAGACACAGCCCCCTCCCACAGCATCCCCAAGGCTCCCAACATCCCCCTTCGAGCCCACTCAGCCTCCCCGCTTTTTGGCCCCCATAGCCGCTCTCACGACCCGATCACTCCTTTGGTCCACTCAGAGCCCCCTCCCACAGCCCGGCCTCCCTCCCCTCCAGACCCCCGTGTGCCCCTCCCGCCCCAGCCCGGCACGGAACTGACCCAGCGGGCACGGCAGCACCCACGCGTGGGGTGGGGCAGTGCCTGCGCCGTGCGAGGGACGTGTATCCTATTTCCAAATGATTCCAGTTCACCAATTACTTGGTGTTAAGCAGGCCCAAACCAAACTAGTTCTGGCACAGCAAAGTTTATACTTTTAAATGTTCCAGTCTTTGCCTTAGATTTAAAAGGACTTTGCACCTCTCAGGACCTGGCTCATGGGTTTCAGAGGAAAAGAGATGAAAGACAGTAAATGCTGATCATGGAATCACAGAATTATTGAGGTTGGAAAAGACCTCCAAGATCATCAAGTCCAACCTTTGGCCTAACACCCCCATTCCCACTAAACCACACTTGGAAGTGCCACATCCACTGATTTTTTTTGACTCTTCCAAGGACAGTGACTCCACCACTTTCCTGGGGAATGTTCCATCCAGCAGAGATGACCCAAAGAACAGTGACTTACTGAACTGCTAGACAGCAGAAAGAACTAAGGGGAAGAAAATAATATTTTAAAATTTTATTTTAAATTGCATTTCACTTCTTCCTGCATCATGTCCTAGGTTGCAATGTAAGATGTCTCCGAAGTATGTATTCTATCACCATCTTCATGGGTTGTTGGAGCCAGGCGGGGCAGTGTTTTCCCTGCCCCCTCCCTCTGGACTATCTCCTGTTAATGGCCCATCAATGCACTGGCCATGACTCACAGGTAACTCCCCTCGGGAGCTGTCTCTGCTTAATGCCAGGAGGACAGTGCCTGGGTCACCGAGAGTGGGCTCCGCAATGGCCTCGGCCCGAGCTGAGCAGCGGCCGGAGCTGAGCGATGCCAGCGGGACCTGCGGGACAGCCCGGCCGGTGTCACCCGCGCTCCGGAACCCGCCGGTGCCCGGCAACCCCGGAACGCTGTCCCTTGTGCCGCTGGCGGCCGTGGAGCTGTGCTGGGACCACCGGAGCCCCCGAGGATTCATTATCGTGGAACCACTGACGCGTTTGGGTTGGACGGAATCCTGAAAGGTGATTTCGTTACAGCTCCCCAGAGCGGAGGGGCAGCACCCACTCTCTCACCCCCGTCTGGCCACTCCTCTTTTGCAGCAGCCCAAGGTGCGTTTGGTGCTGCCGGTGCTCGCTGTTAGCTCAGGTGCAGCTTTTCCTCCACCTCAAGTCCTTCTCTGCGCTCTCAGCTCTTCTCCCACTCTGCGCTGGTGCCTGGGACTGTCCCTCCCTTGCCCTTGGCTTTATTGAATTTCACCGTATTCTCTTGTTCTCGAGTTTGTCCCCCTGGGTGTCACCTGCACCGCAGCTTGGTGTCACCGGTGTGAACATGCTGAGGGTGGGCTCGAGCTGTCCATGTCACTGAGGAAGGGATTGCAGAGCCCTGGTGCCACCGCAGAGCCCTCRGGGACACCCCTGGTCACCGGCCTTCCCCAGGACATGGGGCCACTGCCCACAAGCCTCTGGCTGCATCCTCAGCCAGCCAGCAGCACACCCCTCACWGCCGTGTCCCTGCACTTCAGGGATGAGGATGTCCTGTGGGATCTGTTAAAGGAGATGAAGGAAGCTCCAGGCTGTGGGTGCAGCTGTGGGTTAGGGTGTCTGGRGATGCTGCTGTGTCGCAGTTTGGGGTGTGTAAGGAGGGTTCCTCGTGTGGAGGAGCACATTTAGTGCAGAGAKCTTGGGGGGCAGCTGCCCCAGGAGCTGCAGGGTGAGCTCTGTGGGGAAAACGGCCAGAGCCCCCAGCAAGCGGCCAGGACCTGGCACTGACCCGAAGGGCTCGTGGCCCTGCAGCACYGGGCAGGTAACGGGACACAGACACAGCAGGAGATGGTGGCTCAGCAGGAAGACCCCACTGTCAGGGGCACAGACTGGGAGGGGATGGAAGCCTGAGGMTCCACCTCAAGCTGTCATTGAGCTGCTGCACCACAATAGATTTCCTTAAAGGAASCAGAGCCTGGTATTGCACTCTGGGAGCCACGGGGCTGAGCTGGAGAGGAAACCAGGAGCTGGTGGGACGGGCTGTGGAGGAGCCAACAGGGCCCCTTGGGGCACTGCTGATGTCCTTGGCCCCACCAGTGCCAGTCYGGGGTGGGAGTGCAGCTGCCAGGGCAGCTCCAGGATGGATGACAGCGAAGTTTCCTGAACAGTTTCTSACCCAGATGGGACCTCAGGTCACCTTCCTTCTCCAAACATCCAACTGCCAGCACCCAGGTGACTGACTCAGGATGTCAATAGGTAGGGAACGATCAAGCCTTTTTTGTGATTTTATATTGATGATCCTTTCTGGCCTATGGCAACTCTGTTGACCTTAATCTTGTTGTYTGGTATCTGCAATAATATTGAGTGTCAGGGCAGTGTTAAACCCCTTCAAACTTCTCCCTTTGAGTATATTAGTAGGAATGCCCCATTAAAATCAGGGGAGGGATTCCTGCTGAGGAATCTCTAGAGCTGCTGCTGTGAAGGGGCTTCAGTCCCAGCAGTGCCAGTCTGGAGGAGTGGGAATGTGACTGTCACAGGGGCTCTGGGGTGGATGGCCAGGAAGTTTCCTGAACAATTGCTGACCCATATGGGACCCCAGCCCACCTTCCTTCTCCAAACATCCARCTGYTGATGCYGGATGAGTTCACCTGGAATCCTTGCAGCAGGGAGCAAACAAAGGGAGAGTGCTAAAATTTCCTGAGCAGATTCCACATCAGTTCTAAAAGGGGCTTTGAGTCTCTCCATTGTGCAGCATTTTGGTGCAGTTACTGCAGTGGATCGAGAACGGGCAGGGCAGGGTTTGAGCCGGGCTCAGCGGGGACACAGCGAACTCGGAGTTCTTCAGGCATTTTAAAGGATGCTGTGGAAAGCTGTTTACAATCCTGGGCTGTACCATGTGCTGCACACTGTGTTTAGTGCGCGGTGATTCCTTTTTGAGGCACTTCCATGGCAGGATCTCCTGTGCAGCTCCCGTGGTGTCCGGCCGGGCCGGGCCGGGCCGCAGGGCACAAACCCGGGGAAGGAGCGGCTCCCTCGGCAATGCTGGCGGTGCTCAGGGAGCCTCCTCGGGAAGGGCACCCAGGGCGATCCGCAGGCAGAGGCCCCTGGGCTCCGGACCGCTCCTGTAACCACTGAGGCCACAGCGGTGACACCGCGCCCTTCGCGCCCGCTCAGCCCCTCACGGCCTGACCCTTCTTAAGCCACGGCCTCCTCACTGTGCCCTGTGCCGGCACCTCCTCTGGGGCCCAAAACCCCTCACACAGCACCCGGCCCCGGCCCCGGCCCCGCTCACTCCGCTCCGCTCCGGGCCGGTTCCGTCTCCGCGCCACCTTTAAATCGCCCGCGAGGCCCCGCCCTGCTCCCTGATTGGCCCCGCACCGCCTCCCGACTCCCATTGGCTGTGTCCCGCGCGGTGCCTCATGGGGGTTGTAGTCCTGAGCCGCGCGCGATGCGCATTGGGAGCAGCAGTCTCGCCGCCGCCTGCGCCCCCTGCCGGCGGCTCCCGGGGCAGCAGCAGCAGCTCAGAGCCCCGGCCAGCGGCGGGGCTGGGAAGGTCCCGGGGGGTCCCGGGGGGTCCCGGGGGGTCCCGAGCGGGCTTGGAAGGTTCCGGAGGGTCCGGGAGGGTCCCCGGGTGGGGCTCTGCATCGTTCTTGGGGACCTTCTGCTCGGGGCTGCGATCCAGCCGGGCCCCGCCGCCGCCTCCAGCTGGGATCAGTGCTGGGGAACAGCGCGGGATACACACACACCCCTGGAATGAACACACACACACCTGGAACACATACACACACCTGGAACGAACACACACACACCTGGAACACATACACACACCTGGAACGAACACACACACACCTGGAACGAACACACACACACCTGGAACACACGCTCCCCCGTGACACAGACACGCACGCAACACACCTGAGGGACACACAGCCCTGGGACGCAGACACATACCTGAGGACACACACACACCTGGGAACATGAACTCTTTCTTGGGGGAACACACATGCAGCCAGGAGGACACCCACCCCGTCCTGTCCCCAAGGCCACTCCGTGTCCCCAGGGCTCCCATCCTCTGATCCCAGCACAGCCGCTCCGGAGGCGGCCGCTGGCCGCGGGCTCCCGCTGTCACCTCTAATTGGAGCACGTCGCGCCCGTGCTGAGGCAGCGGTGACGGGCGCGTGTGCCCAAGGGTCCCAGCGGCTCTGTGTGGCCAGACCGTGTCCCTCCCCTCACGGTGGCAATGCTGTTACTCAGGGGACACCCCCTCATGGGGCCACCKGGGCTCTGGGGACAGGGCCATGGTAATGGGGGCACCCCAAGTGGCCCCACTGAAGGTGGCCGGACGGACAAGGAGCCTCTCGTGGCTGGGCTGATTTGACAAACCAACCGGGGTCAGGGTGGGGGGTGGTGGCGGCAGGAAGACCCCGTCCCCAGGGTGGGGGACACTGGGGACACACACAGCAGACAGGGAGAGATCACAGCTCTGCTTTACCATGTTGTCACCCCGGCGGGAGGGGAGGGGGGCAGAACGGCGGCTCTGCCCGCCCCAGCACAGCCCCCCCGGGCCGGGGCCGTGCGGGCACTGCGGTCTGTACAGCCAGACCCCCCGAGACCCCCGGCATCGCCCCGGGGCGGGCAGAGAGCAGGGGCGGGACAAGGGGGGCACAGCCGGGGATGGGGGTGCCGTGGGGTAGCGCGGGGGGCACCCCCAGCCTCTTGCCACCCCCAACCCTCTGCAACCCCAAGCCCGCAGTTGTGGCAGCCTTGGTGKGAGCTCACGGGAAAAGGGGGGTTCGGGGCACCGGAGGCAGCCGGGAGCGCGGGGAGGGGGGGATCCGTGGCGGGGGGTGCCGTGGGGCTGGGCAGGAGCGAGGGGAGCTGGGGGGCAGCAGGGAACCAAACCACGGCACRGGGATGCCGTGGGGCTGGGGGGTCGCTGCGGGGGATGCCGGGGGCGGTGCCGCGGCTCCGGGCTCAGTCCGAGTAGATGATGAAGCCGGAGAAGGTGCTGTACTTGTTGTTGTTGCCGCCGTGGGCTTTGCCCCCGTCCAGCTTGATGAASACCTCGTCCCCCGCGTCCAGGTGCAGGATGACGCTGTTGCTGGCGTAGTCGTAGTTCTGGTCGGCGTCCTGCGCGATGGCGCTGGCCCGGACCTGCCCAGGGGACACGGCGGGAGCGGCTCAGGGCACGCCTCTGCCCGTGCCCCACGGGACACGGCGGCTCCCGCCTCACGCACATCACATCCACCCGTCCGGGTGTAGCGTGGGGTGCCCGGCATCCCCCACGCGGGTGAGCGGGGCCCGGGTGGAGGCGGCTCCTCCGAGCACCGCCCTGAGCCGGCGGGCACAGACACGGGACCACCGCCCTGGGTTGGGATGGGGGACCGTGGCACAGACATGAGACTGCGGGTCTGGATCCAGATGCAGGACCAGGACTGCAGCCCAGACACAGCACCCCATTGTGATACAGGACCCCAGCTCTGACACGGAGCCCCAAATGCAGGTTTGGATGCAGGACCGTGGGTCAGACATGGGACCACGGCTCCAACAAGGGACCACATTCAGACACGGGACCACGGCTCTCACACAGGACCTGACTCAGGATTTGGACGCAGGACCCCACCTCCAGAGGCCAATGAGGGACCATGGCTCAGACACAGGATCCCAGCTCGGATGTGGGACCACAGCTCCATCATGGGATCCAGCTCCAGGTTTGGATGCAGAACCCCAGCTCAGACACAGGACCCCGTCTCTGGGTTTGGGTACAGGACCATGTCTGGGACACAGGACCCATCTCCCAGCCCAGCCCCAAACCACTGAACCCAGCGCATCCCGCAGCGCTTCCCAGGAGCTGCACAGGGACAGCGAGCGTGTGGCGAGGGCTGAACCCAAACCCGCCGTCACACGGACCCGCACCCACTGCGGTGAGGGATGCTCCCCCCATAAAGGTTTCCTGGGTGCCGGCAGAGCCGGAGGAGCCGTCACCGCCTGGAGAAGCGGTTCCGTGGCTGGAGCCCGCTGCCGCTGCAGAATTCTTTGGGTAATCAAATCTCCGCCGGCGCCTCGCGGGGAGATCGCGGCGCTGGGTGACAGTGACAAGGCAGCTGGTGAAATCCCAAGTGAAATGCAGAAGCTCTGCGCCGGGAGAAGGTGCCGCTAATTACAACCGACGAGAATCGGCTCTTAATTGGCTCGCGCGGGGCGGGCAGGCACCGGCGAGCGGCTGCGGTGTCCCGGAGCGGTGCGAGAAGGATCGGCTGTCCCCGCGCAGTCCTGTCCTTTGTCCCCAGGACACGAGTCCCAGGGGACCGCTCTTCCCCAGCCGCACCTCCCCGAGCCCACCGGCAGTGCTGGGGTCAGATGCTGTTAACTCTGGARCCGACGGACGGCCAGGCTGGCGATCCCACGGGATTTGCTTGCGCCCACGCAGCCGTGTCCCTCATGCCACCAGCAACACTCGCCCTGTTAAAAGTCACCCYGTGTCCTCCCTGGCACCGCGCGGGTCCCCATTCCTGCTGGCAGACCCTGAATCCCCGTCAGTCCCAGCGCCCCGATCTCCAGGGGACGCTGCCCCTCCCGGGGTTTTGCTGAGGAAGAGGAGTGAGGGAAGAAGCCGTGAGGAAGGAGAACCGGGAAAAGCCATTTGGCGCCGGGCTCTCCCCATCGTCCCCCCCGCCACAGCTGGAGCTGCCCGGTGCCATCCGTCTTCCCTCGTTAGGGAGCCGCCTCGTCACCGCGGGCCCGCCAGCCCTCGCTAACCAGGSAAGATAAATGGCAGCGCTGGGCCCGGGCTGAGCGGCTCCCGGCACCGCAGTGCCACGGGAGGGGGGCTGCCAGCACGGCCCCCGCCATGGCCTCACCCCCTTGTCCTGCTCTGTGCCTCAGTGTCCCCATGGCCCCAGCCCGGAGGCTGCTGCAGCCGCTGTCCCTGCCCCCRRTGACCACGCCGGGGGTGTCCCCGSTGCTGGGGACACTCTGGAGKGGTCCCCAAGGTGGCTGCACCCAGGGGCTTTCAGGCGGGCAGGGCACAGGGCGCTGCCATGTGCRGTGACACTTGGGGCCTCGGGGACCCCACGAGCCCCACGCAGCACCACGGCCCAGCACCCCCGAGGCGTGGCAGCGGCTGCCCCTCGAGACCCCCAAAGGCCGTGGGGTGCTCTTCAGGATCCTCTGGGTGCCCTCCCAGCACCCCTGAGCGCAGCCCCCGCTCAGAGCCCCCCGGGCACAGCAGCAGGTGCCCCCCAGGGCCCTTGGGTGCATCAGCAGATGTCCCCGTCCCCCCCCCAGACAGGGCAGTGGGTGCCCCCGGGACCCCCCAGCAGGTCCCTGTGTACCCTTGGGGACTGTCCCCAACAGTCCCCTGGGGCTGTGACCCTCCCTGAGCTGTGGATGGCCCTCCTACAGCATGGGGACCCCAAAACCACCCGGTACCAGTCCTGTCCGTCCATCCCTCCGTCTGCCTGTCAATCAATCCATCAATCAATCAATCCGTCCCTCTGTCCGTCCACCTCCCCCCTCCCGCTGCCCTCGCCTCAGCTATGGGCTAATACAAATAATAATTAATGCTAATTAACCACCACCAGCAGCTCCCCTGGCTCTCATTAACTCCAGCCCCGACCCAACGCTGATGGGCGGCCCCCAAACCGGCAGCACCCAGGGGATTTTGGGGGGGTCAGAGGGGACCCCCAAGTTCTGACCCGTTCTGAAGATGCCAGGATCGACCTTTATCTGCTGAGAACCCCGCACCACGCCAAGGACGGGGGATTTTTGGCAGCAACCCCCTAAATAACCCCATTTTAAATTATTTGGGGCATTGCGGGGGGGATCGTCTTTATAGATATCGATGCGGCGATGCCTTGTTAGTAATTAACAAGCAGTTAATTAAGTTGCATCACCCGCCTGAGTGCGGCTCCTCTTGACAAGGGGCTCCATCGCTTCTGGAAATTCATCCAGGAATGTCGATGCCCCTCAGAGCTGGGGAGGTAGGAAGGTTTGGGGTGRTCCCCAAAAATATTTTGGGGGACGCAGAAGGGTTCAGGTGAATTTTTGGGGTACTCAGTCCCGAATGCGGCTTGGGAGAAAGAGCCAGAAGTGCCAAGCAGTGCTGGAACCCCSCAGAATTTAGGGCTGGAGGGCAGGGGAGGACAAGAATAATCCCAATAAAAGGAAATTGGAAGTGTTTGGAAGGAGGAAAGCTGCCGAGCGGCTCCTGCTGTGCTCCCGCTCGGAAGGGCTCGGAGCCGAGGGGTGAAGCGCGGTGGCTGTGACGAGGCTCCCACTCCCTGCCTCACACCCCGACTGTTTCTGGGGTGATAACTCAGTTTTGGGCTGATTCGGGGTCCTGCATCCTCAGGACAAGGATGCACCGCGGGTTGAGSYGCCGGGGGAARCGATGGGAGCGGGAGCAGYGGCTGGACCCCGCGGGAATGTCGCTGCCGTGACACCCAGCATTGAACTCGGGTGACATCCCGGGGCTCACAGCCACGGCTTGTCCCTCGAGTCGYGGCCGGGAGGGAGTCACGGCGTGGAAAAGGGGCACCCCAAAAGCGTGTGGGTGGCGAGGCTGAGTCCTGGCACTGGGGATTCCAGTGGGATGTGGGAGCGGGGAGGGGGAAGGATGGAGCCACCCTCGGGGTGTGTGTCCCCCGCGGTGTCCCCACGCAGCCCGGCTCTCCTGAGCCAGCAGCAGAGCCGGCTCCGGGCTGAGGGTGCAGCCCCCCAAAAACGGGACAGGCACTGCCCTGCTCGAGGCCACCACGGACGCTGTCCCTGCGGAGGAGCCCTGCCCCTGGGGACCTCAGCGGGGACAATGGCATGGCGGGGGGACACCACGGGGACGCTGTGGGGGTGCCCCAAGGCACCAYAAGACACCCCAAGGAGCATCTCCGTGGCCAAGGAAAGAGCTGAGGGAACCCCTGGGGACACGTCAGGGTGGATGGTGACTGTCCCCAGCACTGGGAGAGGGACAAGGCACACAGGGAAGCGTCGGCAATGGAGGGAGGAGGAGGATGGGATACCCCAGGGATGCACCCGGAGCCCTGCGCTGTCCCTGGGGGAAGGACAGAGCACCCCGGGGCCGCATCCAGAGCCTGTCATTGCCACTGGGAGAAGGATGGAGCATCCTGGGGGAGCATCTCCTGCACCGAGAGAAGGATGGGCACGCTGAGGATGCAGCTCCAGRGATGGGAGCAGGACAGAGCCCCTCGGGGGTGCACCCAGAGCCCATCATGTCACTGCGAGGAGAACAGGGCGCCCTGGGGTTACACCTCCATGCCCAGGAGAAGGATGTGGCACCCTGGAAATGCACCCAAATCCCATCATTGTCACGGAAAGAGGGACAGAGCATCCYGGGGGTACATCCCTGGGGACTGGAAAAGGACAGGGCATTCTGGGGGTGCACACAGAGCCCATCTYCAGCACTGGGAGAAGGATAAAGCACCCCAGGGGTGCATGTCAGTGCCTGGGAGAAGGATGTGGCACACCAGGGATGGACCCAGAGCCCATCAATGCCACYGGGAGAAGGATGTGACAATCTGGGGATGCTTCTCTGGGGCTGGGAATAGGACGGGGCCCCTAGGGAAACACCCAGAGCCCATCATCAGCRCTGGGAGGAGGATGTGACACCCTGGGGTGCATCCCTGGAGCCAGGAGGAGGATGGAGCACCCAGCGAGTGCGGCGCTGGGGCCGGGARAAGGACGGGACCCCTGGGGAAGCACCCGCAGTCCATCAGCAGCACAAAGASGATGTGGCAACCTGGAGGTGCATTCCTGGGGCCAGGAGGAGGATGGAACACCCAGAGGCCGCACCGCTGAGGCCRGGAAAAGGACGGGGCACCCTGAGGAAGCACCCACAGCCCTTCTCCCGTGCTTGGGGCCGGCAGAGCCCCCGTTCCCGCAGCGGGAGCCGGCACGGGCAGCCCTTACCTGCCCGTTCTTGCAGAGGTCAGCCCACATGCTGGTGCCGTCGCCGCCGCGCATGAGGACGTGGTAGGTGAAGAAGTAGGTGCCGGGGATGGCGCAGGTGAACTTGCCCGAGGCGGCGTCGTAGCTGTTGCCCAGGTTGGTGACCACGTCGTCGAACTTGAGCACCTCGTAGCCCTCGTGGGGGTTCTTGAGGCCGGCGTAGAAGGCGACCCGCGGCACCGTGCTGTAGGTGGCCGCGCTCACCGCGCCCGTAGCCCCCGGCCCCGGTAATCCCGGGGGTCCCGGTCTTCCTGCTTCGCCCCGCGCCCCCACCGGCCCCGGCGGTCCCGGTTCTCCGGGCGGTCCCGGTGGTCCCGGTTTGCCGGGTCTCCCCGGTTTGCCTTGGGGACCTTGCACCAGGGTGGAGGGCGGCGGGAGGGGACCGCGTTCGGCCGGTTGCGGGGGGGCGGCGGGGCCGTAGGGCTCGCAGACCATCCGGCAGGTGCCCAGCATCTCGTACCGGCCGTCGGTACCGGCGGAGCTCACCAGCACCGGGATGAGCACCACCAGCACCAGCACCATCACCACCCCCGCCGCGGCCGCCAGCAAAGTTTTCCGGCCCAGGCTGAGGCGCCGCCCGGCCGGGGCGCGCTGGCGCCCGGGGGAGGGAATGGTGCCGGCGGGGGGCAGCAGGGTGGCGGCGGCGGCGGCGGCGGGGGGGCTGTACGGGGCCGTGGGG
>CADDXX010000565.1:422981-469047 GCA_902810485.1 Alauda arvensis
CAGTCAGGTTGCCTGTCCAGCTGTCCGTTTGTCTGGCCAGCTGAGCAGTTGGGTGGTGGTCAGCCAGCTGACCCAGGGACTGGCTAGCTGGCCAGGCCAGCCCTAGCCCCRGGGCCAGTATATCCCAGCATGGCCCAGCCCAACACCTGGCACTGTCCCTTGCCCAGCGGGGGGAGCCCGGCCGCAGGCAGGGGGAGGGCAAGGTGTGGGTGGCRCATTCGCCGTCCCTGTCCCCGTCACGCTGCCTCTCATTACGGACACGGCGGGGCCCGTCACCCTCCCACCGCGCGGCAATTAAGGGCTGCCAACACCGGCAGTTAATTAGCGCCAGCGGTGAGTGCTGGGAGGTGACGGCTGGCGGAGGGGACGGGCTCGGGGAAGTGTCCCCCCAGGGGGACATGGGGTGGGAGTAGCCGGGATTTGGGCTGCTGGAAGCAGCTGTGCTGTCGCGGGGGTGCCCCACGGCCGGTGGGGACAGGGTGTGACACGGAGGAGGTGCGCAGTGACAGGTGGGTGCCAGCGATGGGGCGTGCAGGGGGTGGCACTGGGAACTATCCCGCACGGTGACGGTGTGTGGCACCCCAGGCTGTGCAGTGACAGTCACAGTGGGTGACACCCCGTGGGCCATGCAGTGACAGTGACACTGGGTGATGCACTGTGGGCCGGCAGTGACAGTGACAGTGGGTGACACCCCGTGGGCCACGCAGTGACATAGCATTGTGTGACAGCCCCAGCACCGGGCTCTGACGGTGACTCTGTGTGACAATCCACGGGAGCTGCAGTGACACTGTGTGGCACCCGGCGGCCCCGCAGTGACAGTGACACCCTGTGCACTGCGCGGTGACAGTGACACCATGTGACACTCCAGGGAGCAACAGTGAAGCTGTGCAACACCGCAGGGCTGCGCGGCAGCTCCGTGTGACACGAGTGGGGCTGTGCMGCCACGGTGACACTGTGTGATACCCCAGGGAGGTGTGCAGTGACACCGACACTGCCACACCCCGGGGGCCGTGCAGTGGCAGTGACACCTGTGACAACAGATGCCATGCAGTGACTCTGGTGACATCAGTGCCATGTAGTGACACCACACTCGGGTCCCCCAGCCTGTTCCCCCTCGTGGGTATTGAGGCGCTCACCCATTTCMCACCTGGGGACATGTCCCACGGGGGGACAATCACCCTGTACCTGCAGGGGGGACATCTGTCCACACCTCCTGCCCCAGCGGCTGTGCCACGGTGGGTGCACCAAGGGAGGGGGCTCCCGGAATGGGGCACACCAGGAAAGGGGGGTCTGAGGAAGGGGTTACCCCAGCGAGGGGGTGCACTGCAGAGGGGCTGGCTGCTCCAGGGATGGCGCTCCAAGAAAGGGAGGTTTTAGGAATGGGGGTGCCCTGGGGAAGGGGATGCTCCAAGAAAGGGAGGTTTCAGGAATGGGGTGCCCTGGGGAATGGGATGCTCTGAGGAAGGGGTGCAGCACAGAGGGGGTGCCCCGGGAAGGGGGTGCACAGGGGAAGGAGCTGCTCCAGGTAGGGCCGGTCCGGTTCGTCAGGGGGTGCAGGAGCAGGGGGTGCAGCAGGAGGAGTGTCCGTCTGTCACGAGCCCCCGCCAGCCGCAGCAGAATCGATCCGGCCGCCAATTTGCACAGTCAAATATTTGGCTTCGCGGCGCGGGGCCGGCTCTGCTCGAGCCGCCCCGGTGGGCGCGGGCCCGCGGTGACGGTGGCGGCTGCTCCGCGATCGATGGCGGGACGTGCGGMGAGCCGGGGCTGCGGCCGTGCTGCAGCGCCCACGATCCTCCAGCAGCACCCACGGGCCTCGGGAGCCCGTGTGGAGCCCGCTCAGGGGGCAGCACCTGTGCCACGAGAGCAGSGGCTCAGCCGGGGTGTCCTCCTGGCCCCTCCATGGCCACTGATCGCCGAYAGCACCCGGCGCAGGCAGCTGAGCCAGCTGTCACCGGCGGGGCATGGCTCAGGCTCGGCCACACGGCCACTGCCACAGGCTTGTCCCCGAGGGGGTTCAGCTGGGCCGTGGGATGGGCAGGAGTGGGACTGGTGGYGCTGAGGCAATCCCGGGGCAGCTCCGACGGACGGGCACCACACAGCTCCGATGGACACAACTCCATAGCCAAGCTCCAGAGCCCTTCCCCCGTGGGTGCCAACCCTGGGCCCGCAGCCCACGCGGGGGGCTCAGCCCAGGACCCCCGCAGCAGGCTCCCCCGGCCGTGGCAGCGCCGTGGGCAGCCCTGTGCCTCAGCGTGCCCCYAGATCCGCTCGCTCCCTCGGCCCCGCTAAACTCGTTAGCGGCGGCCGAACGTCAGCGGGGCGGGAGCGRAGCGCCAAATGCGATTACGGCCCCGTCTCGCTCCCTCCTTTCCACCCCCGGCCCCATTTATCGCGGAGGCGGGCGGGAGGGAGGGAGGCGGCACTGGCGCTTATCTCGGCCGAGAAATCCCGCTCCGGCCCTGATTTATGGCTGGCTGCGAGGGACTCCAGCGGCACTGCGCAATTCCGGAGCGTTTAGAGCACGGAGGGGTCAGCGCTCGAGTGGGGCTCCCCCAGCACGGCTGCAGGTGYCGGGGGAGCCCCGTGGGCACTGCAGCTCAGGGATGCTCCGTGAGGCTGCACAGGGCCCGCCTCTCCAGGTGGGTGAGACACGGGACCTGCGGGTGCACACTGGGGCTCCGGGRAGGACGGGGGTGGAAGAGTGCCTGGCCCCAAAAAGGGGCATGTGCTGGMTGGGGACATCCTGGGAAGGTCCCTGTGCCTAAAGGATGGAACAGGGGACAGGCAGGAGGGTGGGAGCAGCCTGGAGGATCCCAGAGATCACCACGTGCAGGGAGGTGGCCAGGGGCTGGCAGCACCCACCTTTCTCAGAGTGTGGGGACAGGGGTACCCCAGAGGGAAYGTGCGGGCCACAGGGAACCACAGCAGGTCTGGCATCACATCCTGGCAAGCCAGACCCACCCCATGGGATACTCAGAGCCAACACGGCCCTCCCAAGGAAGCTCACGGCAGGGCTGATGCTCCGAGCAGCTCCTGGAGCAGCTCAGAGATGTTTACTGGGAAAAGCAGGAGCAGCCAGCAGCTCTTCCTGCGTGTGCTGAACTTTACAGAGCGCAGCCGTGTCCCGGCATAGGAACGACCTGGGAGCAGGCTGGGAGAGCTGTGGGAGCAGCACGGGATGCAGAGCAGCTGCTGCTCAGTGTTTTATTAAAACAAAAGTGAAGAGCCAGCACCCGCCTCGCCCAGACTCGGCTCTCCCACTGGGAAACTGCCGCCGAAGGAAGCTCAAACAGCAGGAAATGAGTTTGAACGAGGTAGAGCCCAGGTCTCAGCCTGCTCCAGGGTGGATCAGAGCCTTGGATCCAAAGCCAAGGGTGAYCCACAAATGAAGGTCACAGAAACAGAGGGCAGGGGGGAGGAGCAGCCAGCTGAACACCCGATCCAYGTGAATGAGGTGCTGTCCTCCCCCTCCCTGATTGAATAAGTTTCCATTAAATCAATATGAAAGAGGGGAAATCTCAAATTTGGATTAGGAAGCCTGAGCTACGAGGAATCACCCAGGGAACACTGGAGGCAGTAACAGAGCCTGGGAAGGCACCCAGCCCTAGGGAGATTGTCCTGGAAGACATTAGCGAGATTGTACCCTATTAAAGTGAGATTGTACCCTATTAAAGTGAGATTGTCCCGGATTAAAGTGCCTCAACTCACTGAAGTCCCACATGGGGACAAGGGTCTCATTCCTCAGGCACGGCTGGTGGGTGAGAACCTGAGCAGGGAGAACATGCCTGAAAAACCCTCTGGTTGTGTTCACCTTGGGAAGTGTGCAAGGAGACGCCTCGTGCCGCTGTCTGCATTCAGCTGGCAAAGCTCATTAACAGMGGTGGCCTTTCGCTGCCCTTTTCAAATGGGGAAATTCAGGCCCCTTCCCTGACTAAGAGAAAAGGTGAATTAAGAGATGAAATGCCGGATGAGGAGGAACACCAGCCCCCCGAGCCCGGCGAGGGCCGTGCCCACTGCCAGGCGTGCCCAGAGGAAATCCAGGGAATCCTCGAGGCGGGCGTGCAGCCGCAGCACCTGGCGCCGTGTGGCCTCCCGGTCCCCGCAGTTGTCGATGACGTGCGTGGCCCACTTGCGCTTCTCGTCCAGGGGCAGCTGGGAGCTGATCCGAGCTTCGGCCTCGGCCGCGCCCAGCCCGCTCCTCTTCATCAGCCGCGCCAGCTGCGTCGGGGGRTCACTGCCGGGCGGAGCACGGGGCTGAGCTGGGGTGGGAGGGAACGGGGGGATCTGCCTTCCTCGGGCACCGGGGGTTATCACTGGGGTAAAATGGGAATGAGAGAGGTGCCCTCTGTCATTTCTGACACGGTCAGCCTGCACTTGGATCAGCAGAGCCAGCGCTGCCTGGGCGGTGCTCAGCGTTTGCACAGCGTGTAACAGTGCCCCAAATCCTGCCCTGATAAAGCACGGGTTATGGAAGGGCCAAAGGCAGTGAATACCCCTCTCTGATGGTGCCAGGTTCCAGGGAAAGCTCAGGAAGGCCCTCATGCACTATAAAGGGAGATGTCACTTCTCTCAATGGGCTTTGCAGCAGGGCTGAGGCTGAACCTTCACCAGAGTGGAGGCACRTGATGGTCCTGTCTGAGAGGTAGCATTGTCCCTGTCCTCATGGTCCCCAGAGCACTTACCAGTAAACCAGCACTGTGTATCTCATAAGCCTCGTCAATCCACGYGTCTCAAAGAGCAGAGGGATGTCCAGGATCACGTAGCGGTAGCCTGTGGAAATGGCAACATTCCCCAAAAAAGGGAGCAGTGTTAACCCCCACTCCCAAATCCCTCATGCTGCACACACACCATGGCCAGGAAAAGCAAAGCAAGCAGGAGCTCTACAGCTTCACGATTAAAGCTGAGCAGAGCAGAGCCTGCTGGCCCTCCTCCCTCTCACAGGGAGGAAATGGTTTCATTCCAAGTTTCCAGAGGAAAAAAAAAAAAAAACCCTAACCTGGTTGCTCCAGACCAAAGGTGAAACTGCAGAAATATAATGAGGAGCTGAAACGAGGAGCTGAAATGAGAGGAGCAGTGCCTGGCTGGCAAGAACGGCAGCCGTGCACTGTGCTGGCCTCTCCCGGGAAGCAGTGCCCACAGCAGGATCTGCTCTCCACTCCTTCTCTTGTCCAAGACTTCACCAGGCTGCAGCCATCTGAGCCAACATTTCCCAGCTCAGCTTTCCTCCCTTTATGAAAAGCTTTGGCTAAACAGCTCCATTTTTCCAAGGAGAGCAGGGAGATCCCCGCAGACCTCCTGCAGCTGTGACACTGAAACACGGGGGGAGCCTCCAGGCACAGACCAGGAGCTGAATCCTCACTAAAACTGGCTGAGTTTGATTTAAAACCTCTGTCACTGCAGGGAGCAGAGCTTGTGACAGTGAGTCGYTGTCCCCCTGGTTCTGCCCATGCCTCTGCCCTTGGCCAGTGTTTGGGGAGGTGGGAGATGCCCTGCTGAGTATGGRGGAGAGGGTGAGGGGAGGGGAAAGCTGTAAGTGAGGACTTCACTCCCCTGTGTGCCCCCAGTCATGGGGACACCTCAGGTTTTGCTGGTGTCCCCCGCTCTAAAACCCACAGCAAGTAAAGTCTTGACAAAGACATCATGAGCCAAGGAGCCACCGTTCCACCAGCATCTTTGCCCTGAGAGGCTTCTCACTGTCCTCTGATTTGATCGATCAGAGCTTTCCTTACACAGCGATCCTCAGAGACAACATCCAGCTATCCCAAATCATTAAATCCTGACTAATGAGGACAAAGCAGCCTGCTGAAGCCACACAGAGCTCTCGCCGAGGGCCAGGACAGCATCCGCCTCCTGAGCCCGCAGCCCCGAGTTCAAGACTCCATCCCTGGCTCCTGGCATTCCTGCCTGTTGCTTCCTTTGTGCTTCCTCCTCCTCACCCCGCAGCAGAGCTCGGCCCCGTGGTGCCCTGGCCTGTTGAGCTCTCACAGGGCTCAGCTCTGATAAGCACCACGAATCCAGACTGACTCTATTAAAGCACCCGTCTGTCTACACGGAGACCTCCGGAACAGCTGGTGATCTTATCTGGCATTTCCCCAGCCCAGCCTGACAGCTGCATTTGTTCCATTTATCAGGGGAAACGTGGGACTTTGGAAGCCACAGCTGTCAGCCCATTCCCCACCTTATCGACGCTCCAAGGGCTCCACAGCTTGCACTGGAGCTGGAGCAGSCTGGGGGCAGGGAGGGATATTTGGCCGTTTCGGGAGTGTGACATTATCCGGTGGGTAATCTCAGCAAAGCTGCTCCCAGGCCCTACAGATACACTTTAAACTGCAGAGGAAAGCGCTGAAGGGCAGCAGTGAAAGGCAGGAGTGAATCGGGAATGAATCCTCSAAACACTGACACCAAAGGCCACCGGAGGCAGAGCACAAAGGCTGTCACTCAATGTCCCTTCCCTTTCTCTGTCATCGCTGTCCCTCTCCCCACATTCAAACCAAAGGCAGAGGGAGCAGGGATGGCTCCTGCCCAAGCAGGAGTCCTGGTGGGCCAGACATGGCCTCTTACCAAGTACAAAGTACTTCAGGATCTGCTTCAGCATCTCCTTCAGGATCTCAGGGTGGGTGATGGAGTTCAGCAGCCGCCGTTTCTCTGGCTGGGAGAAGATAATGYTTCCGAGAGCCTCACGATTTATCTCGCCATTCTCCAGGAGGATCTCGGTGCCAAAGTGCTGCAGGATCTGCTGATGGGCCTTGGAGTGGGGCTGCACCACTGAGAACATCAAACAGCCAGGAGTGAGAGCTGGCTYCACAGCACAGTCGGTGTTTGCATCAGCAATCACCCTCAGATGGGCTTTGCTCATTAACTAACRGAGCTGATGCTCCTGTGGCAGCACATCTGCCTCCAGCACATCTGTTCTGGCACCACATCTGCACGGCCTGGCAGCCCCTGCCAGAACAGCCCTGCCAGCCCAAGGTCCCTTTGAGGGCTGACACCTGGGAGATCAAAGTCCTGCAGACATTAATTCAGCACCACAGCCCTCCTGGCACGTGCTGCTGCTGCAGGGGGTGACAAGTCAGCAGGGCAGGCAGGAGGTGATGGCCACAAGCCAAGGCTGGGGCAGGAGCTGGGCTGAGCCARTTCCCACCAGGGAYTGAGCAGGGAGATCCTAAAGGGACYAGGACCAGCTGRAAACTTCAGCACTATGTGGATACTCACTGCTGCAATTTGGCTCTGGATGSTGCTGAGATWTTTTTTTTTACTGTCTTTCACATCAGTCACTAAATTCTTCAGGAAAATGAACACAAAAACCTTCTAAAAKCTCAATCCCCAATCAGCCCTTGCAGGAGCTCTGATGTTACAGGAATGTATAACTTTAAAGCCACCAAAAAAAAAAATCACCAACAAAAGGGATTAAGCAATAAAACCATAATTAAGCTCCAGCTGAGGGTAACCACAGTGAAGGACAGACCACAGATAATCATCTCTCCCAAATCCAGGAACACTGCCACAGGTTGTAACCTCAGGCCAACCTCATAAAAGTCTTTAAGACCATTTTTTTTTCCTCCCGTGGAATATCACATGGAGGCAGTYTCAGGATGGGCAAAATCCATACAGTAAACAAACACACATAAAAAAGGAATTGGTACAAAATAAAGTGACTGGCAGAAAACTTTCACGGAGTATCTGTAGTGTTTTCCTACCGTCTCTGAGGGCTTTTAGCACCTCCAGCAAATTTCCTGCACCTCCAGGGGAATTACAGTGCAATAAAATGTTAAAGCATCACAGCTTTGAGTGGCTACACAGTAAGTTCTTCACCAAACAGAAAAGCTCAGGCACTTCCAAATGACACCACTGCACCATGGCTGAGCAGCAGACCCCAAACTGCTGCATGCAGGATCCACAGCCCTCAGAATCCCAGACTGGTTTGGGGGGAAACTCATCCAGTCCCWMCCCCTGCCATGGGCAGGGRCACCTTCCACTATCCCAGGKTGCTCCAAGCCCCATSCARCCTGGCCTCAGACACTTCCAGGGATGGGGCAGCYRCAGCTCCTCTGGGCAACCTCTGCTCTCCTCATTATCTTGGTGGRGTGAAGGGATTAACATCTCACAGGTAATCAGGGAAAACAAGGCCTGCTCTGGTCAACAGATCTGGGATTCTGGGTCTTTTCTCCAGCCCCAGCAGCACATTTTGAGAGCAGCAAGAGGCAGTTGTGCAGTGCAGGAGCATGGACCAAACTCCCCCTGACCTGGGACCTCCGGAGCCTTTTTTTTATTATTTTTAAGCACATTAATTTTGTGTTCTGATCTCTCAGCATCACCAGAAAAACAACATCCAGCACAGAGGGACAGTCTCTTTCACCCACCAACATAACTGAGTGACAGGATGGGTGTCCTGGGGGCTCAGGGGGCACACTGGGCTAGCCAAGGGATCCCACTTGACAGGGAACCACATTTATTTTTGCTCAGAGTTGGCTTTCAAAGCCGGGAAGCAACACACACCAAGGGATGGAAACTCAGAGCCCAATCTCCCCACAGTATTTATTAGGTCACGATCTTCTTTTTTTTCTTTATTAAAAATATATCCTAGCTCCAATCCCCGCCGGGGCAGCCGCTCCGCAGCCCCGCAGAGTGGGAAGTGGGAGGAAAACCTTTCTCCGATGTACCCAGAGCACCCTCTGCCGTCAGCGCTCCCCGGCAGCGATGCTGGTTGTCAGGGGAACCTCGGGGAGCTGGACCAGCCCTGCAGAACTCACCCTGCCTGGCGATAAGGTCGGCATCGATGACGGCACAGCCCAGCTCCCGCAGCACCGCCACCACCGTGCTCTTCCCCGAGGCGATSCCACCCGAGAGCCCCACCAGGAACATCGTGCTCTGCAAGGGAGAGAAGAGCAGGAAAACGTGCCAGGACAAGGGCATTTTGTTCATGCTGAGCACATCAAATATTTAATCCCAAACAGGTAATTTCATTCAAAGCTCATTTTCTTACTTTCTCAGGGTGTCACTGAGGCATCAGCAGGATTTTGGCACCCTCTGGGTATCCCTGTTCCACAGGCTGGAGGACAGTGTTGGATTAAACAAGGCTTCTCTRGACTCCCCCTWACTCTGGATGTGMMACTTGAGCCAGCCCTAAGYTCCTCCAGCTGGTTTATCTGCAGCTCCTTCCCCTTTAGCATCTCCACTCATCACACCAGAGTCCTTTTACAGTCCCCTGAGTCATGGAATCATGGAATTGTTTGGATTAGAAGAGATCTTAAAGCCCATCCAACTCCACCTCTGGGTATGGGCAGGGACACATTCCACTATCCCAGGGTGCTCCAAGCCCTGTCCAGCCTGGCCTGSAACACTTTCAGGGATGGGGCAGCCACAGCTTCTCTGGGCAGCTTGGGCCAGGGCCTCAGCATCCTCACAGGGAGGAATTCCTTCCCAGTATCCCATCTGGCAGTGGGAAGCCATTTCCCCTTGTCCTGTCACTCCAGGCCCTTGTCCAAAGGCCCCCTTGGAGCCCCTTCAGGCACTGGAAGGGCTCTGAGGAGGTGAACTCTTCTCCAGATGAACACCCCCAGCTCTCCCAGCCTGGATCCAGAGCAGAGGTGCTCCAGCCCTTGAAGTATCTCCATGTCTTCCTCTGGACCTGCCCAGAGAAATCAGGAAATTTCTGGCAGGTTTGTCACAGGTGACCCAGGAGCAGTGGAAAAGGGCAGAATTCAGATAATATCTCAGAGGCCTGAGAGGAAGAGCCCTGCTCAGTCCCTGCAGCCAGGTATCAGAGCTCAGCCACCTCTGACACCACTGGGAGCCAAAGGCACTCAGTGAATCCCATTCCCACACCACTGGCAGCCCTAAGGACAAGGAATTCACAGCTCTGAGCAGCAAACTGGTGTCTGTGAGCTGCCAAACACGGCCCTGAGCACAGATCTGTGCTTGCCCTTGGCCTCGAGGCTGGGAGGGGGTTGGTAACACTGCTCCCACAGCTCCTGCACAGACATCTCCCTGCTCAATCCAGACCCTGCAATCCTCTAAATCCTGCTTGTGTGCCCTCAAAACCAAAAGGTTCAGCCACACAGAGGCAGCTCTKGAGAGCTGAGGGGACTGCTGTGAGTATCTGCACCCCAAAAATACAACAGCCTCAGCAGGCTGGGTACAGACTCCAGTGTTCCTCCTGCAGCCCCAGCCCCAAGCCTTTGTGCAGCCAAAGTTGTGCAAACCCCCAAGGACAGCAGCTCTGACTTTGCTGTCCCCTCATCCAGGGTAACTCCATGGGTGAGGGGTCAAACCTCCCACAGCCCAGCCTGTGGCTGTTGCATCTGAGCAGGAATTGGCTCCATCACCTTTGGCCAGGAGCCAYGGGCTGCTGGTRGTCACCCTTTGGCTTCCCCTTRTCCAAATCCTGCTYCYTCCTGGTAGCCCAACCCCAAWAATCTCAGTCACCATCRCTCTGCCTAACCTGGCTCTGGTCTCCCCCCTCCCTCCAGACATCACCAGCCCCCCAAAAACTGTGCMCATAAAGRAACCAGGTACCTACTGCCCACAGTGTCCCCTGCAAGTGGCACCCAAGGACAGCAGGTGGGAGCTCAGAGGGCTGAGGATGGGTGAAAACACAGCACTGCAACCYTTTGGCTAGAAAACAACAAAAGAAGGCACTTTAGTCATAATTCAGTCCCACAAACAGGACCCAAACTCACAGTTTGGGGGGAAGGAAGGGGGTGTGGCAGCTGGAGGCAGCTCAGCAGAGGGAGGAAGCAGAAGCAGCAGCCCCTGCCAGCAGCTCAGGCAGCAGCTCCACTGAGCACTGACCCAGCCTGCAGCAGCACCACGTGCTCCTTCCCTTTCCCACACACCAGGACAACAGATGGGGATGGCKCCAGCAGCAACGAGGGGGGATCCAAAAGCAATCAGAGAGGGCCAAAATAATAACAGCAAACTGCAGTGATTGGGGAGGCTGATGGATGTTCCAAGCAGGAACAGGGAGCCTCYCCAGTGTTACAGGGGGGCTTGGAGTGACAGAGGGGTTGATTATTTATCCCAGCATGTTAAAATCCTGCACTCCCACCAGGACTTTCTACTCCCACTGCTGCAGGCTGTGAGGGGCAACACTGCACCAAGGAGGATCCAGATCATGGCAGTGGAGGCTCCATGTGCCTGTTTTGTAGAAATACACTAAAAACTCTCATGCCCTTGTAAACACTGGGCTCTAACTGCAGTAACCCTGGTGYTCTGGCCTCCAGCCTCAGCTGGGACTTGCTCCCAAAACCCTGCTATTTCTGTSCCTCCACCACAGGAATTACTGCAGGGGGAAGCAGCCCTTGGAAGGGTTGTGCTGGAAACCAGGACCAGCAGGGGATCTGAACGCTTGTGCTGTCCAAGATCTTGCACAGATCTCAGGCATCAATATTTAACAAGCTGGGGTTTGAGCTGCACACGAGAGGAGGGGACAGCCTGCTCCTGCGGATGTTACTGGCAGGAGCCAGAGCCAGTTTTCCCCCAAATCCRCATATTTTGGGGGGWTATATTTCCAACTAAAGCAGACATGGGGAAAAACAGACCACGAGCCACAGAGGCTGCTCAGACTGGAAAACTCCGTGAGCTGTTCCTGCAGTGGAGARTGGGGAGATGCACTCAGGGCACTGAGGAAATACTTTTCGAAGAATTAAGTGCCCAAAAATTCCCAAAAACTCCTGCGGGTTTTGAGCACAGCCCTAGCTGTCAGCCTCAATCCATCCATGCGGTGAGAGCAGGGATTGGGGATAAAGCCGGGCCGTGTCCTCCAGCACCATCCTACACCCGGCCTCCTCCYGAGCCCATTCCCGTCTCTGGCTGGGGCTGAGAGCTGGTGTGAGGCTCGAGGAGGCTGCACTTAACGGGAAGAATCACCAAAYACATCGTTAATTGGCGGGGAAAGAGTCKCSGCCACAAACACCTCAACCCACCCCGCGGAGCGCCGGGGCCACCTTGGGCCCCCTCCCTTCGCCCTCACCACTCACCCTCTGCCCGGCTTCACMCGCGCCGCAGCATCCCGCGCGCCTATTGGCTGGCGAGCATCGGGGGCGTCTCTCCCAGCCAATCGGCGCCGCCCTCATTAGRCTTGGCCCACCCCTCAAGSCGGAAGCGGGCRGAGRCGSGAGCGCCGCSGCCTCGGCGAGGRACGGGCGAGCAGGGGGACGGGYCGCGGCTCTCCGCCCGGCGGGGCACCCACGCGGTTGCCCGGTRTGAGGATGCCCTCCCTCRTCCGGCGCCCCGCCCATGGGCASCYSTAGAGGCTGWCGGGAATTGTAGTCCCGGCCSCGGCGCAGCCCGGCCCCCGCATGCCCACGCAGACTACTACTCCCGGCATGCCYCGCGGCTCACCGCCCAATCGCGGCGCGCTTTGTTGCGGGGGTGCGGCACGCGCGGAGGCCCCGTTCAAGATGGCGGACGACAGTGAGACAGCAGTGAGGCGGCCACCAGCGMGGCCTYCGCGGCCGGCGGCGGAGGAGAACGACCACGAGCATTGCAGCGACTGCGAGAACGAGGCGGAGCATGGCTCCAACCGGGGGTGAGCGGCGGCCGGGACCGCGTGCCACGGCGGCGGCCGGGCCCATTGAGGCGAGGAGCGGCCGGGAAGTGAGGGGCGCCCCGCCCCTCGGGTGCGCTGATTGGTCGCTGGGCAGCATTCCGGGCAGCGATTGGCTRACAGGCCGGTCAGTCTGGCGGGGGGGCGGTGCCGCTCGYSTCCATTCACGCCCGCTGCGGGAGCGTGTCCGAAGCTCAGCGGGGTCGGGCGCGGCCGCGGCGTGGATGGGTGACGGCTGCGGTGGCTGCGGGGCGGCCGGAACGGGGCCGCGAGGGCCTTTTTTGGGCAGAAATGAGCCCGGTTAGCAGCTCTTCCTGGCCTTGCGTTAGGGTGTGTCTCACCGCATTCCCTCTGCCCTCCCGCACRAGCCTCAAACCATCCGTGGCATCTCCATCCCCGCGGTGACACCCAGGGTGGTGGCACGGTTGGATGCGTGATCCTGTTTTCCGGAGCATGTGGCATCCCTGTGCCCTGGAATAATCCCCGGCTTCTGCACACTCATGCCGTCGTTATCCTAAACACAGCCCAGGGTTTTGCAAAGCTTTGCCTACATTGCCTCGTGGTTGGAGGAGTGCAGTCTCCAGAGGTGTGGAATGGTGGAACAACAACAACAGGGCAGGGAGTGAGCACAGGCAGCGAGGCCGGTCCTTATCTCAGCAGGGAAGAGCTGGAATGCTTAACGTAGCACCCTCATTACTCACTGCCTTAATTAACACAGCGCAGAGCTGCCTCACCATGCCTGGGATTTGCAGGAGAGGCTTTGTCCTTATTCCTGCTGGGGATGGGAACGYCAGCGTGTGGCTTTCCAGAGGTTTCCGGCGGTTTTGCACTTTGTTCTTCCTGCACCTGAGCCTCGCTGGGCTCCTCCTGCTCACCTGGTGCTGCTTCCCCAGCCCTGCACAGCTGGGACCGTGGGCTTGGAGAGACCTTCTCCCTCCACCAGCAGCTTTCCATGGGCAATCCCGCCTGCCCAGGAACCAAAGCAAATAAAAGGTCACACAAGAAATATCGCAGAGGCTTTTTTTATGACAGCACAGCTGCCCATTTATATTTTATTTGCCTCCCGGATGTGGCACCGTGTCTCACTTTAATCGGTTTAGCCGCGCTTGGGGAGGTTTTTATTTTCTTTCCCTCTGACATGATTAGGTTTGTGGAAGCCAGAGCCGGGCAGAGGAGACGTGGTGCTCAATCACTGCTGCTCCCCAGCCCAGCGGTTCCTGCTGCCCTCTGCCAGGAAAAGGTGTGTTCTGGAGCCCTCCTCTGGTCCTGGCATGGGCGTCACTCTGGCCACCCCGAGGAGCTGGAGGGAATATCCACTAGGAAACAGTTTGGATAGCTTGGGAAATAACACCAAAAGYGTGGCTGGTGGGCACAGCCATGAAGGGTGTGGAGGCAGGGTTGGAGCTCTCTGTGCCCCCAAAACCCACCAGGGAGAGACCAAGTCATGGGAAGGAGGATGGTTTTATTGCTGGATGCACAGTCATTAATTCTGTTGATTCCATACCATCCCACTACACCAGGATGTGGGAGTGTTTCTGTCACCCCAGTGACACTGTCCCCAAAAACAGGGCAGGGGAAGGGCTGTGAGCTGCCAGGGTTTGTRGAGCCACACTCAGAGCCCTGCCCGTGCCAGTTTGTGCTGGGAGTCACTGGATCTTGGCGCTGAGGTTTAAAACATAAAAGTGTTCCTTAGTGAAAGCAATACTTCCTTTCCTTTTAAGGACAGGAAAGAGGAATTGAGTTTCCTCAGCCTCAGTTCYGTGTCAGCACTGGGATGTGGCTGCACTGCTCTCTGCTGTGCCTATCCAAGCTGATTTTCCAAAGAAAATAATCCCACTTTGATATTTTTCATGTTTTCCTTTGTGTGGGGAGAGCTTCTGCTGTGTCCCTGGTGGCTGTGGAAGATTTATTCCCTGGTTCTGGAAGGGCAGGAATATTGCATGGGCTCAGCCTGGTGGGATTTGTCCCCTCACAGGCAGTGAGAGCAGTGGTGACAGTGAGGACTGGAGTGTCCCAGTCCCATGAAAYGATTCTGTTGTTGTCARAACCACCTGGGAAGCTGTTCCAGGCAGGARGAGTTCAGGAGCACCCTGAGGCACAGCTGGGTTGTCACTGGATAGAGTGTGAGGGGGCAGAGGGGCTTTTCCAGAGGCTAGCTGTGGGTTTGGCAGTCCCTGCCTGCACTCAGCCATGAGAAGGGSTTCCTGGGACAAGCACTGAGCTGCAGCTCTGGAATTCAGTGGTAGGTGTAAGGAGCATGCTGGTGGCACGCTGAGCTCTGCCATYTGGAGATCCTCCCTTCCTCCCTGCCACAGCCCCTAACGAGATTACAGAGATTACAGCCTAAGCACCAGGCCTGATTAGCCCCTGGGATGGCAGGAGGATTTTCCAGCACCTAAATACGGAGCAGGGATCTACTCCTTCTCATCTGACACTTKCAGCCTGCCTCCAAGCTGARGGAGCTGCCCACAGCTGGAGWTGTTCCCCTTGTGCTTCCTCCCTCAGGTTTGGGAATAGTGGGAACACCCATGGATCCATTGTGGGTGCTGAGCACCAGTTTGTTACTGGATGAGTCTGGTGTTTYCCAGCCTCTGGAGGGGCTGAGCTGGTGGAGCACAGTCAGTCTGAGCAGSTCTCACCCTGAACAAGCCCAGCCTCTGTTTTTAAGTGCTTGCAAAAATGTATTTTCAGGATCACTCAGGTTACAGGGATTGTTTCTTGGGCATTGTTGGTGCTGGAGCCTTCAGCTCATAGAGCTGCCTGGTAATGGGAAAGGAGGAATTGGAGTGCTGAGCAATGGCCATGATGGTGGGGATGCCTTTCCCAGGAGAAAGGAAGTGTTTTCCTTAGCCAGAAAAGGGACCATGGTGATCCCACAGGAAACTGGGAGATGTTTTGCAYAGTGCAGCCAAGGTGCCTTTGTCAGGCTACTTCATCTCTCAATGCACCTCGGAATGCAAAGGGATATGGGAGGGAAAAGGCCTGAAGTGCAGCTGGGAAGGCTGTGAGCTGTTGGATGTGAGCTGGGCTGGCAGCTCACCCTTCCTGGGGATGAAASTGCTCCARCCCTCTCAGCTTCTTGGGTCAGGCCAGCTGCAGTAGCTKRGATTTTGGGTTTTGGTGGCTTGTCCCAGGACACTGGTGGGGCATTATCATTGMTTTGGGGAGGATCTAGGGGGTGCAGCTATCCTGGAAAAAGAAGATACTTGCTTTTCTAAATAGATTTAAAATAGAAAATACCTTTAAAATAGAAAATTGTTGCTTCTCTGGGTGTGGTGAGTGGGACCTTCAGGTTTTCCAGCATTTTCCTACGTGCTGGTGACTCCTCTGCCAGGTTGGTTTTCATCTCCTGGCTGGAGCAGGGCCCTTCCCCAGGCAATGCCACCTGCAATGCAAAACCTCATCCCACCTTCTGCTGCTCTGATTTCTTCCAGGTCACGACAGCTTTGCTCATAAATCAGGGAGGAATTTTCTCAGYGCCTTCACCTGTGAGCCCAGTGTGGTTGGGCTGAGCTCATTAGCACCAAGCTGGGAGTTGGCAGCTCTGATTTATGAAGCMAAGCAGTGCCCACAGAGTATGAGGGGAGCATTTTGTCTGTCACAGCTGACACCTGCAGCATCCCAATGTGTCCATCCCCTTTAGAAGGGGCAACTTCCAGTGTCAGCCCTTGGGGTGTGCTCAGGAATTCTCCTGGTGCTGTCAGCTGGTGGTGTTAAAATTGATAGCAAACACTTTGGATGTGTTTATAGCAGCTCCAAGGTGGCTTTGCTCATCCCAGGGCTCAGTGTGGCCAGGATCTGCCCGTGCTCCTCCCCAGAGAGTTAAAAAAGCCATCMCACATTTGTCACTAAAATCAATAGTGATGTCAGCAGTGCTGTGCTGGGATTGCTGCTGCTGTCATGTCCAAGAAGCATCTCCTGGCTGGAGGCAAAGCCCTTTGCTGGCAGTGGGAGGGAAGGTGAGATTCCCCCCAGGGATGGTTCAGCAGCTCCATGGGATGCTGGTCCTTGCAGCTGCTGGTCCTCAGAGCTGTGGCTTTGCTCCTGCTCCTCTCCCTGCTCCCCTTCATCCTCTTCTGGAGAAGACAGGGGGGCTTCTCTTCATCCCCTTTTGTGGAGCAGCCTGCCCTGAACCACTGCTTGTTCCCACACCAGGAATGCTTCCCATCTCCTGGTGTTCCACAGAGGCTCTGCTGATAGATGGGAATCCTTTTCCCCACCATGTGCTGAGTCTCTGCTGCTATTCAGGTTTTATCCACGGAAAAAGCTCCCCCAGCCCAGCAGCTCCATCTTTCTCTGCTCCCCAGGGCAATGCAGCCCATCACACTGGCTTTCTGTGCTACATCCACAGGCATCTCCCAGCTTCATCCTCAAAAAGCATTTCTCCATCCACTTTTCCCTGGTTTCATAACCTTGCTGCTCAGCCCAGGGATTGCGTGGAGTGCTTGGGTTGGAAGGGACCTTGAAGATCATCCAGTTCCACCCTCTGCCTTGGGCAGGGACACCTTCCACTTGCATTTCTCCAAGCTCTATTCTCCTYTCAGCTCCTCCTTGTTTTGGCCTTGCTGAAATAAATAGYTGGATGCTGCTCCAGYGTATTTTCCAGCACGTTTCTTCTTTTTTTCCTGCTCCACCCTCTTCACCACTATCTTGTGCTTGGTAAAGACATTRAACTGCTCCAGAAGTGAGCAGTGCTTTTGTGGGGGGATTGCAGGCTGGTGCCCCTGGGCAGGTCAGAGCTGTGGGGTTGTCCCTGCTCTGTTGTTTTGGGGTGCAAGGGAGGGAACACCTCTGTGTAGAGTACAAATGCCCTGGCTGTATCCTGACCCCACTGAGGGACAGGGCAGAGCTGAACCATGAGCTGGCACCTGCTGACCCCAGCTTGCTTTGCAGAAGACCCCTCATGTGCTGGCCCTGTATCCCTTTCCCCTCTCATCCCTCTGCTCAGACCTGCTCCAGCCTCTCCAGGGTTGAATTTCCCCCTGAAGCCTGACAGTGATGGAGGCTGTAGCCAGCTCCCAGCTCGCCCATAACACAGTCCTGTGTCAGGTCATGCCATGCAGGATCACGAGGCCATCATCATGAGATCCCATCTGCTSTGCTGGGAGCAGGCACCTCTCCTGTGCTCTGGCATCAGGATGCTRCTGGAACAAAGGCCAKGCTCAGTGAGGGGTTTCACACCAGCAGCTGTTTGGGGATGATCRTGATCTGGATGTCCAGGGCTGCCCTGCATCYMTGGAAAGAAGAGCTGTGCCCTGGKGTAGGCACTTCCCACCCTGCACTCCCAGAGATTTGCTCCTCACTCTCCATTTTCCAGCTCCAACATAACAATATAACAATTTCCCAATCAACAGCCTTGTCTCCCTAGAGCATCACCTCTGCAGGTGAGGTGGCAGTGTCCTTGGCCAGCGACCTCTGTGGTTCCTRCCCCTGCTGTGGGGCCTTATCTCTGGGGCTGGACCAGTGTTTGCTGCTGCCACACCTATCCTTGGGCTTGGAGAAGAGGAAGAAGCCAAAGCTGGGCATCCCAGCACTCCACAGGGTGGATTTGGGCACAGGTGGCACAGGGGGTGATGTGACAGTGGGGATGTGGTCACCTGCAGCACCCAGCAGACCTGTGGGGTGGCAGGTGTTGGTGCTGGTCCCTGTTTGGGAGCTCACAGGGAGTTCTGTGCTGTGGGGTGAGCATTTGGCTGCACGCTCTGTGCATGGAGCGTTTCCCTTCCTGCAGACTGGGACTCTGCAGGGAGCCTGCATTTTCTGTAGAGTGCCTCAGAAACCAAACAAATACTCTGCCAAAAGAAAGCCCCAAGGCTCCAGTGATGTTTCTTTTGTTCCCCAGGGGCCTGAGTCCAGCAAATGACAGTGGAGCCAAAAAGAAGAAAAAGAAACCCAAAAGGAAGAAAGAGAAAGGAGGAGGAGACCAGCCCGACCAGGCTCAGGACCAGCCAGTGAAGGTGACCACCCCCTTCCCGGAATCCTGGCTCCCCCACAACAGCCAGCCCCATCCCAAACATCTCCAGTGTTACTGAGGCCAAGGAAAGAGTTCCCAGCCCTGGTTTTAGGCACTTGGTTGCTCAAAAAGCTTCAGATTTAGAGTGATTTCCCAGCGTGGCTCCACGTGTGGGAATTGCTGTTGGTACAGAAGGTGTTTGCAGAGCACTCCAGGGATAATGCAGTCCTTGGCTGGATATCCCAGGCAGTTCCAGGGTCAGACTGGTGTCTCTGAGTTATCCTTCCCAGACAGCAGCTGCCTGTCACAGGCAGGAGCTGCCACACTGCCACCTGCCAGCTCTGAGTCCTGCCTGCAGCAGCACGGGGGTGACATCTGCTGGTGCTGACTTTTGGCTTGATGATCATAAGAACAGCAGCTGGGGAGAGCAGGGTCTGTCTTATCCCTCTGGGTTTTGCCTGATCCTCTCCAGCAGCCAGTGACTTGGGAAGCAGCRTGGGACACAGAGGGTTTGGCCCTCCTGGCCCTCTTGTCCCTTCTGGTCCTGTGGCAGAGCACACACATCAGCAGAGGCTGTTTTCTGTCTSATGCCCAGTTCCTGTCCAAATATTTTGAATATTTTGTCCATCTGACTCTGCAGAGCTTTAAACTGGGGCTTTGCATTTTTCAAACTGAATTCTTCAGGGATCAGAGAGGAGCTGGGCTTGGGAATTCAGTGCAGAGCCATCCACCCTGAGGAAGAGGAGAATGAAAGTGTCTTTCATCTTGATTCAACCTCTCTGCCTTGTCCCAGTCCCTGGTGTCCAGGGACTCCTCTGGAAGCWGCAGTTTGTGGATACAGATCCAGCTTAGAGGGAGGAGGCTGAACAAAGAGAGAGAAAAGCTGCTGAAGGAATCCTGASTGCTGGGTGTGGGTTGATCCATCTGTCTCTGCAGGATGTCAGTGGGGAGCTTTGCTCCTGGGGCTCACAGCACCCACTTAACTGAAGCTTAAAGCATTTTCAGAAAATTCTTTCATCCCTTTTGTCCTAGGAGTGCCTAGAAACCAGATCTAGGTGAGTGGCAGGTGCCTGGTGAAAGGGTTTGTCCATCCTGTCAAGGATTGAGGATGGGAAGGGAGGTTCCTGCCTGCTCTCCCTTTCCTGGCAGCACCCCAYGACAGSATCAGCTCCAGGTCCCCCTGGAGGAGCCCACATACAGACCTGATGGGTCATTTTACTCATTTTGTCTTTCCACCCTCCTTTTCTGCCCCCAGGTGAACTCTTTACCTGCTGAGAGGATCCAGGAGATTCAAAAAGCCATCGAGCTCTTCTCTGTAGGTCAGGGCCCTGCCAAAACCATGGAGGAAGCCAGCAAGAGGAGCTACCAGTTCTGGGACACACAGCCAGTGCCCAAGCTAGGTATGTGCAGCCTCTCAGTGTCCTCTGGGCCCTGGGGGACACCTTGTGGTCCCAGGCTGCTCCAGGAAGCCCTCAGAGAAGCCTGGAGATGCTGATCTGTGGCCTCCAAGTGAGTCCCTGCCTGGCCTGGGCTTCAAAGGCACCAAAACCCCTTCTCCACATTCAGCAAYGTGGGCTGAGTGGATGGGGAGGGACTGAAGAGCTGTGCAAGCATTTCAGGGGGTACAGAGGGACAAGGAACCCTTTCAGACACCTGACCTGATGCCTCCTGCATTTGTGCATCCCCTAATCCCAGTCCTTAGCYCTGGAGCTGGGTCTCCCCTGCCCTCTGTACCCARGTTCCGTGTGTGGTGTTGCCACATCCTGTGAACTCAGAGMTGYCCAACTCTCCCTTTCTTGGAGGCTGGAGCCTCCCAGACAGGGRTSCTTGGTGGGGAAGGTARCTCAGGGTGAGCAGGGGCTGGGAGCAGCTCTGGGAAGCAGGAGCAGTGCAGTGCAGAGCTGCCACAGCCTTGCTCTGCTCACATCCCTCTCTGCACGGGCAGGAGCTGCAGCTGAGCCACGAGAGGGGAAACACAAACATCACAGCAGCTCCACCCCAAGCTGCCATGAGCATTTGAGGATGAGGAACCCCATCTCTTGGTCCCCTCTTCCCCCTGTGAACATCCCAGTGGTGCTTCCCAGCTCTGGTCCTTGCTGCAGCCCTTGCTCCTGGCAGCCTGTGGCAGTGATTGCCACTGTCACCATGGCAGGAGCTCTGAGCTGGTGTGCCAGGAGAGCTGCCTGGCTGSAAGGSWCTCATTCCTGGGCTGATKGGGGTGCCTGGGATAACTTTGCTTTAGTCTCTCCTCATCTGCATCCCCTAGAGCTCAGAGGAACTAGARAGTGAGTCCAAGCCCACAGTTTCTAGATTCATCCAAAACCTGTCATGGCTTCAAATTTGCTGCTCTTTAGTATTTCCCTTCATGGGTTTGTGCCCCTTTTGCTGCAGATGCAGTGTTTGATTCCCATTCCATGTTGTCCACACCACTCTGAGGCCTTTTTGGGTCTCAAAAACTTTGCTGGGAGCAACAATTTCAGCTTTAAGTTGGGCAAATCACAGTGAGATAGCACGTGATCCTGTGAGACAGCAGAGCCTGGTCTTGCATTTGACCTTTTTTCCAAGGATGCTGGACATGGAAAAGATCATTTCTGCTTGGGAAAACCCTGGGGAAAGGGTGGAAGGTGTTTCCTGGGGGGTGGGAGGCACAAAGCAGCTCATTCCTCCCAACACCACAGTGGTGGCTGTGACCTGGCTGTGCCTGGCTGCTGGCCATGTCCCAGCACTCCAATGGTCCTGCCCTGCTCTGGCACACAGCACTATGGACATGGGGCTGTTTAGGGCTGGATAACAGAAGTGTTGTGGGATTTTTGGGGCCAGATCTCAAAACAGTTCAGCACCTGCTCAGAACAGAGAGGGCGGCCAGGGGTGAGCGTTYCTGGAATCTGCCTGGGCTGGGTGTGAAGGGGGAAGTTTTTGCTCCAGGCTTTCATCACCTCCCTATTGCTTGGAAACCTTTTCAATGCCTTTTTAAGAGAATTCTTAATTAGTACAACTTGCTTTTCTTGGCAGCACTGAAGTGATGCTGCTGGACTGACATGCCAGAGAAAGCCAGAGCTTGAGCTGACATCTCCTGGCTGAGAGAGGAGTCAGTGGTTTTACAACAAAAGTTGTGTTGTTCACTGCAGCTCCTGTTCAGGCACAGTGGGCAGGAAAGCCTGACACTTGCCAAGTGGCAGTGGCCAGAGCTGGCAGGAGATCAGCATCCCCTGGAGGGGCCCAGGTTGGCATTGTGGGGATGGGGGAGGATCAGGAATCACATGTGGAGCTGGAGGATGTAGCTGTGGCTGTGTTTGGTCACCCCAGGGGCTCCACCATTGCCCTGGAAGGAGTTTTGATTCTCTGCCCGTTGTCATTTCCCAGACTGGGTGGGTGAAGTGACAGTCCCTGTGTGCCACTGCAGGGGTGGGAGGAGACGTGAGGCATGCTGAACACCACACTGAGGTGTTGTGGGGGCTTGGCCTCACACAGTAGAGAACTTCTTGATGGCTCCCTGCTGTGTCTGACAGGAGAGGTGGTGAACACCCACGGCCCCGTGGAGCCAGACAAGGACAAYATCCGCCAGGAGCCCTACACCCTGCCCCAGGGCTTCACCTGGGATGCCCTGGACCTGGGGGACAGAGGTGTGGTGAGTACAGGCAGCTCWGCRTGCACCTCTTGGAGTGTCTTGGGTGGCAGCTCAATGTGGAGATGGCTTTGGGGWTGGAAATGTCCCTCAGCACAGCAGGTGATGCTCTGGCTCTGTCACACCATCTCCTTGGGTTTGGATGGGTCTGACTGCCCCCACTGCAGKTCCCTTTTACCCATCCCAGATTGGGCAGCTTGGCCTGCTTCTTTCCGGGGGATGTAAGGATGCCTGAAGCCCAGAGTTGTGTAGGAAGACCCTTTAAAACATGACCCACTTCCCTGGGAGATGACACAGGGCTTCCCTGTGTCSTGCTGCTCCCCCTGCTCAGTGTGGCACTGATCCAGGACCCTGSAGCAGGGACATGGCTGCACGTGGTGCCCCAGTGCTGTGGCCTCACATGAAGTGTTCAGGGTCCTGTCTGGGGGCAGTTGATGGCTGAGTRACCTCCTTAACCTGCCTGCTCTGTGCTGCTGCAGCTGAAGGAGCTCTACACACTGCTCAAYGAGAACTACGTGGAGGATGATGACAACATGTTCCGCTTCGATTACTCGCCCGAGTTCCTGCTGTGGTGAGTGGCACCAGGAGTGCAGAGCAGGGSCTGTGGGATGCTGACAAGCCTGATCCCTGTGACAGGGCTGCAGCTGCCTTTGCTCATCCCATCTCCCTTCTTCCTGAAACGTTCCTTCYCCATCTGTCACTGTGTACAGTGTCCCAAGGACASGGTGAGAGGGGCTGTCACCCAGCCCTGCCTGCCTCTGGCTGCTTTGAGAYAMAGGRGCTTAAAAGTGGACTTCTTTCCTCTTTGGTTTGATCCCTTAAGTGTTKGTGAAAATCCCAGTAGCTGAGGAATTCCTCAGTGCCCTGGAGCTGTGGGTGAAGGCAGCTGCCAGAGTCCTGTTGCAGCAGAGCTGCTGTTTCCTCAGGGTGTTCCTGAATGAGGAACAGAGATTTCCTCCTGTGTCCCTYGTGAGGACTGGGCATGGGGTGCAGGAACTGCCCTGGATCCCAGCAGTCCTTGTCACATCCCTGTCACTCTCTCATCCTCTTGCTGGTGAGCAGGGCTCAGGGTGTCCCAGGGCAGGCTGGGAGGCAGGAGCAGCTACACCAGGGACCTTGGGTGGGAGGTGACTGCTGAGCTGTGTCCCCTCCCCAGGGCCCTGCGTCCTCCAGGCTGGCTGCCCCAGTGGCACTGYGGGGTCCGAGTGGTGTCCAGCAAGAAGCTGGTGGGATTTATCAGCGCGATTCCAGCCACCATCCACATCTATGACACGTGAGTGCTGCTGCATTTCTCATCCTGCTGACACCTGGGGCTTTGTGGGAGTGCTGAGGGGGTCTGGCTACATTGTCCTGCCCAGCCCACAGCCAGACCTGCACCCTTCAGCTCTGGAGGTGTTTTGCTGCTTGGAGGGGGGAAGATGGGGGGAATATTTAAGGGCTGGTGGGGAGGTTCTGAGCAGGGACATCTTGTAGTTGTCAAGGCTGTTTTCCTCAATGAGCTGGGTTAATTTAGAGCTCTGGCTTACAGAAATCATCCAGGGCTAGATGGAGATGTAGAATCATAGAATATCCTGAGCTGGATCTCCCAGGATATCCAGTCCAGGTCCTAGCCCTGCACAGGGCAGCCCAACAATCCACCCTGTGCCTTGGGACCATTGTCCAAATTCTCCTGGAGCTCTGGCAGCCTTGAGGCTGTGACCATTCCCTGGACAGGAGATTCCCTGGGCAGTGCCCAGCCACCCTTGGGGGCAAGAACCTTTCCCTAATCTGCAACCTGACCCTCCCCTGACACAGATTCAGACCATTTTCCCTGGGAATCCCTGATAACAGCTTAAGGGAGGGTTCTCCAAACCCAGCCCCAGCCCCTTCCCTGAGGCATTGACTCCTCATTCCCTTCAARGGCCTTGGAGGTAGATTGCCCAGGGTGTTGGTCAGATCCTCCCAGGTCAGGACAGTCAAGCCTCATGTTCTGCATTGTTTCCTCCCCAAGAGAGAAGAAGATGGTGGAGATAAACTTCCTGTGTGTCCACAAAAAGCTGCGCTCCAAACGGGTGGCTCCGGTYCTGATCCGTGAGATCACACGGAGGGTGCACCTCGAGGGGATCTTCCAGGCTGTTTACACTGCRGGAGTGGTGCTGCCAAAGCCTGTGGGGACTTGCAGGTGAGTGTCTGTGGCTCTCCCAAGATTTCTGTCTGCACACCTCTCCTTCCCGTGCTCCCCTCTATGGCCAGGAGTGTGAGGGATTCCCTGGGACAGAACAGAGTGATCCCAGCCCAGGATTCTCCTCCCAGGATTAAGTGCAGTGGCTTTGCTAAAGCTGCTCATGTAACACAGGAGAGGAGGCTTTGGCAGCACAAGCACTTCAGTGTGGGAGAGCAGAGTGTTCCTCTGGGTCTCCTGGATGGGCAGCAGCCAGGACAGGGGGAATGGGCTCACACAGCTTGAAAGACACCATTGGCTTTGATCTGACACCGTGGAGAAGGCTTCCAAAACTGTCTGAAGATTTAGATGACACGAGAGTTTAATTAGTGTGTTTTTTATTATATCACTGGGTGTATAGATATTAGTTTTAGATTTCTCTGTATTCTTATTATTATTAAGCAAATATGGAGGCAGATCAATGTGATAAAGTCACATTTTCCTGTTCTTTTCTTCCTTTTCCTTTTGCAAAGGGTGTTGAGTTTTTAGGATTAGGTAARAGYGTGATTTCATTGTGTGACTTAGATTTTAGTTATTGGATTTTAGAGGAAAACAATGTTAACGTAATTTAGATTATAAAAACCCAGCTGCTGTTCYKGGGCGRGGAGAATTCACTTTTCCAGCTGCTTGTGAACACCACGCTGRCCTGACTGAAWTTAGAGATAAGGATTTTAAAATAARYATCYTCAAACTGCARCCCAAAGACTCTGATCCCTTCTTCCAAGCRCRGGCAGTGAGAAAACAGCCRCTCACCACAGCCCGGGGTTATCTCAGAAGAGATACACCATCACTTCAGAACAGTGCTTCTCTCTGTGGGGAGCTGCTGGCCCGATGTTCCCACTTGCCCTCGTGGCCCTGCAGCTGCCCCAGAGCAGTCTCCCACTGCCAGTTGTCTCTGCAGGTACTGGCACCGCTCCCTGAACCCTCGGAAACTCATCGAGGTGAAGTTTTCCCACCTGAGCAGGAACATGACTATGCAACGCACCACGAAGCTTTACCGGCTGCCCGAGGTGGGTGCAGCCAGGAGCAGGGCTCAGCTGGGCARKGGGAGAGGCACAAACATCCTGGTGCAGGGCAAGTCCTCTGCCTGGACACCCAGGCTTTGTTCCKKGTAGTAAATGACTCTGTCAAGCAGTTGTGCTTTATTTAATCTTKATGTATTTTTGCCTAAGTACCTGCATTGTAAGGGCAAATTCTTGCAGTTAAGAGGACCCTGTGAGGCTTTGTTTGCTGGTGAGTCATAGCCTGTCGTCCTGGTAAAACGAGCAGGSAGATGTGACAGCCTTCATCTGTCCAAACACAGCCCGGTGTGACCTTGGATCGGGTTAGTCCCTCATTCTTCAGTCACACTGATCAGTTCTGGCACTGCAGTTGTCCTGCTGGGGAAGTTCCCCAGCTGGAGATGGAAGAGAGGGAAGCAAACAAACTGCATGAAAATTGCCACCACCTTCCCTGACCTTGCTGGCTCCTTTCTGTCAGGCAGAGCTGCCCCTTTGGGGTGGAAAATGSTGCTTTCATGCTGGGCAGCTCCCAGCTCCTGCCTCCCACAGGAGGAGCCACACAGACAGCAGTTGCTGGGCTGGAGCTACTGGTTTTTGCACAGAAACTCAGCCCCAGAGCAGATCTGGGCTTGCTGAGCCATCCCAACCCTAGATTAGTAATTGAGGCCAACTGGGAATAACATCTTGTGGAGCCTGGGACACATCTCTGTGCCCTCTCTGAGTGGGAACAGGAACCTGGAGGGAAGCAGAGTTTGTGTCATTAGAGGGTAGGAGACCACTTCCAGTGGGACCTGCCCTGGCACTTGGGGATTTGGGGCATGCTGTGCTCTCTGTGATCTTTGCCATTGGTGTCACAGCTGATCACATCCACCCTTTGCTGGGCCTGCAGGGGGCTGAAAATGRGCTGATGTAAGCAGAGAGTGTCTCTGTGCTGCTCGTYRGAGAGCCCTTGGGTGATGAAAACCACTGTGCAAGCAACAAAACRACTYGTCCCACTTTCTGCAGACTCCCAAGACTCCTGGCTTGCGGCCCATGGAGCACAAGGACATCTCTGCTGTGCACAAGCTCTTGACTGAGTACCTGAAGCAGTTCCACCTGACCCCTGTGATGAGCCGAGAGGAGGTGGAGCACTGGTTTGTACCTCAGGAGAACATCATCGACACCTTCGTGGTGGAGGTGAGGGGCAGGAGCACCATGGGAGGGGTGTTTTCCTGGGATTTTGCCTTTACTGGAGCTGTGGGAGTGACCAGGGAAGAGTTCCATGCCCCTCTGGGATGGGATTTTGCTGGAGGATGATCCATCCTGGGCCCTGAGTCTCCCTGCAGCCATTCCTCCAACTGGCCAGGCTTTATCCCAGCCTGACACGTTGTGATGTCACTTCTGCCTTGCAGAGTGCCCCGGGGGAGGTGACAGACTTCCTGAGCTTCTACACTCTGCCCTCCACCATCATGAACCACCCGACTCACAAGAGCCTGAAAGCTGCTTATTCCTTCTACAACGTCCACACCAAGACGCCTCTCATCGACCTCATGAGCGACGCGCTCATCCTCGCCAAGTCGGTGAGGGAGGCAGGGCTGGGCTGGGGCTCTGGGGCTCACAGGAGCTCCCCAGGAACCTCACTGGGCAGCTTCCTGCAGGCTGGGCAGCTTCCTGCAGGCTGGGCAGCTTACTGCAGGCTGGGCAGCTTACTGCAGGCTGGACAGTTTACTGCAGGCTGGCCACCCTTGGGTTTGTGGGAATGGCTTGTTCCCAGGATGGAGAGATCCAAATCTGAAAGGATCTGCCACCCTGGAGAGGGATGGTGTGGTTTGAGCCTTCCAGTGTGTGGTGAGCTGAGCTCAGGGTGTTACTCATGTCACACAGCAAACAGTCCTGTAGTAGTTGCACTGAGGGTGAGGACACCAAGGCTGAGAGCTCTTCCCTTTTTCTGGGATTCAAAGCCAGGCAGGAAAGGGGGCCAGGCTGCTCACAGGTGGGAGGAACTCCTCAGCACAAAAGCAGGAACTGATGGCTTMGTGTCTCCCTGTGCAGAAAGGATTTGACGTCTTCAATGCACTGGATCTCATGGAAAACAAAACCTTCCTGGAGAAGCTGAAGTTTGGGATCGGGGATGGGAACCTGCAGTATTACCTGTACAATTGGAAGTGTCCCAGCATGGCACCAGAGAAGGTCAGTGCTGTGTCCCTGGGGACRTGGGTTTGCTGTCAGCCACACCTCAGCATTGCAGCCCAGCTGGTGTCCTTGCAGTGTCACAGGGGGATGGTGAATCCCTGTGCCATCTCCYGTGCCTGCACAGAGCGTGTCCCTGGGGAAAATCCCTCCACACTCCTCTTGCAAAGCTAGTTTTATTCCTGGGCTAGTGCAGATTGTCCTTCCCCTCACACCAACCTCTTCCCTCTGAGGAAGGAGGCCAAGCACAGAGGAGACAGCAGAGGGCTGCAGGGTGGCAGATGTGACCCTGGGGGTTGTGACAGTCACCTGTGATCCTGCCCAGGACCTGGGTGTCACTGCACAGTCCTGGGTGTAACTGCAGTCCTGGGTGTCAGTGTGTCCTGGTGGAGTGGCAGGAGCAGCCACCCCTCTGGAGAGAGCAGCCAGGCTGGAGCAGGGCCTGTGACAAAGGAGCTCTGCCACCACGTGCAGGAGGCTGAGCCATGGGGTCCCAGGATGTCATTTGTCCYCAGGGCCAGCAGCCTGTTCCCCACTGACCTGCTCCCAGAGCTGTTCTGCAGCCCCATCTGCCTGCCCTGGGCYGTTCTGAGGCAGCACCTGGTTGCTGTTGAGATGTGATTCAGCACCTGTCCACAGCCACCTTGCAGAGGATGGTGCTTGAGAACCAGAATCTGCCCAGCAACAGCACAGCTAATTAATGCCTTAACAGCTAATTAATGCCTTGATGGCAGTCACGGGGCTTTGGTTCCCTGGTGTGAAGCCAGCTCTGTCTCTGGGCACGAGCCCTGTGCCCTAAACCAGCCTCACTTGCCTGCTGAGCCTCTAGRAAGGCCCAGGAGGTGCCAGCAATGCCCTTTCACTGGGAGAGCTGGGGTGTGGGAGAGCCTGATGCTGGGAGTGTTTCCTGTGCTGGGGCTGCCTCTGGTCAGGGTGCATGACCAGCCACCAGCATGTCCTGGAGAGTCCCCAGCAGTGCCAGCTGCCTGCAGAGGGGCATGTCCAGGRACCAGGCTCTTGGTAAGTGGCTTCTGCCAAGCCACAGAATCATGGAATGGTTTGGGTTGGAAGGGACCTTAAAAGAGGCCCTTGTTCCACCCCTGTCACGGGCAGGGACACTTTGCACTGTCCCAGGCTGCTCCAAGCCCTGTCCAACCTGGCCTTGGACACATCCAGGGATGGGGCAGCCACAGCTGCTCTGGGCACCCTGTGCCAGGGCCTCCTCATCCTCACAGGGAGGAATTTCTTCCAAATATCCCATCTAACCCTGCCCTCTGGCAGTGGGAAGCCATTGCCCCTTGTCCTGTCACCCCAGGCCCTTGTCCAAAATCCCTCTTGGAGCCCCTTTTGGCACTGGAAGGGGCTCTGAGGCCTCCCTGCAGCCTTCTCCAGGCTAAACAACCCCAACTCATAGGGGTGTATTCTATCCCTGTACTCATCATGAGCTGAGAAACATGCTTGGCTCATGAATCAAGGCTGTCTCATAACCTGGCGAGGCTTGTCACACCCCAAACATTGGTCACCTCCCCAGATGAGAGCTGGGCAGGGCCCATGTGCCCATTCAGCCACAAACCCAGGCCTTTGCTGCTACCCCAAAACCAGTGGGGAATCCCCCCCAGACAGCACCGAGCCCTCCCAGCTGCGTCCTGCAGAGCTGGGAACAGAGCAGAGGACACACCCTGAGCCTGTTTCCATTGCTCCCAGGTTGGATTGGTGCTGCAGTAAGGGAGCCCTTGCCAGGAGAGCGTGGAGGAGCCGGGCCTGTGGAGGTGCTGCCCTCATCCTTTCTGCCAAAGCCGGAGCCACACCAGGAGAGGGGCACCAGAGCCASYGCCCCCGCTGCCATCAGCCATCTCCTTGTTTGATTTAACTGCATCCTGGTAAAGACACGATCAAGGAAATGTAACTGCTGAAACTAGATCATGATTGGCATATAATGGATTTAACGGGTGAATAATAAAAGTATATATTATATATATTTTAAATCTTTCCTGTTCCCAACTGCCATGAGTTGCATTCGGCTGCTGAAGGTCACCACTGGGCTGCTCGACCGGCACTTTTCTCCGTTGGGGACAGCTGAGGTTGTTGCTGTGGTGCCAGCATGCTGGAGCACTGGGACGTGGTGGCTGCTGGCCAAACCCTCCTGCCTGCCCCGAGGGTGCTTCAGGCTCTCCCCTGCTCGGCTCTTTGCCCCCGGTTTGCTCCTGGCTCCATTAACCAGGGTCCCCCCGCTGCAGGGGCTCGGGAGCATGTCAAGATTCCTTTCAAAGGGCTATTTGTGCAAGCGATGCCTTGTGCCACCTCCTGCCCAGCCACGGAGACTCCAGCCCTTCCTGCTGGATGCTGAACCGAGGGGGCAGCAGCGCCTGAAGATCCAGGGGGAATTTGGCTCTGGAGGTGTCCAGCACACCCCCCTCTGCTCAGACTCCTGGGGCTCCTCCTCCTCAGCCTCCCCCAGAGGGCTGCAGGCACCAGGGGATGCTSCACTGCCACACCTCTGACCTCTCTGCTCAGCTGCTTTTCTCTGGAAGCATGGGAATGGATCTGCACCATCRGCATCACCCGGAGCTTCAGCCTCCCCAGCCCCCGGTGGCTGCACACAGCTCCCAGGGTCACCTCGTGCTGTGGGATCCGCCAAGAGAAAGGAGATGTTTCCATGGAAAACCTTCATCCCACCAAGATCTTTTGGGAAAGGAGAGCCYGGACAGCCTCCTGCCATGTCATGGACCTTGTCCACCCAGAGCTCCGAGATGCTCCCGCCCGCCCAGCCAAAGGTTTCCAAAGCTGCACACCAAGGCCAAGACCCCGTCTATGCACTCTCAGCCTCCCTGTCCCTGCGTGTCCCTGTCACACCCCGTGGCACCACGGACCCTGAGAGCCTGTGCCCACCCCAGCCTGGACCTGTGGGGCCTCGGTGGGGACCAGGAGCTCATCACATCCCCCCTGGCAGTGCCATCACATCCCCCCTGCTCGGGGTCCTGTGTCACCTATGCAAGTACCTCTGTGTCCCCTCCTGTGTCCATGCTGTCCTGGGCTAGGGGAGGCTGGGTGTGGGTGGGGGACACCCCACGGGACCCTCCTCCTGTGCCCATGGCAGGTTTGAGGGCTGCTGCAATGAATCCCCCAGCTTCCATGGGTGCAGCACCCATGGGTGCTTGGCAGCTCCCCAGRGCACCACTGATTTGGGGGTGGGCTCAGCCCTGATCCACTCACAATGGGCCCYGGGGGGTGACAGGGACACTGGGACAGGCTCTGTTAAAATAAAACCTTTATTCGACTGGCTTGATCCCAGGGTGTACATCTGTGACTGTCACTGGTGCCAGAGCAGAGCTTGGGAATGTGTCCCCACCTGGGCACAATGGAGTGTGTGGTGGCAGGGTCCCCTCAGGGACTCCRGGGTGATGGCACCGTCCTTGCACCCCAAGAGAGGGGCTGGGATCAAGCGTGGCCAGGACTGGTGAAATTTGGTGTCACCCCTGTGGGGCTGTGCTGGGCTGTCCTTGGCCCAATCAACCCATCCTGGTTGTCACAGCATCTGTCACCTCAAGGAGGGGAGGAGCAGATTGGGTGGCACTGGGAACAGGGAGGGGAGCCCCCATCCCTTTGGGTCCTCCCAGCCTGGCACCACAGATGGGYGAGCAGTGTCCTCGGAGTGTCCCCATGCAGGGTGCCCACCCATGGAGGAGCCTGTTGTCCCCCGCATGGACACACGATGTCCCTCCCGTGGACACCTCGGGGACACCAGGATGTCCCTCCCATGGACACCTCGGGGACACCAGGATGTCCCTCCTGTGGGCACCTCGGGGACACCAGGATGTCCCTCCYGTGGACACCTCACAGGCTCTTGCATCGAACGTGCACGAAGAGCGTGGCAGGGGACAGGGACGCCCCGTCCTTGGAGAGCAGGTGGATGTGGCGGTACCCTGGGGACAGACGGGGGCTCAGCGGGTGGCAGGGGGCTGTCCCCATCCCCGGGGGGTGGCGGGGTGACACCTGCACCCACCTTGGCGCATGCTGGGCAGGGGCAGCGTGAACTGCCCCACGAAGTCATTGCAGGAGGTGCTGTCATAGTCCTCCACCACGAAACGCACCAGSGCCAGCTCGGGCACCCGCACCTGGAACCGCAGCGTCTCCTCCCAGCGCGGGTTGAACCCTGCGGCACCGGCGGGGGGGGGGTCGGTGTGGCCACCGGGGACACCGCGGCCACCAGGGCCACCCAGTGCCCAGCAGGGACCAGCAGGGTCCCTGTGCGCTGCCCCTGCCCCGGCTGAGCTGGCGTCCTGCACTCGGGATGTGGGGACTGGGGCAGGCTGGGGGACTGGGGCTGATGCTGGGGCCACAATGGGGGGTACTGGGGAAAAGGGGGCATACTGGGGCTGTGGGGCAGCTTACTGGGGGAATGGAGGTTGTAGTAGGGCACTGGGAGTCATGCTGGGGTCATGATGGGGTTTACTGGGGAAAAGGGGTCCTACTGGGGCTGTGGGGCAGCTTACTGGGGGAATGGAGGTCATGGTAGGGGACTGGGAGTCACATTGGAACCATGATGGGGTGTACTGGGGAAAAGGCTTCCTACTGAGGCTCCAGTGGGGGTACTGGGGGAACAGGGGTCATACTGGGAAATAGGGGTCATACTGGAGCCATGATGGGGTATACTGGGGAAAAGGGGGCCATACTGGTACTGGGCTGGGCTATATTGGGAGAATGGGGGTTGTACAGTGACTGTGGTGGAGTATACTGGAGGGATGGGTCATACTGGGACTCTGATGGGATATAYTGGAGGGATGGAGGTTATATTRGAGCTGGGCTGGACCATACTGGGAGAATGGGGGTRAGACTGGGGCTTTGGTGGGGTATACTGGGGGAATGGGGGTCATACTGGSCCTGTGGATACTGGGGAGAATGGGCATCACACTGGGCTTGGCCTGGGTGTACTGGAGGCCATAAAGGAGCAGCACTGGGAAAAACTGGGACATGATGGACTCTGTTACTGGCGGGGATCTGGCTGTGCTGGGAAGGGGCACTGTGGTGCACAGAGGGATGTCCTGGGCACTGGTTCAACTGGCAGTGAGTGCTGGGGTGTGGGTRCCCAWSSCACTGTCCCTCACRGGGATYAGGGTGCCCCTGGCATCAAGGTGTCCCTGGATCAGGGTGCCCTGGGGTGTCCCTGGGGACCAGGTGTCCAGAGGAACCCTGGGGTCAGGGTGTCCTGGGRCACTCCTGGGCATTGGGGGGCCCTGAGGTGTCCCTGGGGGTCAGGGTGTCCTGAAGCACCCCTGGAGATCAGGTTCCCAGGGGTGTCTGCAGGGATCAGGGTGCTCCAAGGGACCCTGGGGACCAGGTTGTCCTTGGGCATTGCTGGGATTCAGGGAGTAACAGGGTTGTGAGAGGTAATAGGTAACTGGATGTCCCTGGGGGTCAGGGTGCCCTGGAGTGTCCCCATGGCTCCAGATGCCAGCACCCCRTGGGTGCAGGTGTCCCCAGGGTGCCCAGGTGCCAGCACTCACCGTTGTTGAGCTTGTGGTGGGTTTGCTGCTTGGCACAGTCAGCCGGGGTCCCGTGGATCTCCACGCGCACRAAGGGATCCACGATGGAGCTGCCCTTGTCCCTGTTGAGCTTGGGCAGCTGCTGTGCTGTGATCACCTGTGGCACAGGGAGCTGGGGACCAGGGCACAGGGACCACTGGGGGCCTGGGGGGACATGGGTGCCCCCAGGAGAAGGGACGTGGGTGGCACTTGGCTGGGCTTGGGGACACGGTGACAAGGAGGGAGGTGKTTGATGCCATCCAGTGAYTGACAGYAGCTGGATTTGGGGACAGGGTTGGTGTCACCCAGGAGAAGTGTCATGGGTGGCACAGTCAGGAGTGTGGGTGGGGTGAGGAGGAGGGAAGTGGCTGGTGCCATTCAGGAGAAGGAACATAGGTGGCACATGGCTGGGGACAGGGTCGGTGTCCCCAGAAGGGAGCAGATGGCACCCAGCCCGGAGTGGGGATGAAGAGGCAGGAGTTGGTTGGTACCACCCAGAAGAAGGAACATGCGTGGCATGTGGCTGGGTCCCCAAGAGAGGGGATGTGGGTGGCACTTGGCTGGGATTGGGGATGGGGTGGGGAGGAGGAAGGTGGCTGATGCCATCTCAGAGAAGGGACATGGCTGAYAGCAGCTGGATTTGGGGACAGGATTGGTGTCACCCAAGAGCAGAGACATGGGTGGTACCCAAACAGAGGGGAGGGTCAGTGTCCACAGCAAAAGAGAGGCTGGTGGCACCCAGGAGAAGGTGTATGTTGGTGGCACCCAGGAGAAGGTGTATGTTGGTGGCACCCAGGAGAAGGTGTATGAAGAGGTTGGGTGGCACCTGGTTGGGAGCAGGGGAAAAGATGCAGATGGCACCTGGCCAGGCATTGGGATGTCACGGGTGTGACATGGGTGGCACCCCCCGGGCCTGGGGACAGGCTGCTGGCTGTGCTCACCCTGATGTGCAGCGCCAGGCGCCGGGAGCCGTCCCCGGGGGGGCTGCGCAGGCACAGCGGCTTCAGGACGTAACCACAGCGCCCGTTGGGCAGGAAGCGCCCCGCGTTCAGGTCCATCTCGTACCCCGGCGTCTGGAAGTTGAGGGCCACTGTGKGGACAGCAGGACGGGCTCTCAGGGGGGGTGACGGCTCCAGGGGCGGGTGTCAGGTCAGGGGGGGTGCCTGGGGGTCTCACCCAGCTGGCAGCCAGCGTTCCACATCTCCTGGGGGTTGTAGTTGGCAGAGTTCATCTTGAGCCCCAGCGGGTACACGCGGCTCAGCTGGCGGGCGTTGTASCGGACCAGCGCCGGGCCTGGGGGGGACACGGCTCAGCGGGGCCTCTGCAGCCYCGAGTGCTGCTGGGGAGCCCCAACAGCCACTGATGTGCCCRGGGACACAGACAGAGCCTGCCCAGCTGGCAGGGCCTGAGCCTGAAATGTGACCCAGGCCCTGAAACCAGGCCCTGGGGTTCAGACCCCAACCCTGGACCTTGAACTTGGACCCCTGACCCCAAACCTCTGACCCTGGATCCTGATCTTGAGCCCRCATATTGACTTTAGACCCCTGACCYTGGACCTTGACCATGGAACCCAGACCCTGACCCCAKATCTTGACCCTGATCTCTGGACCTCAGACTCCAAACCAGAACCTCCAAGCCTGTGCCCTGACCCAGATCCTAATCCTTTACTCCAGACATCGACCCTGGCCCCAGGCACTGACCCTGGACCCCAAACTCTGAACACTGACTCACATCTTAATCTCAGGCCCTGACTTCAGATTCTGACCCTGACCCCCAGCCCTTGACCCCAGACCTCAGTCCCTGGACTTGGACCCAGACCTCATTCCCAGGCCCTGGGCCCAGATGCCACATCCTAAACCCTGGACCCAGACCTTGATCCTGGTCTTGTGACCCCAACCCTGGCCTCTGGCCCCAGGCCCTGCCAGCAGAGCCCAGTGTCACCCACCCAGGGCAGCCTGGCTGAGGCCAGCGTGGCCCTGMCCATCACCCATAGAGAMAGAGCCCATCATCCTCAGCCCATGCTGCAYCCCAGTGAGTATGGACCCACCCTGTCCCCCTCCCTGTCCCCATCTGGTGGCCCTCACCTGCCTCCTTGATGAGCTTCCGTGCCTTCCTCTCGCTGAAGGAGGACATCTGGCAGGGCTGGGGGTGGCGCAGGGCCTGGGCCAGCCCGGGGAAGGGCACAGCCTGGCAGTACACCACCAACGCCGACAGCTCTGGGGACACCTGTGACGCGTCCTTGGCCTGCGGGAGCCACCGTGGCATCAGGGACAAGCTGGCCCCAGTGGCCACCTGCTGGCCCAGGGGTCTACAGACCCCCTCCCCTGCTAGTGCTGAGTGCTGAGACCCCCAGGGCATGGAGACCCTCAAAGCAGTGGAGACCCTGATGCAGTGGAGACCCCCCCAGGGTGGTGCAGAACCTGAGGTAGTGGAATGATGGACCACGAGCTGAGGGGGAACCCAAGCAGGCTGAGAACCTGAAGCCATGGAGAACCCAAGGGGATGGACAGCCCAAGATGTYAGAGACACCAAGGTGAGGGAGACCCCAAAGTGCTGGAGAACCTGAGGTGATGGGCACCCTGAGATGATGGAATACTTGAGGTGACAGAGACCCCAAAGTGATGMAGACCCCAACAGGTCACCCTGGATGTGATGGAGGCCCAACATGATGGAGAACTTGARAAATCAWAGTGTYAGAAACCCCAGGAACAGGTCACCCAGCCCASCAGSAAGAGGGAGGCACAGCTGAGGGGTCCCCAAGCTTGGTCCCCTCTTCCAGGCAGTGACAGCCACTCACAGCACCTGCTGCCAGCCCCCCAGCTCCATGCCATGACCCACCTGCAGAGGTTTGATCTCCTGCAGTGACTGCAGCGACTGAAAGAGGAGAGAGCAGGGCTGCAGAGGGGGTGGCAGAGCTGGCAGTGCTCAGCTGGGACAGTGCCAGGACGCCGTGGTCCCCTGGCACCGCCAGGATGCTCTGATCCATCAGGACCACCAGGATCTGTGGTCACCCACAGCCACATCCAGGGGAAGTCTTTTACCCTCCGGGGGCTTCTCTCCTGCACCTTCTCCTCTTCTTCTTCCTCCTCCTCCTCTTCCTCCTCCTCGGGGTCCAGAAGGGAGGTGACRCCCYGGGGCTCCTGCCACAGCTCTGGCAGCTTCTTGCCCTTCACCAGGATCTTTTCTTTCAGCTGCTACAGGAGGCAGGTGCAAGCTCAGGGCTCGGAGGGGACATGGGGACACTGAGGCAGGCGTGCAGGTGTGTCCTTACCTCTGGCGAGGGGAGATCGTGGGGGTCCTGCCCCTGCAGGGGCTGTGTCAGCAGCCTGTCCCCCAGGATGGCCTTCATGTGCCGGGCCATGGTGGCCTGCTGCTCCAGCCCGCAGTGGTTCTCCAGGGACAGGATGACGGGGTAGGGGGATTTCTGGCCGTGGGGATGGGCAGCCCTCAGCACCCGGCACTGGGCACGGAGCACCCAGCACCCCACACCCACACCCAGCACCCCACACCCACACCCAGCACCCCCGGGCTGCCGGCCCCGGCCTCACCTCGAAGGCGGAGTCGCGGATGCTCTCGATGACGTCACGGAAGAGGATTTTGGAGGTGAGCGTGTGGCCGTGGTAGACGACGGGTTCCCCATCGGAGCCCTCCCAGCAGTCCAGCTCCACACAGCGGCACCCTGCCCTCAGCGCCCTGCCACCACAGGCACAGGTGTCACCCTGTCACCCCTGAGCCGCGGGACCTTCTGGGGCTCTGCGGGGACACCCAGGGACACCCACCTGACGTAGGCTTCGGTGCTGCTGGTGCCGCCGATCTGGTTGCGGGTCAGGTAGGTGTTGTGGGACGAGGAGATGAAGTAGTGGCTCAGGGGCTGGCTCATGTCCTGGTGCACCTTGGTGTGCTCCTGGTTGAGGATGTCCCCGGCAGCCGAGAGCAGGTACATCATGAAACCATCCAGCATCATCAGGTCCTGCCGCTTGGCTGTGGGACACGGTGGCAGTGTCACCACACATGGTGCTGGAAGGGTGGCACCCTGGGGACTTTCCCCACTTGGAGGTCCCAGTGGTGCCATGTTCACCCCTGACCTGGCACTGTGGCACCCAGGGGACGTGTAAGTTCCCTCAAGTGTCCCATCTCCATCCTGATGTCACTCATCCTGCTGGTGCCACATTCACTCTGGATGTGGCATGGTGACACCCATGAGGTGTGGAGGTTCCCTGTCCCCTCTGTCTTCACAGTGCCATGTCATCCCAGATCTGGCACTGTGGCACCCAAAGGAGGTCCCCTTTGTGTCCCATCTGCCATCTGATGTCCCCCATCCTCCTGGTGTCACATCTACGTCAAGGGTGCTACTGTGACATGGAGGTCCTTCATCCCTACCATGATGTCCCCTGTCCTCCTAGTGCTGTGTTTACCCTGGACCTGCCATGGAGAGACTTGAGGAGGACAGCAGTCCCTCAGCAGTGTCACATTCATACCAGAGCTGGCATCTCAYCACCCACGAGACATGGAAGTCCACCTGCTGTCCGTGCCCACCTTCCCATCCTGTCCCCACAATGTCACATCCCCCAGGTACCAGCCAGGCACCCTGGCAATGGACACCAGGGCAGTAACAGAATCCTTGGAGGACCCCATACCCATTTGGGGGGGTGATGCCCCCAATCAGAGCCCCATCCCTCCATCCATGACCTCCCGTGGCTCGGGCAGTGCCCATCCCAGGATCCCCCAGCTCAGCCCTACCCTTCTCGTTGAGCTCGTAGGTGCGGATGATGGAGCGGGCCTGGCGCAGGCTGCACTCCTCGCCCTGGTCCCTCAGGAAATCCTGCAGCTCCTCGGCCGACAGCACCCGGTCCTCGCCCGAGTAGCGCCCGAAAAGCTCCTCCAGCTCCGGGCGCCGCAGCAGCCGCCGGCAGAACTCCTCCAGCTCCCGGCCCTCCAGCCGCTCATTGCCCGAGTGGTCACACTCCTGATGGGACACAGCCCTGCCTCAGGGACTGTCCCCTCCCTGGGTACACGGGGTACAGCCACCCCCTGCCTTGTTCTGCCTGTCCCCTGGAGCTCAGTGGGATGAGTTTGGGGGGCTCAGCCACTGTGCCCTCTGTTCCCCCATCCAGAGCCCTCTGACCCTGCACTCTGGGATGGAGCAGAGCAGAGCTCTGTGCCTCAGTTTCCCYRTGTGGAAAGGGACCTTGGGAGATGCCCAGAGGGACAGCTCTCCATGGGGGAGCAATGTCCCACCTYGGGGACACACAGAGCAGTGSCTGGGACAGCTSACCCCACMTCACCCCTCTCCACCACGTGCTCCTGGTGGCACCCAGCCACTGGTGGCACTGGGTGGCTTTGGTGTGAGGAGTYTGTCAGCTCTCAGTGCTGGGGAAGGCAGTGACAGCAGCGGGTGGTGCAGTGCAGGACGGGTACCTTGAAGAGCTTGGAGGCGTAGACATCGTCCATGTCGATGTTGAGCATCCTGAGCATGCTCTTCACCTCGCGGAAGGACATCTTGTTGTCCTTGTTCCTGTCTGCYCGCTGCAGGACCCCGTGGATCCAACTGCACCGGGGTAAGGAAACCACCCGGCGTCACTCACAGCCATCCCCACGCTGTCCCCAGGCCCCCAGAGCTCCCTCAAAGGATACTGGTCGAGCTTCTCCATCTGGCTCATGGCCTGCAGCCGCCCCATCAGCTTGGAGAGCCCCTGCACCCAGTGCCGCGCGTCCTGCTCCCCGCGGGCGGCCAGGTCCAGGTCCTTGCGGCGGCCCTTGAAGGCGAGGGTGAAGCAGTGGCGCTCGGGGAAGGCGGCCCCGTGCTTGCGCAGCCCCTCCGACTGGCGACCCTCGCGCACCCGCTCGATGTGCGCCACCGAGACTGCGGGGACACGCGCGGCGTGGGGAGGGGGCGCTGGACGTGCTCCCCCGGCGGGTCACCCACCCGCGGGCACCCTGCGAGACACCCCGGCTGCTGATGGACACCGCGCGGCGCCCCCGGGAACGGGGCTCGGCTCCCGTCGGTGCCGCAGCCGGGCTTAACCCGCTAATCCCAGGCGAGACAGGGGCCGTGGCCGCTGTCCCTGCGGGGATGGGGACGGGGACGCCGGCAGGGGATGGAGCGGTGCCAGCTCCGGGCACCCATCACAGATGAGAGGGGGAAAGAGATGGGTGACGCCGGGGAGGGGAGCGGAGTCTGGCCGGGATGGAGACGGGACCTTGTGCTGAGCCCAGGGGGATGGGGAAGGGTGGGGGCTCTTGCAGCTCCGCATGGAGTGCACTGGGAACACTGGGAAGTGTTGGACGGCTCTGGGAGCCACTGTGTGAAGTGGGTTGGAGTTCAGGTACGGGGTGGGGGGCCATATTCAGGATTGGATTCAGCTCTCGGGTGAGGGTCTGGATCCCGGGATTGGGGTGCAGGTCCTGGGTTGGGGTCTGGGTGCTGGGGGGTGTCTGGGTGCTGGGTGGGGATCTGGGGTCCAGGTCACAGGTGGGGATCCAGGCAGGGATCTGGGTTCCAGGGAGCACCTGGGTCACAGGTGGRGATCCGGGTGGGGTCTGGATTGTGGAGTTCCATGTCCCAGAGTGGGGTTTGGTTCTCATTGGGGGATTTGGGTCCTGGGCTGGGGCCTGGGTCCTGGGTTGGAGTCTGGAACTCAGGTGGGGTCTGGGTTCTTGGTGGGGATACAGGTCTTGGGTGGGGGTCTGGGAACTGGGCTGTGGTCAGGGTTTAAGGTGGGGCTCCAGGTGGATTCTGGATGCTGCGAATGGATCTGGGTGCTGAGTGAGGGTCCAGATGCTGGGGTAGGGTCTGAGCCCCAGGCGGGGCTCCTGGATTGGGGTCTGGGTCTCACATGGTGTCTGGATTCTGTGGGGGAGTCCAGGTCCAAAGTTGTGTTCTAGGTCCTGGATTGGGATCCAGGTCCCAGGTGGGGGTCTGGGTAAGGGTCTAGGTCCTTGGTGGGGCTCTAGGGGTGGGTTTGGGGCAGTGCCCGGGTCCTGGCCCTCCCTGCAGCTGATGGCAGTGCAGGATGTGCCCCGGTGTCCCCCAGCCCCACGGGACAGGGCCAGCACTCACAGCTCTGGGGGGAGCGGGCRCGCCTGAAGCGTCCCTCGAAGCACACGGTGACCCCGTCCTCCTGCAGGCGGAACAGCCGCTCCCTGCAGCCCCCCTTGGCCTTCACCTTCCAGAGCACGGACCCCTGCAGCATCCTCTGCACATCCTCATCCTCCGTCAGGCCTGCGGGGACCAGCCTGGGCTACTGGGGGCACTGGGGGCACTGGGGGGTTCTGAGGGGGTACTGGGTGTTTGGGCTGGGAGTGGGGGGTTGGTGCACATCTGTGTGCACATCTGTATCCTATGGGATGGCATGGGACAAAAGGGACAGATGGGATGGCATGGCATGGCATGGCATGGGACAGGCACAATGGGACAGAACACCATGGTGTGGGACAGGATGGAGGGATGGGACAGGACAGGGTGAGATGGACAGATGATGGGATGAGATGTGAATGACACAATGTGACAATGCAGATGGGACAAGATGGGACAAGTAGGACATGACAGGAGGGGGTGGGGCAGACTGGACTGGATGGGACAGAGTGGGCAGGACAAACATGACGGGACGGGATTGGGATGGGGCAGGCAGGGGCAAGATGGGGCAGATGGCATGGGACAGAGCAGATGGGATGAGGTGGAACAAAGAGGTTGGGAGGGGGCAGGATGGCATGGCATGGCTTGGCATGGCATGGCATGGGACAGGTGAGGATAGAACACCATAGGACAGGGCAGACAGGGCAGGAGGGGATGTGATGGTACAGGAATGGGACAGGACAGACAGAAGAGGACAGACAGGACAAGCCACTGCCCTTGGGCCCCTTTGGAGCACAGTGTGGCTGTTCAGGAGGGACACAGCAGTGACACAGCCCRGTTKCTAAATCCCWGCAAAGCTGCCTGGATCCTGCATGSAGAGTGCCAGGACAGTGCCAGCAGCAGACTCAGGCTGGGAACAATGACGGGGTGGCCTCGGGGGATTTGTGGGCCCATGCCTCAGCCAGGACTTTTCCATCTATTCAGTGGTTRTTTCCTCCCTTTTTTGTTTTGGCAGCCATTCTTAACRTCCCCAGYGGCCACATCCTGCTCTGGACAGAGATTCCAGTCCTGGGCTGGGAAAGGGTGGCTTTGGGGCTCCCAGGGACATCCTGAGCCAGCTGCCAGCACCTCCTGCATGGTCACACCTTGCCCRAGGTGCAGGATGGAGGGCAGGTGTGGACACATGGCTGCAGGAGCATAGGGATGCAGGGATGCATGGACACATGGAAACTGGTCCATGAGCACAGGGATGGRCACAGGGAATGTCAGATCCRTGGGCACAGGTGTGTGGATGCACAGATATCTGGGTGCATTGTGCAGGTGGATGCACAGACACAAGGAYACATGGATGCATGGATATAGAGATACAGGGATCCATGGACAGACAAACACACGGATGTTCAGCTGGATGGATGCACAGGTGCATGGGTACAGGCACACAGGGATGCATGGACACAGATGCTCGGTCACGTGGATGCACAGGTGCATGTGGACACAGGGRTGCACTCATACACGGATGCATGGAGACACAGGTGCATGGTTGCACTGCTGCCAGGACACATGGACATGTGGGCATGTGGATGCACAAGCATTGGGATTCCAGGACAGTCAGACAAGTGCATGGACACAGGGGTGGGTGCTCCAAGACAGCCGAGGGGATGCATGGACATACAGGTGCCGGGATGCAGGGACAGATGGACACATGGATGTATGGATATAGAGGTGCAGGGACAGATGGACACATGGATGTATGGATACAGAGGTGCAGGGACAGATGGACACACAGGTGTGTGGATATAGAGGTACAGGGGCAGATGGACACAGGTGTATGGATATAGAGGTACAGGGGCAGATGGCTGCAGGGACACACAGACACACGGACACACAGACACACGGACACAAGGAGCTGCAGCAGCTCCAGGCACACAGCCCCGTGTCCAAAGCCGTGGGGCACAAGGCCAGACCTGGCCCTTCCCGCTGCTCCCACTCCGGACCGGGCTGGCCACTCCCAGGGACACACCTTGCCCTTGCCGGGCACCCCCTGCCCCTGCCTGGGCTCGTGAACCCCCTGTGCCCMCTGTGCCGTGGGCAGCACCTCTGGGTGGGGAAACTGAGGCAGGATGTTGGGAAGGGTCCCRGGGAGTGGGACCTGAGCCTTGGGGGCAGTAAATACCCTGAGCAAGGGGGCTCCTGTCACCTGTGATGTGGCCAAACCCTGACCCCGCTGTCCCCCARSGGCTGGGGCTRTGCACAGCTATTTTGGGGTGGCCTYGGGGACCCCTCCCATCCCAGGGGACCCTGCCCTGTGTGGGGGAACCCATCCGCCTGGGGGACCCTCCCTACCAGGGGGACCCTTCTGTCCCTGGGGACCCACCCTGCCATGGGGACCCATTCCTGCCGCAAGGATCCCCACCCACCTCGGGGACCCTCCCAGACACGGGAATCTCTCCGGACCCCTCTGGCACAACCCTGACTGAGTTTCTGCCCGGTTCCCCCCGGACTCACCCATTTTCTTCAGCGCTCTCCCGGCCCGGCGGGAGGCACCGGCGCCGTCGGACGGGGCGCGGAGCTGCTCGGCGGCGGGGCGCGCCTTCCTGCCGCAGATCATGACGGGGGACCCCCGGTACCGCCGGTGCTGCCGGTGCTGCCGGTGCTCCCGGTACCGCCGGTGCTCCCGGTGCTCCCGGCGCTCCGGTGCTCTTGGTGCCGCAGGTGTCCCCGGTGCTCCCGGGTGCCCCGGGTGGTTCTGTCGCTCCCGGTTCGCCCGGTGCCCCCGGCCGGTGTAACCGGGCTGGGCGGTGGCGGAGGTCGCGGCTGGGGCTGGACCGGGGCTGGGCGGCSGGGCCGTGACCGGGGCCGGCCGCGGGGAGGGAGCGGGAGGAGCCACACGGCAGCCCCGGAGCTGTTAACTGTTTGTGCCTGCCCGGGGCCAGCGGGGCTGCTCGGGACGGGAGCGCCCCGGCTCCGGGCTGCACCGGGCTCGTTCTGCACGGGGCTCGTTCCGCACCGGGTTCGTTCTGCACCGGGGCTCGTTCTGCACCGGGGCTCGTTCTGCACCGGCTCCGGGCTGCACCGGGGCTCGTCCTGCACCGGGGCTCGTCCTGCACCGGGGCTCGTTCTGCACGGGGCTCGTTCCGCACCGGGGCTCGTTCGGCACCGGGAGCGGGCCGGGGTCCCGCCGTGCAGCGGGGTATTCGCTCTGTGCGCAGGGGCTCCCGCTCTGTCCCGGGACGGGCCGGCCCTTCGGACAGAGCGGGAGTCCCCGCTGCCCCCCGCGGGTCCGCCCAGGGGACACAGCGGTCACCGCCAGGGACCCCGCTCTGCCCGGGGACCACCAGTGTCACCCTGGCAGCGCCAGTGGAGGACCCTTTGCCGTCCTGCCGTGCCCTGTCCCCAGCTCGTGGGCTGGGTGGCACCTCCAGGTGACTGTCCCCACTGGTGGGACACCCAGGGAGGGGCAGCAGCGTGAGCTGGGGAGTGCCGGTCCCAGAGCCCCCCGGGTGTGTGTGTGTGTGTGTGTGTGTGTGTGTGTGTGTGTGTGCAGCCGTGTACACACAGACCCAGAACAGACCCTCAGGATCATCGAGCCCAGGCTGTGCCCGAGCCCCACCGTGTCCCCTGCCCAGCGCACCGAGTGCCACCTCCAGCTGTCCTTGGGCACCTCCAGGGATGGGCACTCCACCACACCCCTGGGCAGGTTCTTCCAGCGCCTGACCACCCTTTCCATGCAGAAATTCCTCCTGGTGTCCAGCCTGACCCTCCCCTGGCACAGCCTGAGGCGTTTCCTGGTTGCTGTTTTCCCACAGGCACCGCTGAGGGTGGGTGGGGCAGGAAGGGATGGGTGACTTCAGGCTCCTTCCAAAAATCCAGAGTGTCCAGGGGAACAGGGAGCCCACGCCAGGCCTGCCTGGGCTGTGGGGACCAGGAGCTACAGGACAGGAAGAGAAGGTGACTTTTCCCAATGCCAGGTGCTGCCAGCCCCCAGGGCATCCAGGGGTSAGAGCAGGGCAGACTGGAGCAACATCTGGGCAACATCTGGGCAACTTGAGTGATACCTGAGTATCCTGGGGTGACATCCAGGACACTTAGGACAGCATCTGGGTWCCCTGGGGGATATTGGAATACACTGAGGGAACTTTGGGTCAATACCTGGGCATCCTGGGTGATGTTTGTGTGTCCTGAGCAACATCCGGGCATCCAGAGCRAGAAATGGGCAACCTCTGGTTATCCCAGAGTAACATCTGTACATGCAGGGAGACATCTGGGCAGCATCTGAGCAGCCTGAGACAGTATTTTAGTGCTGTAGTTCAGGACCTGGGCAGCAGCTGGGGGACATCTGTGCAGTCCCCGGGCTGTTTTGTGGTGGGGATAAAGCTCTTCCTGAATCCTTTGGGGACAGGGGGACACCAGAGTCACCTCAAAAATGCACCTGCACCTCCCATAACCGGGCTCTGTTCCGAGTTCTCTCCCTCCCATTGAAACGGCATTCCCAGGAATTCGGCACCAAGCGCCTTGACCGGGTGAGAGGAGCGGGATAAACACCTCTGGCTGCAAAACCCACGGCACGAACAAATCCCTGCGGTTCCTCCTCTCCCGMGGCGTTGCTATTTTCTCCCTCCCGCCAGCGGGTTGGAAGGGATCCCATGGAAAGCAGCCGCTCGCATTCCCGGCCGCTTATAGCACAGCACGTGTGCCGTGAATCAGCGCTCGGGATTCGGCAGCTGGAGCCAGCGAGGCCCCGCCGCTGCTCTGAGCAGGAATCCTGAGTCAGAGCTGGGAAATGGCCGGAGCTTTCAAAGCCTTTACTGCTTTTATTTATTATACTCTTTTTTTCCCCCCGTTTTATTTATTTATCTTAAATTGGCAAAKGAAATGTTCCCCCAGGTGATGTGGATGAGGTTTAGAAGGGTTGGGGGTGGTGTTGACCTGCTTGGATTTGGGATTAAGGCTGGAAAACCAGAGTGTGAGGCAAGGATGAAGCCAGCACAGGGATGCTGAAAGCTGCTCAGCATCTCAATCCCAGGATCCAGCCCTGGGCCAGGGCAAGATCCAAGTGGTTCCCACAKCACCCCAAAACCTCCCACCTCACCTTGTCCTGCCAGGTCCCACATGTCCCCATGTCCCCACAGCTCTCTGCCTTCAAGGAAAGCCCTTGGAGCAGAGGGGGAAGGAGCTTCACCCTGGGGGCTCTGAGACCCCAAATTTATTATAATTAGTTAGGTTGGATAATAATTAATAGTGGATAAAAGTATACAGTGAATAAAAGAACAGTGGATAAAGTTGGGTAATAATTACCAATTGCTCTGCCTGACCCAGCTGTCCCCTCCCCACGCCATGGGACCCTGCTCCTGCCCCGTGCCCCAGTGACTGTCCCAGTGCCATATTCCAGATACCAGTGCAGTGTCCCAGTGCAGTGTCCCAGTGCAGTGTCCCAGTGTCCCAGTGCAGTGTCCCAGTCTCCCAGTCCATTCCCCTGGGACCTTGGGCACGTGGCTCCATTGCATTGTCCCCATGCCTGGTGCACTGTCCTGGTGTCCCAGTGTGGCCCCAGAATCCTGGATGATTATCAGAGAGTCACAGAATAGTTTGGGTTGGAAGGGACCCTAAATCCCACGAAGTGCCACCCCTGCCATGGCAGGGGCACTTCCACTGTCCCAGGCTGCTCCAAGCCCCATCTGGCCTGGCCTGGGACACTGCCAGGGGTCCAGGGGCAGCCCCAGCTTCTCTGGGCACCCTGTGCCAGAGTCCCAGAGCATCCCTGTGCTCCAGCACTTCCTGCCTGCCTTGTCCTGCTGCCCAGCCCACGTGGGTGAAGCCTTGTGGCACACTCAGCACTGTCCCTGTGCCTGGTGTCACTGAGCTCTGCCACTGCCCCATTGCACTGTCCTCTTGCGCAGGGTCCCTGTCCCGGGGTGTGGCTGCAGTGTCACTGCACTGCCCTGGTGCATCAGAGAACTGTCCCCAAGCGCTGTCC
>CADDXX010000565.1:470312-488849 GCA_902810485.1 Alauda arvensis
GGGGGATCCGCGCCGGGCCGGGGCCGCAGCGGGGCCGGTCCCGCCATGGAGGAGCCGGGCTGCGGGGCGCAGTTCCGCGCCGCCGTGCAGGTGATCCAGGGGCTGCCGCGGAGCGGTGAGTAGGGGCCGGGACCGGGGCCGGGCAGCCGCGGCGCCGGCGGCTCTGCTGACCGTGTCCCGCAGGTGCGTACCGGCCCTCCTACGAGGAGATGCTGCGCTTCTACAGCTACTACAAACAGGCGACGGCGGGGTGCTGCCAGGGCCCGCGGCCCGGCTTCTGGGACCCCATCGGCCGCTACAAGTGGTAAGAGCGGGGGGGTCCCGGCCCCGCTCCGGTTCGGGTCCGGCTCCGGTTCCCCCGGCTGCGCTCCGGTTCGGGCCCGGCTCCGGTTCCCCCGGCTGCGCTCCGGTTCGGGCCCGGCTCCGGTTCCCCCGGCCCCGCTCCGGTTCGGGTCCCGGTCCGGTTCCCCCGGCCCCGCTCACGGCCGCCCGCCCCGCAGGGACGCGTGGCACAGCCTGGGCGCGATGTCCAAGGAGGAGGCGATGGCCGCGTACGTGGCGGAGATGAAGAAGGTGGCTCAGAAGGTAACGGGGCGGGCGGCGGGGCCGGGGCGGGCGCTGCGCGGTGCCCGTGCCCAGCCGCGGCCCTCCGCAGGTCATTGACACCGTGCCCATGGACGAGAGCACGCAGGAGATGTTCCGCTACTTCGAGCCGCTCTACGAGGTGATCCACGACATGCCCCGGCCCCCCGAGTCCTTCTTCAAGAGCAGAGGGGGTGAGTGGGGCCGCTGCGCTGTGCCCGGCGCATCCCCGGCCTCGGTGCTGCCCTCCGGGCACGGCGCTCCCGCTGCCCCCGGCTGGCACCGGCACCGGCACCGCCTCCGGGTCCCGTTCGTCCCCAGGGCACGTCCTGCTGCTCCTCCCGAGGGGGCACGGCACACACCGCATCCCCCCGAGCCTGCCGGGCGCTGCCGCAGACAGATGGGCAGACCGGTGTCCCTCTGTGTGACACAAGTGTCCCTCTGTGTGACACAAGTGTCCCTCTGTGTGACACAGGTGTCCCTCTGTGTGACACAAGTGTCCCTTTGCGAGACACATTCTGGGCTTTCTCTCCTCCAAACTTTGAGGCGAGAATTTGAGATCCAGCTTGCCAGCGGCCCTTGGCAGCACTCCGTGTGTGCAGCGGGGCAGGGATCAGCTCCCGGGGAGGATCCGCTTCCCCTTGGCCCTGCTCTGCTCCGGGCAGGGCTCCGGCTCAGCTGCTGTAAACATCTGGCCAGGCTGGCCAGCTCCTGCACGGAGGGGATGTGGAGAAACAGGGCTTGAGAAATGGGATTGTTTGGTTTGTGCTAGAGGAGAATCCTTCCCAGCCCTTTCCATKCCTCTGGCTGCCGGGAGGGGCTGGGATCTGTCCCACCCCCGTGCAGGGCTGTCCTGGCTGTGTGTGACTGCTGAGGAGCACCCGGGGCAGCGAGGGGGTCACAAAGGCASCCCCAGCACATCAGCTCAGCAGCACRGGGGCTTCCAGGGCTTGTTCACAGCGGCTGTGTGAGCTGTCAGTGGTTTGGGAGAGCCCTGGCAAACGCACTCACTCCTGGGGCATCCGTTCTGTGCCTGTCACCCCCTGCTTCCACCAGGGATGCCACAGCCAGTTGTTTGTGTGCCTTGGCCCCAGGGCGGCCGCTGGTGGCTGGAACTGAGGTGCAAACACTGAGCTCCGGAAGGTGTTGAGTCATTTGTGTTAAAGGTTCCCAAATCTGCCTTCAGACACTGCAATGGCAGCTTTGGTTGCTCTTGAGCAGAGCAGAAAGGGGATTTCAGAGTGTGGAGGGTGGCAKGTGCCTCTGGCAGCTTTTGGGCACAGAGCTGGCAGTCTGGGCAGCTYTGGTTTTGTTTATTTACAACGACAACACGTTATAAAGTTGCACTTGGAACCCAAATCACGAATGGTTCCGGGTCCCAGCAGGTCTCCAGTGAGTGGTGCTTCCACCAGAGTCTGGTGAACGTGGCTGGCTGGAGCCAGGTGTGTCCTGGTGCTGTGTAAGGTGACAGGACCCTGCCTGCACCCACCACTCTGGGTCACAGCACAGCCTCAGGTGGATTTGGGAATGGGGAGGATCCCAGAGCAGGGCAGCCCTGGCACTGCCCCTGTGTGGGGTGCAGTCCCTTGTCCCCCCTGTGATGCCCAAGGCAGGTTGGGGACAGCAGAGAGGTGCAGGAGCAGCAGGGCAGCATTGCCAAACTGCTGCCTGCCCAGGAGCAGGGAGCAAAGTCCTGGGGGCCACTGGAAAAGTGGCTGGGATTAACCCCGTGGGCTCCACAGGGCAGTGGGGAGGGCTGGGCCCTGTCAGGCCTTCTCAGGGTGCTGCTGCCCCAGGTCCTTGGGGTGCTGCTGCCCACACGAGGCTCTTCCAGCCAATGCTTCTTGCTTTGGGCTCTTTGTTACCCTGGGTGTGCCCTGGGCACTGCCAGGGGCAGGACTGTCACTGTCACTGTCACCAGTGCTGATCCCTCTGCCTGCTGCCACAGGGGCTCAGGGACAGGAATGGCCCAGCCTCCCCTGGGTGAGCAAGGTGCTCTGCACAGGGAAAACCCACACGAGTTCACGTGGATTCCTGGGCTGTCAGCAAACAAAGCTGGCTCCTCTCCTCTCCTTCCCTGCCAGCTGCTGGTACCTCCAGAGGCTGCTGCTCACCTGCAGGGCAGCCCAGGCACAGGGAGCCAGCACTGCAAGGACAACACGACTGTGACCCCACAAAATGACCCTGCTGTGCCTCTTCCCTCCGTGCAGAGAGCCAGGGACAGCCAGACAGCCCCAGCCAGGATGTGCCAGCGAGCAGCCCCGCTCCAGAGAGCCCCAGGGACACCGTGYCTGGGCAGCAGCAGGACGGGCAGCACGGGCCAGGTTGGTGTCCCTGGTGTGGCCAGCACCTGGCGGAGACCCCCTGGAGCAGGCACTGGGGCTGGGGCTCCATCCACCCACGGAAGTGTTGGCTTCAAGCACCTCTGCTGCAGCCCTGGGGTGTTCCAGGCACTGCCCATGGCACAGGGCTGTTCATGGGTCCAGCTCTCACTGGGGGAACCCTGCACATGTGGGTTTGGCTCTGCCTCACTCCTGCCTGTGCAAAGGGGCCTAACTCTCCTAAACTGGGGGGACAAGGGGAGGCTGTTSCCTCATGGACTGGGAAAGCACCACCCTGCAAGGTCTGTGATCCAGGAGAGGATGTTTTCCCTTGGCTCAAGCCACGTTTGCTGCTTCCTTGGCACTGGGATTCACAGTGCCAAGCCCTGGCCCTCCCTGGTGACACCTCAGCCCTGGCTTTTCTCTCACAGCCCCTCGTACAGTCCCACTCTGCCATCCTGTGCCCCCCTCGAGGGGCCCCTGGGGTGGGCAGGGTGCTGCAGGGAGGTTCCTCCTCCTGCTGCCACTCCAGCCTTTCCCCAGGAGCAAATATGGTCACGGAGTGAGTGCCAGTGTCCCAGGCGTGCCAGCCTCGAGTGCTGGGGCTGGCAGTGCCCAGGAAGCTGGGCAGTGTCCCTGCCTGTGCCACTGCTGCCCCAGGGCTGTGGGTATTGCACCAATGGGACACTGTGGGTGCCAGAATTCAGTCCTTGGATTCATGGCCATGTTAACAGAGCTGCTCCCACCCCAGCAGTGCCTCAGTTTCCCTCTGCTGCCTCTCCCTGGGCATCCCTTGTGCCACCTGCTGCCCTGCAGACACAGCCAGGCACCCCTGCCCAGCCCTGTGCTTCCCTTCCAGGAGCTGGGCTGGCTCCTGCCCCCGAGGTGCTCGAGGGGAGCCAGCTGACGAGTGACTCTGAGGGGGACATGTTCTGTGACACCCTGGAGCAGATGGAGCTTGAGAAGGTAACRGAGGAAGCACTGGAGGCTTTGCCATCCCCGCCCTGCCTGTCCTGCACAGCACCTTCAGCCTGGGAGCCTCACAAAACCTCCAGGGACACTCTCCTGCACCTCTCTGTGCTTTGTGTCACTCCTGGAGCCTGCTCCCTGTCACAGAGGGGATGCTGAGGAGCCTCCCCAGCCCCCCCATTCCTGTGCTGCTGCTCTGGAGGGGCACTGGGGGCTGTTGGGACTGGGCAAGACCACCAACATGGGTGCCACCACCTGGATTGTTCCCCTGCCACTTCTTCCTGCTGCCCCRGGCCATGTTTGGCACTTGAGGTGCCACGGTGAGGCCTGGTRGATCTGGTGGGAGGAGGTCCCTCCTCTTTTGCCACCTCAAGTCTGGGCACCTCACTCCCCTCGGGTGTCACCTCCAAAGCCAGCTGCTGCCTGTTGTTACCACTGGGATTCAGCTTCACTCAGTCCCACGCACTCTCCACCCACCACAAGGCAAAGAAGGACTTCACTGCTGCCCTGGCATCCCCCTCCCTGCCCTGRGGAGGGGAGCAGGGCTCTCAGGGCCCTTCTCTCCCATCTCATAGGCGGGACAGGTGCGGGGGCTCACCCCAAAGAGGCTCCAGGCTGGGGCTGAGCCCCCAGGGCCCCTCAGTGCTGGCCAGGGCGAGCAGGGCGAAGGCAGAAGAGCCGAGGGGAGCAGCAGCACCGACCTCACAGCCCTGGGCTCCGAGAGAGGTGGGTGCAGAGCTTGTCCCTGCGCCCCTTCCTGCTGCTGCCCCTCCTCCCATGGGCTGGGCTGGGCTGTGGGGGTGGGCAGCCCCCACCACCCCCAGGGGATGAGTTTGGCTCCAGCACCTGTGGTTGGGTGTTCAGGAGCTGAAGAAAGTCCCAAGTGTCCTGTCTCTGCATCCCTTGGTACCCAGGCAGTTCAGTGCAGTGGTTTAGTCCTCCAGGACACAGCCCCTCCTGTGCCCATTTCTTGCAGTGGTACTAATTTGCCTAAATTTGGGGGATGCTCTGCTGGCCCTTCAGCAGCCAGGCAGGGAATGCAGCTCCCTGTGCCCAGCTCCTGCCCCTGGTCCAGCCACATCAGCGGTGGTTTTGGGTGTGGGTGGTGCCAGGGCGAGCTCTGCCCAGGAGGGCAGGGGGTGAAGCTGGGCCCTGTGTCCTTGAAGCCTTGGGGACAGCAGTGCCACTCACCTGATGCCACCCACCACTGCCGCTGCTGTCTGGGGACCAGCAGGCCTCRAGCTGTGCCACTGCAGGGAGGAGCCTCCTGCCACCTTCCGTGCTGTTCCCAGACATACTGGGCTGCCCTGGGGTGGCATTGCCACCCTCACCTGCGGGACTGGTGCCATTGCCTCACCTGGGCACAGCCCACGTGTCTCACCTTTTCCCCTGTTCCTGTTCCCTTCCGGGCTGCTTGACCTTGGCAGTGAACTTGTCCTGAGGCCGGGCTGGGCTGTCCCCAGGGGCTGMCAGTGAGTCCCTGCCTGTGTCCCACTCACAGCCTGCATTATCCCGGTGTTTGCCGGGCTGGTTTGGGCCCTTTGTTGGACCCGGGGGAGGGCAGGGAGGGGCTGAGCTGGCCCTGGGTGCGCTGCCCGGTGCTGGCACCTTCACCAGGTGTCACAAGGTGGCCCATACGCACCACAGCCCCTGTTGGTGGGCTGGCCACCCAGTGCCACCACCACGGCACTGGAGGGACACAGTGCATGGCCCYGGGGACAACCTGGGGGCTGCCAGGCTGGGCAGGGAGCGGCTGTGGCACGGGCAGCCCTGTGGAAGCTGCTGCTCAGCCGTGGGTGACAGCACGGGGTGGGCAGTGCCAGCCCCGGGGCYCCTCGGGCGGTGCTCAGCCCGCCCTGCCACTCGTGTGCCCGCAGATGTCCGGCTGGCCGGGGGGGACCCCGGGAGCCCCCCCGAGCTGGCGGCGGGGCTGGCGGCGGAGCTGGAGGCGCACGTGGGCAGCACGGTGCGGGCGCTGCAGGAGGAGCTGTGGCGAGTGCAGGAGCGGCTGAGCCGGCTGGAGATGCTCGGCGCTGCCCAGGTACGGGCGGGGCTGGGGGCAGGGCTGGGACACCGCACCGGCAGGGCTGGGACAGCTCCGGGCCCCTGGGACAGGGCTGGCCCTGGTGTGGGGACCCCCTCGGTGGTTGGTGACACATCCCGGCAGAGCCGAGGGAGCTGCTGCCCCTCGCTGCCATTGCCTCCTCATTCACACTGCCCCTGGGGTCCTGGCCCGGCTGCACCACCTGCATCCCCTGCAAGAGCTCTGCATCCCCTGCAAGAGCCCTGCACAGGCTCCAGGCCGTTCCCTCCCTCTCACAGAGGCTGGAARGGGGTGCCAGCCCCACCTGCACCCCAAACCCTCTCCTGTCTTGCAGGAGGACACAGCTGGGACAGACCCCGGCCTGGCACTCRCTCCACAGGTGAATTGGGGGCAGAGGAAGCGCTGCAGGGTGGTCCTGCTGTTCCCCTGCCCACCAGGGCCTGGGGACACGGCTGGGGGAGGTCAGGGAAGGGACCCTCCACCGGGGAGCAGGTGACATCCGTGGGGACATGGAACACGATGCACGATCTCCAGAGGGGGAGGGATGTGACCAGAACCACCGAGCAGTGGTTCCTTTCAGCAGAGGGCTGAGGGGGTGTTCGGTGCCATCGCTGACACCTTTGTCCCTTTCCCCGTGCCAGGCGATGTCCCCGTGGCGCCTGACCGTGTCCCCACGCACGCTGCTCTTCCTGGCCACCTGGCCCTTTGTCACCCAGTGGCTGCTGCGCCACTGGCAGGGCAGGAAGAGGTGACCACCACCACGTCCCCCGCCGCACTGCCACCCCTCCTTCCCCACGCCGCTTCACACGAGCCGGGGAAGCGCCACGGAGCCACGCGGGAATCGCCTCACCAGCCACGGGGCACCCCCGGGCACCGGCACCGACACTCAGGGCCGGCACCGGCGCCGGGAGCGGGGCTGGCACCGCCCGCACGGAGCCCGAGCAGCCGCCCCGCCGCTGCCACGCACACACGGACCGGGACCYGCTGCGGCCCCGCGGGGACAGGGACAGCCACGAGCCTGTCCCCGGCCAGCGGGACCGCGGGGTGCTGGGACAGCACCGAGCCTGCCTCAATTAAAGTTGCCTTTTTGGTTCAGCCCCGCTGTCCGTGCCCTGCCAGGGGAGGGGASCGCGGCCAAACTGTCCGGCCTGGCCACCTGCTCGGGCCCGGCCACTGTCCCCGCCTGGTCACTCCTCGTGCCTGGAGGGGCACGGCGGTGCCATGGTGGTGCCATGGTGGCCGTGCAGGGAGTCTGCCTGCAGGCCCTGTCACCCCGGCCGTGTCCCATGGCCACCCTGAGTGTCCCCCCCACGCGAGGGGGTGGCGGTGCCCCCCCTGTGCCACCGGGCCCGTGCCAGCGCCACCCCCACACCCCCACCCTGTTCCGGAGGGGCGGTGGGGAAGYCCCAGGGACCYCGCGRAGGGGAAGGAGCGGCCGGGGACCCCCTCGACCTCCCTGGCCCAGGGTCCAGCGGTGCCGTGCCGGGGGTCTCSGGTGGCCGCTGCCCCGGGCCGGGGGAGCCCTTGCCGGTGTGGGGGCTGGGCAGGGCAGGTTCCCCCAGCTGGCGACACAGCGGTGGCACAGACACCCCCSCTCCCCCGTTCCGCGGGCTGTGCCCCGCCCGGCCGGGAGGCTCCGGGCCGTGGGTCCCACAGGGACCTGTGCTGTTCCCCTCTCACACACGGAGCCCCGGTAGCCCCGGCAGGGCCGCCCCGGGGCCCGTCCATGGCTCCCCCCAGCCGTGTTGTCCCCATGGCGTGTGTCCCTCAGAGGGTTCCCCCAAACYCCTCCAGCCCCCCCAAGGCTGCGAGCCCCCCCCGCCCCCTAACGTGGGGCCCGAGGGGGGACATCGCCACCGTGGGTGGGGGTGGCAGGACCAGAAATGGGACCAGTATTGGGACCAGCACAAGGCCCGGGGCCTCCCCATCCCCCTCCTTCCCCTTCCCCCTCCCCCCGCACCCCCCCCAGGCTTCGGGAGCGCAGCTCCGCACCGCCCCTGCAAAAAGGGACGCGGCGCCTTTAAGAAGGGAGTTCTTTCCGCTTCGGTTTGTTTACATCTCCCTCCGCCAACTGCGGCACCGCGGCACCGCACAGCGCCGGGATCCTTCCGCTGGTCCCCTTCCCGCGGGGTCCGCGCACCCCCGGAGCCCCTCCCGGCCCCCCCCCACAGCCCGGCCCGGTCCGGTCGGGCCCTGTACAACCCCCGGGTGCCGGGGCCGCAGCACCGCTGGCGGCGCCTCCGCCGTGTGGGGACTCTTTCGGACCGTGCCACGGCCCGACCATGGGGAGGCCGCGYGCGCTGCCCTCGGCGCGGGGCTGAAGGTCGCGGGGCGCGCGCGGCCCCGCGCACGGGGACTCCCCCGCCGCGTGGTACGGCCCGGTCCCGCCCTCGCCGCTTCGCGATTGGTGGCGCCACGCACGAGTGACGGCCACCGCGGCCAATGGCGGACGGTCCCCGCAACCGCCAGGGGCGTGTCCCCGTGGGCGGGCCCGCCCCCCGCGCCCGCCGATTGGCCGCGAGGCGGCACCGCCCGCACGCGCGGGGCCGTGGTGGCGGCGCGGCGCGCGCGGCGGGGGCGGGTCTGGGCGCGCGGCGGGGCGGGGCGCACAGGGCGCCTGCGCCGGGCGGGGCGGGGCGCGCGCGGGTATAAAGGGGGCGGCGGCGGCCGAGGAGAGGCAGTCGGGAGCGGGCGGCGGCGGGCGCGGGTCGGGGCGTGGGGAGGGATCGCGGCGGGAGCGGCGGCGCGTGCAGTGCGCGCGGGGAGGCGGGCCCGGCGGCGTTAAACTTCCCCCCCTCCCTCCCCCGGGCCGTGTCCCGGGCGGCCTGAGTGGGGCCGGTCCCATGCGGCGCCGGTAGCGCCCGTCAGCGAGCGTAGCCGAGCGCAGCGCTATGGCCGACGCGCCGCCCGCTGAGCCGGAGCCGGGGCCGGAGCCCCAGTGCGAACCGGAGCTTCGCTCCGAGCCCGAGGCGCGGCCGGAGCCGCAGTCTGAGCCCGAGCCGCAGCCCGAGCCCGGAGAGGCGCCGGCGGAGGACGGCGATGCCGGGCGGCTGCCGCCCCCCGGGGCGGAGGCGGCGGCGGCGGGTGGCGCCGAGGGGCGGCCGCCGGCGGGCGGAGCGGGGCGTCCCGGCCTGGGCCCGCGGTACCGGGCCGTGGGACGCACCGAGGAGTGGCCGATGAAGAAGAAGCACCGTCGGCGGCCGTCGAAGAAGAAGCGGCGCTGGAAGCCGTACTCGAAGCTGAGCTGGGAGGAGAAGCAGCAGTTCGACGAGCGGCAGAGCCTCCGCGCCTCCCGGCTGCGGGCGGAGATGTTCGCCAAGGGGCAGCCGGTGGCTCCCTACAACACCACGCAGTTCCTCATGGAGGACCATGACCAGGAGGAGCCCGACCTGAAAACCGGGCTGTACCCGCGGCGAGCGGCAGCCAAGTCGGACGACACGAGTGAGGAGGATTTCCTGGACGACGGGGCGGACGAGGACGGGGGCAGCGACGGGATGGGGGGCGACGGCAGCGAGTTTCTGCAGAGGGACTTCTCGGAGACGTACGAGCGGTACCATGTGGAGAGCCTGCAGAACATGAGCAAGCAGGAGCTGGTGAAGGAGTACCTGGAGCTGGAGAAGTGCCTCTCGCGCATGGAGGAGGAGAACAACCGGCTGAGGATGGAGAGCAAAAAAGCCGGGGGGGAGGCGGCGGACCCGGCGCGGGTGCAGGCGCTGGAGCGGGAGGTGGACAGGCTGCGAGCGGAGAACCTGCGGCTGCTGAGGGAGCAGGAGCTGCCCCGGCAGGAAAAGGGCCCCTGCAAGCCAGGGGAGTGACACTGGGCAGGGGGGCACGGGGGGGTTTTTACAGTGCCGGGTGGAACATTCGATCCTTGTACAGAGTCGCCGCGGACCCTTTTTATGGGTTAAACTGCAGCTGGGGGGCCCGAGGGCTTCCCCCCTTTTTAGGTGGCTGTCACGGGGCGAGGGGGGGGTTGATGTATTGGTGATATCTGGTTTATGGGGGGTTTTGGGGGCGGGTTTGTTTTTTGGTTTGGTTTTTTTTTTGGTTCTTTTTTTTGTGTCAAAACCAAAAAGAAAAAAAAATCCCCAGGAAAGCTGTAAATTGGCCAAAACTGACTATAAAAAAAAAAATACAGAGGTCTAATAAATTTAACTACTTGTAACTGTAATAGTTTTGGTGTGATTTCTCAAAAATAATCAGAATGGCATTCCACCAGGGAATCCATCCTGGATTATTTTCATCGTGTTATAACTGTTGTTTGATTAAACTTAGTTGTAATTTCCTGCTTAACCCTTTTTGTTATTATTTTCCCCCACTYGTTTTCAATTTTAATTCTGCTTAGCGAGTTGAAATAGTTAAAAGTACGTGTGAACGGGGTAAAATGGTGTGTGATGGACACAGAGGGCACCTCACTGAAGCAGGAGTAGCCTCAAGTYTGTCTGCCTAAGGCTCACTTAAACTTGACTCCTGTTTCCCCRAAGCTCTGTAGGAATCCAGGTCATTAACGGAAATCTGGGCAAAAACTGCCTTTTAAAAAAAAATCTACTTCAAGCTACAAGTGAGAGGAAAAACCTTAAAGTTTTGGAGCAGCCCAAGGAAAAGTTTTGGTAGTCAGCACTTGGCCTCTGAAATGGCTGACGAGGGAGTMGGGAAAGGCGATGGCTCAACCTCCCTCCTGCACCTGAGAGGGGGAGGAGGAGGAGGGGAAAGCAGGAACAGCTCCGAGCGCTGGAGCTTTTTTGGGGGGCAAACAGGTACATGAAGGGGTGAAGTAGGGGAGGGGCTGAGGCTGCTCGGGCTGGGGCYGAGGTGCAGGAGTTGGAGGTGATGAAAGCTGTACCTGGCGAGGCAGGGAGCCGGGATGGGCCTGGGCAGCTGCCCGCAGGAATGGGGGGGATCGGGCTTTTACACAGAACCGGAGGGCTCGGGGCAAGGGAGCAGGGACGGGCTCTCCCAGCGCTGCCAGCGCAGGTGCGGTGGGACCAAATCCGGGGGTAAAGCAGCAACGTGGAGGGGCTGGAAAGGTCCCACCAGGTTTAACCCCAGCCGGGCCAAACCCTTGGCACTCCACAGGGAAAAAGCCAGCCTTTATGAGGGAACAGAGCTCGGGAGGATGGGACAGCACTGTCCCCCGCGCAGGTGGGGTGGTGTAAAATGGGCGCTTAAAGCGGCCGAGGGAGCCGCTGGAGGGGAATCCCACCGATTTTACCCCCCCCTCCTACCGCCCCCAGCTCTGGGGCACCGGCGGGGGGAAGGAAACGAGCCAGGGCCACTTGCTCAAGAGCCCGGGAGCCAGCGGCTCCTTCCCTGTGCCATGACATCACCGCAGCGCCGGGGGAGGGGGGCGATGATCCTGCGGGATCCTGCGGGCTGGGATGGGGCCGAGCCCCGCGTCCTCCTCCAGCCCGGACGCTGCTTCCCCGCCGTTTATTTCCCTGCCGAGCCATTCCCTCTCCGGATTTCCCACAACAGGCGTTTTCTCCCGGGGTAGGATGTGTGTCTGATGGCACTGGTGGTGGTCCCTCATGGTCCTAGCTCTGTGAAATGCAGTTCCTGGCACCTGGTTTGTAGGAAAACCTTGCTCCAAAGCAATATTCTCAGTCCGGTTTTGCCCTCATCTACTTAACCCACACCTCTCAGGCTGAAGTCCCTAGAATAAATGTTTTCTCTGCAAATGCTCTTAAAAAATACAACTTTAAAAACCCCAAACCAAACAAACCAACTAAAAGGACCATAATTATCAACTCTACAACCTGCTCTGCCCCCACTGACTTCTCCTGCTTTATTCCATGCTGTTTAAGGACTCTCCCGAGGAGCCAGGTTATCCTGATCCCAAGGGCTCATTGCAGCTCCTGTGCCCAAGCCTCCTGCAGACACWGASCAGTGTCASTCAGGGACCTTTGAAACCTCTGAGTGGATCAGTAATGGACAGTCCATGCTCCTGCAKGGCCAGGGGGAGAGCCCTCCTTCCCATGAGCCTTCCCATGAGCTCTGGAGCTGGTTTGGAGCTCACCTGTGTGAGCACAGAGGCCACAGCAGCAGGGGTGAGCCTGGCACAGCTCAGCTTGGGACTGAGGGGYTGCAATCACAGAATAGTTCAGGTTGGTGACCTTAAAGACCACCCAGTACCAACCTTTGCCATGGTTGGGAACCCTGGCMCAGGTTCCCAGAGAAGCTGTGGCTGCCCCTGGATCCCTGGAAGCATCCAAGGMCAGGYTGGATKTGGCTTGGAGCAACCTGGAGCACCTGGTGTTGCTGCCATRGCAGGGGGTGGKATGAGATGGGCTTTAGGGTCTCTGCCCACCCAAACCATTCCRTGATTCTCTGGACAGGGATGKCACWAKGCCAGGCAGGAATCACCACCCCAGGGCTCCCTGGCTGTGGGARGGCAACAACCACACTGGATTTGGAGCACTTGGAAACACAGAGCATTGGGAGACCCTCTGGCAAAGGGCTTTCCCAGCTCCACCCCTCCCAAGGGTTTTGTTTTCAGAGGAAAGGGCTGAAATTCTGTCCTGGGGAAATGCAGAAATTACAGCAAAAACACAAAAAAATGGAGACTGCTCCATCCCACGTGTGAGAGTGGCCTTACTCCTTGGACAGAAGCAGTGCACRGACAGAGCAGTTTCCTGGAAACACTGCAAATCCAAGAAGGAAGTGTCCATTAATTAAGTGTCCACAGCCTTGGAGTGAGGCAAGCCCCAAATCCTGCCCTGTGACACAGCAGCGCCTTGGAGCCACTCCTGGTGCTGCTTCYGTGGCACTGCAGGCCTGAGCCTGGCAAATCCAGGGGCTCCCTGGTGCCATGCCAGGGTTATACCCAGGGACCTGGCTCTGGCAGCCCCACTGTGCCCTCCACACCACTCCACCTGCACTACCTGCACTCCCCTTTGCTGGCTTCACCTTCCCAGGATATGCTCATGAAGCCTCTGGGAATTTCCTGGTGACTCCGGGTCACACAAGTGGCATTTTGGTGAAACAAGAGGAGAATCTGCATCTGGTGGGGCCATCASCAAAAACCTGCAGCTCTTGGTGCATCTGCAACAGAACAAACCCTGGCTGGCAGCTCCWGCCCTTCAGGATTGCTCCCCTTCTGCTCCCCACAAACCCTGCAACACCTGGCCAGGTGCAAAGCTCACAGCTCAATCCAAGTGTGGCCCTCATTAGTTTGACAGAACCAGCTTGAAATTGCATTTCTGGCTGTCACAAAAGCATTTGAAGACACACAGTAAACCTCCCAGCCCTAGAAATGCAGCTGGGATATAAAAATATCATGGAATCACAGAATGGATTGGCTTGGAGGAACTGTCCCAGCTTGCTCCAAGSCCTGTCCAACCCAGCCTTGGACACTTCCAGGGATCCAGGGGCAGCCATCACCTTTCCCCATGAACCTTTGGAATTCAGAACCTGCTAAAGCAACATCTGCAGAGTCATAACAACAAATATAATATATATATATATAAATAAAAAAAAGCTCACCAAGTGCCTAAATGTAAAATAATCTGGTTTTAACTGGCTGACCCACGTCTGACAGCACAATCCGCACTTAGAGCAGAAGCCTCCCAAATCTCCCTGTTTTAAACCTAAACCCAGCCCCACAAATGCCAGGGGATGAGCTGSTGTTATCGGCCTTTGCCGAGGCAAGAACGGGGCTGGGAATGGGAGCTCCGCTGAGGAGCCGTGGGGAGGCTGCGCCAGCTCAATCCCACCCAGCGCTGAGCACTTCCAAAAAAAAAAAAGCCATTTTTAGTTTTCGAAGAGACGGGTTTTGCCTTTGCACAGGGCAAACAACGCTGCAGGTGCTTCCCCAGCCCCGGCGGGGCATCGCTCCCTCCGAGCCCGGGGTCGCTGGGTTTGTTACMGCCCGAGAAGCTCCCCCGGGCCCGGGCAACAGCGAAACGCTTTTGTTTTTGAGTCTCCGAGCTGCCCGCCAGGGAGGCCATGTTAGCTGAGATCCACTGGATCCGGCCAGGACACCGCCGGGAATTCGGCTCAAAAGTGTGAAACAAAGGATTAAACGGCAGGGATTATCTCCCCCCACCCAAACCGCGGTGTGTGAGGGAGCTGAGGGACGGGACACCGGCACATCCAGCCTGCCAGSAGTGCTTCCCAGCCCCAATTTCCRTMAAAACTGCGCTTTTCCTCCCCTCCCTGCTCAYGGGGGGATCAGGCAGGGCCAGCCCCGCACGAGACCGCGCTGCGGCTGCCGACAAACGTTAAAATACCGTTTAACGCTAATTCTGACAGAAAAACAGCCCCAGCCCATGCCCGGTAACGCAGGTGCAGCCGGAGCCCTCCGGGCCGGGCCGGTCCGAGCTCCTCGGCCCCAGCGGCTCAGGCCCCGGGGAAGCCGCGCAGCTCCATGAGGCGCCGGGCAGCGCCGAGCTCCGCTCCCGGAGAGCTGACGGGGCAGCGTCCGGTGCCGCCGCGGCACCGCCCCTCCGTTAGSGCCAGCGGAGGGCCCCACGCTCCGCTGGCGGGGCAGAGCCTCGGCCGGGCCGCCCCGCGCTGCTGGCTCGGGGCCGCGGAGGGAGCCCCGGCCCGCGACGGGAGCAGGCCCGGCCCGGGCCCTCACACACAAAATGGCGGCGGCGGCACCGCTCCCGCTCCGCCCGCTCGGCCGCCATAGCCTCCGTCCCGGCTCCGCCGGCCGCCCGCCAATCAGAGCCCGCCGTGCCGCTGCATGGCGGCTCGGCGGAGCCAATGGGAGCGCAAATCGCGGAGGAAAAGGCGGTGCGTGCATCCCGCGCGAGGCATTGTGGGAGTTGTAGTCCACCGTACGCGTTGCGTTGATGGGGCCGGGGCGGGTGCGGACTCGCCGCCCCAGCACGCCCCGCGGCCCCACGTGGCGGGCGCTGTGTCACGGCGGTGGGCGGAGGAACCGGGCCGGGCCCCGGCGCGGCTGGGCCTGGTCGTGCCGCGGGGGCGGAACGGCCCGTACCGGGGCCTCCCGCAGGCCCTCATGTGACAGAGGGGGCCGTGCAGGGCCTGGAGTCCCCGGAGCCCCGCGGCGGGGCGGGCAGGGCCCGTGGGGCTGCGGCAGGAGGGCTTTGGCCGCCATGGCGACACCGAAAGCCGGCCCTGGGCGCTGCCCGGCCGGGGAGGCCCGGCGGGCCGACGCCTTGCTCAGGCGGCCTGTGCGGGGCCGGCTCCAGGGAGGGGCCTGGATCGAGGGGGTGACCCCAGTGTCTAAGGGGGGTGTTCAGCCCCAAATGAAGGTGCCTGGCTCGATGCCCGGCTCTAGGCCAGGCTTTCTCTTCAGCCGTCTGGCGTTTAACTCCCCAATGCCTCTGTCCTTCTCCAGAAGCGCTCCCGGGCAGCAGCAGACACAGATCAGGATCACAGCTGGCACACACAGATCGCAATTAGATTGATCACAACGAGCACACGCGTGTCCCCTCAGCACGGTGCGAGCTCAGGGTGCTCAGGGGCAGACAGTTCTACCCCCATAACACCCGTCTGCCCAAATGCAGCTCTGCCCAGGGCTCCTCCCAGGGTTATCTGGCTTCCATCTCACATCTCAAGGAGAGGAGTGACCCAAAGGGCAAAGTCCATGAGCTTTCCCAAGGGTTTTACAGGGATTGTTCCCCACAGGCAGTGCTCCTTGCTGACCGAGCCCTGTGGGGTTCAGGGGACAGGGGCTTCAGTCAGCAGCAATTTTAAGGGAATAATGTGTCCTTGGGGGATCAGGACACATAAAAGGAAAAAAAAATACATTTTGCAAATAAATGAACACCCCTGCCCCAAATACCTCAAAACAACAACAAAATACCCAAGGCAAAAAGTCCCTCACTACAAACCTAAAAAGTTTCTCCTTTCAAAGTGTGTAATCTTTAACTCCTGTTTATGGAGCAGGCGGGGSCCAGGCCCTGTCCCTGTGTGATTTTTGGGAAGAACAGTTCAGGGAATGAGCCTGAGCAGCCACTTGAAGCATTTGGAATTAAGTTCTGATGTTACAAAAAGACAAAGAGATTTGTTGGGGTTTTTGTTGTTGGTTTTTTCTTCTTCTTCTTTTGTTTTTTTTCCCTGGGCTGGTAAATCCCCAATCCTAAATTCTCCTCCCCATGGTGTGATTTTAATGAGTGGGGGTTAATTGTGCCAAACGTTTTCTGGCCAAGGGGTTGCTGTTGGATATGGCCTGGCTGTTCCTGAGTGGGAAAGGGGATGGGGAGGTGTAAAATGGGCCAAATCTTGTGGGACTGGGTGAGGAGGAAGGGGCAAAACCACTTCCCCATGGACTGTTCCAGTATGACCAGTAGYAAAGGGGACAGAACMCTTTTTGCAGAGCTTGGGGGATTGGTGACATTGGTGCCACATCTCAGGAAAGGAGCTTTCAGGCATCACCTCGGCATGGGACTGAGCCCCTGGAAAATGCCACTGTCCCCACAGGCCCAGGATGGGGACACTGGCCCTGGCACAGCCCCTCCAGGGGGTTTGTCCCTGTCCTCCAGCCTAGTCTGCTGGGATCTTCCCAGGAGACAGCAGGGAGGCAGAGCCATGTGCTCTGAGATGCTCCTGGGACACGAGGGTTGCTCCTGGCACCCCCTGAGCTGTCAGATGTTCTCCCTGTGCTGACCCATCCCTACAAGCCAGAAATTGCCCGTTTGGAGGGGATTTCTGTACCAGGAGCTGTGACATCAGCACTCACAGCAGTCCCCAGCCAGTGCAGGTGGGGTTTGACTCCCACGTGTCCCATTTCCTGGGATTTTGTGCCATCAGAGGGACAGAGCCTGATGACAGCCGCCTCAGCCATGGGATCCCCTCCCTGTTCCTGCCTTTTCCTGCTTGTTCTGCCTTTCCCTGCCCATTCTGTCCTTTCCTACCTGTCCCTGTCCTTCCCTGCCTGCTCCTGTCCTTCCCTGCCTGCTCCTGTCCTTCCCTGCCTGCTGCTGCCCAAAGCAGAGCACAAGGGGAGCACGGAAGGGTTTGGAGGAGCCAGGAGCAGCCTGTGGTGCTGATAACCCCCACACCTCCGGGCGTTGGACTTATCTCTGAGCCCAGCTCCGGCCCCCCTGTCACTCCCYTGCAGTGCCTTTGGCCACGGCGAGGCTCTCTGAGGTCCCTTGGACCATTATTTGTCACCCCACGGGGTTGTTGTCAGGATCCAGAGGCRATCCAACTCCCCAGGGCACTTCCTGGCCGTGGGAGCACCGTCAGTGCCGTCCCTGACTTGCTGCACCTTCCCAGGGCTGGAGGAACAAGTCCAAGGTCCTGASGCTGCCTGGAGGAGCTGGATCAGCCAACSCCACACAGGGACAGGCTGRTTCCYGAGCTGGTGCCAGAGATACYGTGGTTTATAGATCCAGATTGATTTATTTTCCATGTATTTGGATCTTTTCCAGCCRTATTTCAGCTCCTTCACACCCTGGCATGTCTGGCTGAGCATGACCAGCCCCGACTGCCACCCCTGGGTCCTCCCACCCCTTGTGGCATCCCACAGCCAGGGTCCCACAACCCTTTCCACRCTCTCAGGAATGATTTTGGGGCAATGGATGTTTGCACAACCCTGATCCTGCAGAATGGGGTTTGATCCTAGCATTCAGCAACCAGGACCCAGCTCCCAGCACCCATAATCCAGATCTGCAGCTCCCGGCATCCCACATCCATCACCCAGCATTCCATGTCCCAGCATCCATCACCCAGCATTCCATGTCCCAGCACCCATCACCCAGCATTCCAGCATCCCCAACTCCCTGGATCTCAGTGTTCCCAGCACTTCCAGCAAGCATCAGCCACTGCTTCCAGCTTCCAGCTCTGTCCACCCAGCTCCCAGTGCTCCCAGTGCTCCCAGCACTCTCATCATGCATCAGCCATGACTTCCAGCACCCAACTTCCCACACTCATCTCCCAGTGCTCCCATTTCTACCAGCAGCCTGCACCCAGCTCCAGTGCTTCCAGTGCTCCCAGCAGGCATCAGCCATCACTCCCAGCACCCATCTCCCAATGCTTCCAGTGATCCCGGCATCCATCTTCCAGCGCTCCCAGCACCAAGTTCCCAGCGCACCCAGCTCTCCGCACCCATCTCCCACTGCTCCCATCGCTCCCAGCTCCAGCACCCATCTCCCAGTGTTTCCAGTGCTCCCAGCACTCCCAGTGCTCCCAGATCCAGCACCCATCTCCCAGTGTTTCCAGTGCTCCCAGATCCAGCATCCATCTCCCAGTGTTTCCAGCACTCCCAGCATCCATCTCCCAGTGTTTCCAGTGCTTCCAGCACCCATCTCCCAGCACTCCCAGCATCCATCTCCCAGTGCTCCCAGCACTCCCAGTGCTCCCAGTGCTCCCAGATCCAGCATCCATCTCCCAGTGTTTCCAGCACTCCCAGCATCCATCTCCCAGTGTTTCCAGTGCTCCCAGCCCTCGGCCGCCCACCCCTCCCCCCCCGGGCGCTGCGGGGCGCCAGAGCCGGACACGTGTGGCCGCTTCTGGCCCCGCCCACCTCACCAAATAAGGGCATGGCCACGCCCACCACGCCGCGCAATTCGCCGGCCCCGCCCAACCCGGAAGCGCCGCTCCGAACGTCCCGGCCTCGCGCCGTAGCCCCGCCCCAAGCGCGTGCGCGGCTGGCCCCGCCCACCATCGGCGCGCGGGGGCGTTGGCCCCGCCCCCCAGGGCCCCCCC
>CADDXX010000565.1:513929-527600 GCA_902810485.1 Alauda arvensis
CCCCCCCCTCCACCACCCCCTCCCCTCGGTGGGGAGCCCCCAGCCGGGCCGGGTGCGCCCCCCACTGCCAACGGTTCAGGTGAGTGTGGCCCAGGGAAGGTGGGGATGTTCCCTGGGAAGGTCTGGGGGCACCCTGGGGTGGGTTTGGGACCCCCCACCCCGACGTGTCCCCCCTCCCTGTGACCCTGCAGTGAAGGTGAAGAAGCCCATCCAGACCAAGTTCCGCATGCCCGTCTTCAACTGGGTGGCCCTGAAGCCGAGCCAGATCGACGGCACCGTCTTCACCGAGCTCAACGACGAGAAGGTGCTGCAGGTGAGCCCAKGGGGACAGGGGCCGGGCMCGGGGTGCCTGGGGGGCTCAGTGCCGTGCTGAGGCTGCCTTGTGCCCACCCTGCACCCACCCGCGGTGTCACAGGGCTGCAGGAGCAGCTGGAGGTCAGGAAAACTCCGGAGAGGGACATGGGATCAGGCGTGCTTCTCCTCTCACCCTGTCCTTGTCCCTTTGCTCCATCTGCATCTTCACATCCTGTCTTTTTCTTCTTCCTCATCTCCATCCTCTGATCCCCTCACCCCCTCCTGACCCCTCCCTGTCCCTTTGCCTGTCCCTGTACTTGTCCCCTTGTTCCATCCTCACCCCCTTGTTTCACCTTGATCCTCACTCCTCACCCTTACCATGGTCCCCCGGCCCCGTCCTCACCCCAGATGTCCCCTGCCACCTCCCCGCCGTGCCCACAGCCCTGTGTCCCCACAGGAGCTGGACATGAGTGACTTTGAGGAGCAGTTCAAGACCAAGGCGCAGGGCCCCGCCCTGGACATCAGCGCCCTCAAGGCCAAGGCCACGCAGAAGGCCCCCAGCAAGGTGACCCTCATGGAGTCCAACCGGGCCAAGAACTTGGCCATCACCCTGCGCAAGGGCGGCCGCGGCATCCAGGACATCTGCGCGGCCATCGAGACGTGAGAGCCGCCCCCGGGGCGGGGCAGGGGCGGGGGTGGTGGGGGGTGATGGGATGCAGGGACTGGGATGGGGATGCAGGGACAGGATACAGAGAGATGGAGGGATGGAGGGATGAGGGGTGGGGAGGTGCAGGGATGCAGGCACCAGCTGTGGGGATGGAGAGGTACAGGAATGAAATTTGAGACAAAGAGCTGTGGGGGCCGGACACAGAGAGACAGAGGGATGCAGAGAGCAGTCGTGGGGATGGATGGATGGATGCAGGAACCAGATATGAAAAGGGATGTGGGGACCAAAGGTAGAAAGATGGAGGGATCCACATGGAGAGACAGAGAGATGCAGGGCCCAGATATAGAAAGCTGGAGTGATGCAGGAACCAGCTGTGGGGATGGAGAACCAGCTGTGGGGGTGGAGAGATGATGGAACCAGCGCGGGGTGACAGGGGRGCTTCGGGACCTGCGGCAGGGCCTGACAGTGCCAGGGGTGTCCCCTGCCCGCAGGTACGACCAGCAAGCCCTGAGCCTCGACTTCCTGGAGCTGCTGCTGCGCTTCCTGCCCACCGAGTACGAGCGSACCCTGATCGGGAAGTTCGAGCGGGACCAGCAGCCACCAGAGGAGCTCTCGGACGAGGACCAGTTCATGATCCGCTTCAGCAAGATCCCGCGCCTGGCCGAGCGCATGAACGTCATGATCTTCCTGGGCAGCTTCGGYGACACGGCGCAGCTGCTGATGCCGGTGTGCGCGGGGCCGGGCGGGCGGGGGATGCGCGGGGGCGGCTCCTGCGGGGACACTCACACCCTTCCCTCCCTCCCTCCCTCGCACAGCAACTCAACGCCATCATCGCCGCCTCCATGTCCCTCAAGTCCTCCAGCAAACTGCGCCACATCCTCGAGGTGAGGGCTCTGGGGGGAGGTGGCCGCGCTGGGTGCACACAGAGTGCTGCAGTGTCTGCAGGCACTGTGCCCTCCTCGCCCTGTGTCCCCAAGCCGTGGTGTCCCTGCAGATCGTCCTGGCCTTCGGGAACTACATGAACAGCAGCAAGCGTGGGGCTGCCTACGGCTTCCGGCTGCAGAGCCTYGATGCGGTAGGGTCGGTGTGGGTGCCTGGAGTGGGGCTGGGGGCACTGCCAGGGACCAGCCCTGGGGACACRGGGACACAAGGAGCAGCTGCAGAGGTGGAGAAGGATGCAGGACCCTGCTGTGGGGATCAGGGGATGCAAGGACCAGCGGTAGGGATGGAGGGACATGAGGTTTAGCTGTGGGGACAGAGGGATGAAGAGATTGTCTGTTGGGTTGGAGAGGCAAGGGGAGGAGGCAATGGGATGGAGATCCACAGGAATGGGGTCAGAAGGATGGAGACCTGATATGGAGAGGTTAAAGGATTCAAGGAGAGGTTAAAGAGGCTAAAGGATTTAAGGACCTTGATGAAGGAAGATGGGATGAAGGAAGATGGGATGAAGGAAGATGGGAACCAGCTGCAGGGATGGAGGGAGGAAGGTCACACATGGCCGTGTAGGGATGAAGAACCAGCTGCAGGGACAGAGCGATGCAGACCCAGCTGTGGAGATGGAGGAAGATGGGGATCAGCCACGGGAATGGAGGGATGCAGAGCTGCCTGGGGGGTGGAGGGATGCAGATCCAGCTGTGGGAGTGGAGGGATGGAGGGACACAGACCCAGCCACATGGGTAAAGGGCCACCAGAGGCAGCCCTGAGCAGGGTGAGGGGGTGGTGGCTGCGGGTCGGGGCTGACTCTGCCCTGCCCCAGCTCCTGGAGATGAAGTCCACGGACCGCAAGCAGACGCTGCTGCATTACCTGGTGCGGGTGATCATGGAGAAGTACCCGGAGCTCACGGGCTTCCACACCGAGCTGCATTTCCTCGACAAGGCAGGCACAGGTAGTGCCCACGGGCCCTGGGCTGCGGGTTGAGGCAGCCCCTGGCACTSCCAGCCTGCCCTGACCCCGCACTGCCCTGCAGTGTCCCTGGAGGGAGTCCTGCAGGACGTGCGGAGCCTGCAGCAGGGCATGGAGCTCACCCGCAGGGAGTTCATGAGACAGGACGACAGCCCCGTGCTCAAGGACTTCCTCAAGGTCAACTCGGAGGTGATGGAGAAGCTGCAGGCTGACAGCAAAACCGCCAAGGTGGGTGCTGGGGTGGGGTCACAGGGACAGTCCCCTGCATGGGGACACCCTGGGGTGCCCTGTGCTCACACCTCTGCCCTGTGGGAGAGGCTCCTGCGTGGGATGTGGCTGCAGTGGGACAGGCAGGAGGAATGTGGGGCAGGATGGGGAGGTGGGAGAGGCTGGAAGGAGGTGGTGGGCAATGGGCACCACAGCGCAGCCCCCAGATCAGGTGTCTCTGCCCACAGGAAGCGTATGAGTCAGCTGTGGAGTATTTCGGGGAGAACCCCAAGACCTGTCCCCCCACCACCTTCTTCCCCATGTTCATGCGCTTCATCAGAGCCTACAAGGTAGGAGGGGGCACGAGGGTCTTTGTTTCTGAGGGCTGGGAGGAGATTTGGGGCACCTGACCACACTGTGGAGCAATCAGCACAAGTCACAGGCAAGGCTGGGGCTCGTGGGGCCAGCAGGCCCTGAGGCTCAGGAATGCCTTTGGGGTGGTCAGAGATTTTGGAAGTGGGTTGGRGTGAGCTGGGGGCTGTGAGGGGAGSAAGGAAGGRGGCTGCAGTYCTGTACTCCCCTGGCTCAGCACACCYTTCCTGCCCCTCTCCCAAGAAAGCAGAGCAGGACATCGAGCTGTGGAAGAAACAAGAGGCCGCAGCCAAAGAGGCRGAATCCGGCTCCCCTGGCAGCGAGCAGCAGCCCGAGGTGAAACTGCCCCCGTGTTTGTGTCCTGCTGGGGTCCCAGCCCTGAGTGGGGAAGGACTGAACAGGTCCTGGAGGGRGAGAGCTGGGTGGGAGGGGAAGGTGAGGGCACCCCACCTGCTCTGGGGTGTGATCACACCGCTCAAACACCCTGTGCCCTCCCCAGCTGCCTGTGCAGAAGGCCAGGAGGCAGCAGATGGACATGATTGCTGAGCTGAAGAAGAGGCAGATGGTGAAGGAGCCGCTCATCTACGAAGGCAAAGATGGGGCCATTGAGGATATAATTTCAGGTGAGAGATGATTTCAGGTGAGCAGCCAGGTGTCCCCACATCACAGACCCAGTGCTGGGGGCTGCAGGGGCTGTCACTGGAGCTGGAGGGTCACCAAGCCCCATCACAGGGACCAAACCTACCTGCAAGCACCTTCACATCCCACATGGCAAAGCTGCCGAGTGCTCCCTCCCCTGTCTCATAYCTCTTCCTCCTCTTCTGCTTCTTCCTCCTCTCTCCTCCTCCTGCTCCTCCTCGCTGTCTCGGSATCGCTCTGCTCAGCTCTCAAAACTGTCCCTTTCACGGCCCGGACGGGCAAACGCTCGTCCCGGCTCTTCTGCGACGTGAGCTTCACCGAGGAGAGCCCTCTGTAGGTAACGTGGAGCGGCGGGGCCGGCGCAGGTGGGCGGGGGCTGCCGGGCTTTCCCCCCTCCCCGCCGTGATCTCTGCAGATGTGCGGCGGCTTTGCCCCACGCTGAACCCCAACCCCCGGGACAGCCGGGATCAGCCCCCGATGCGGTGCTGGGCTCCGAGAGCCCACGGTCGGGGTCCCACGGGCTGATGGTTCAGAGCTGCTGCTTCTCCCGGTCCTTGGCTCATCCTGAGTGTCCTCACCCCAGAGGAGCGGCTCCTGGGCAGAGAGACAGGACAATGGGCAAGGGTTTTAAACGAGCAAAGGAGAGTTTTAGGTTGAAGGTTCGGGAAAAAATTAATTCCTGTGAGGGTGAACCAAGGGGTGCCCAGAGCAGCTGTGGCTGCCCCTGGATCCCTGGCAGTGCCCAAGGCACGGTTGGACGGGGTTTGGAGCAGCCTGGGACAGCAGGAGGTGTCTGTGCCCATGGCAGGGGTGGCACTGGGTGGGCTTTAAGGTCCCTCCGACCCCAACCGTTCCATGTTAATGTGGTGGGTGGCGGGATCTCGGTCACCCCGAATCTCACCCGGCCCCTCGCTGTCCCGGTGCAGACCTGCGGAACAACCCGTACCGCCGGGGGGACAAGGCCCGCGGCAGCGCCAAGAAACGCGCGGCGGGGCAGAGCCTGCAGGCGACGCCGGACATCGCGCTGTGACCGGCGCCGTCCCTGCAGCKGCAGGAGCGGGGCAGGACCATCCTCCCGACGCCGATGGCACCGCAGGATGGCAGTCCCTGAGCCCGGGGCAGGGACAGTGCCCGCTCCGAGCCGCTCCAGCCGCTTAAGGCGCCTTGCCTGGGGCCTGCACAGGCACCCCCGGCGCTTGCTTGGCCGTGTCCTGAGCTCCTCTCCCCGGGCTGGCAGGGCTGGGAGCCCCCCTGGCTACGGACAGGAAGGGGGAAGCGCAGAAAGGGCCCCAGCTTTTTCTGGAAGGAAAAGAGGAGCTGTCCCATCCCTCCCCCGGCGCTGCTCCCCCGCCCCGCTGTGTCCCACCCCTGCGCTTGCTGTGCCTTTGATTGCCGCTGCGGGAAGGGAGGGGAGGGGATGTCAGGGACAGAGCTCTCCCCGCACATCTCCCCCGCCTCCCACGGCCCCGCAGAGCCCCCCGAGACCCAGGATCTGCTGCAGGGCTCCCTCCCCGGGCACCTCCCGGACCCAGGGCCCGCCAGCGGTGCTATTTTMCATGATTTTATGAGTCTTCCTTCAAATTTCTCTGCGCTGCGGCAGCAGGGATTGGGACACCCCCACACAGGGTGTCCCCAGGGCTGTGGCGAGCAGCGCTGGGCTGTTCCTCGCCGCAGGGGAGGCTCCGGAGCTGCGGCCATCAGCAGCTGTGACAAGTGAATGCGAGGTGGTGGCACCACCCGCATCCCCAGCATCCCCCCGCGCTGCCGGGGCTGGAGCCTCTGGGATAACCCGGGACTGGCAGCCCTGGGTAACCCCGACCCCGCCGTGCCGCAAGGAAACCTCTCGCTGCATTTACTTCATAAAACAGCCCCCGCTCGTCCCGAGGCGAGGACGCTCCTCCCTCCTCCTGTCCCTCCTCCTGTCCCTCCTCCCGTCCTTCCTCGCTCGACCCAGCTTTAGCCAGAGCAGCCGCTGCTTCCTGCTGTATTTAAACCGCTTCAGCGCAGGCTCCGTGTCCGGGATGGGAAATGACTGTGGAACTTGTAAATGCTTTTACACCAGAATGTATACCACTGAAGTCTCATTTCTACACTTTATTTTTATATATTGAAAGCCTGTTAAATGTAAAGGAGAACTGGTAATAAAATATCTCACAGGATAAAGGACTTGTCTGAGAGAAGGGTTTGCATGGGGGGGTGAGAAGGAAAGGGTGAGGGAAGGATGGAGGGAGGGAGGAAGGAAGGAAGGAAGTGGGGGAAGATGAAGGCAGGGATGGAAAGATGCAGGGATGGAAAGATGCAGGGAGTGGCTGTGGCTGCCCCATCCCTGGAAATGTCCAAGGCCAGCTTAGACAAGGCTTGGACATTTCCCAGGAGSAACCTGGGATAGTGGGAGGTGAGAGGGTGGAATAAGATGATCTTCAAGGTCCCTTCCAACACAGCACAAACCAGTCTGGGATTCTAGCAAAAAACCACCCACCGTTTTTTTGAGGACAACAGATCTGAGGTCTGTTCACAGCACAGACATGTGGGTGCATGACAGCACAAAAAATGTGTTTCAGGGTAACTGTCCTCACTCAGCAGCCTGGCCACAGCCCCCAGCCCCTGGGCTCACTTACCAGGAGGACTCAGCTCTGTGCAGACAAACAGCTCTGCAGCACTGGGAGGTGTGGGGGGATCCCCAGAGCTCTGCCTGCCTCACCCCTGCACCTCCCCAGGCAAGGCTGAGCAGCTCCCAGTGCAGCAAATCCCCTAAACAGGACAGAGGGAGGACAAGGGACTGTCTGCTTGGGAGTAGAGATACCAGAATATTCAGCAAAGCCTGGGCTTAGCTCCATCRAAGTTAGTGCTGCCTCTTGAGCCCCAGAAATCACAGAATCCTACAATATCCTGGGCTGGAARGGACCCCCAAGGATCACCCAGTCCAACTCCTGCCCTGCACAGACACCCCAGCAATCCCACCCTGGGCATCCCTGGCAGTGCTGTCCAAACACTCCTGGAGCTCTGRCAGCCTTGAGGCCAGSACCATTCCCTGGGCAGTGCCCAGCACCCTCCCTGGCTTCTCCTGCATCCCCCAAACCCAGTGGTCATTRTTATTTACAGAGGTTAATCAGACCAGGCTCCTCTTCCTGGAAAATGTCTTGTTCAGCATCACCATCTTGTTCTCTGGGACAACACATCAAACCACCACCACCACCAAACAAAATCTTTTTTTTTTTTAGCTTTATTTTTTTCCCTGTGAAAATGCAGGTCAAAAACATTAACTTCAAGAAATCACAGTTTTATAAAGTGTCATTTGTTCCATACAAGCTCCCCCTTCCAGCACCTTCCCCCACTGCCCATCACAGAGATCCTCAGCTCCACCTCACCAACAGGGATTTTTCCAGACTTCCGGAAGGAGCTGCACGACAGGAGCCATCTGTGTTTATCACTCCTACTTGTCCTCCCCACCCTGAGCTGGGGTTCTGTCCTAAACACTCGTTATGAAACCTGACAGTTCCAGCCAAATCTGAACGAGGATAATGCAAATCTTCCCCGACTTTCTGCTGTCAGTGCTGCCTTCATCTGGAAGCCGGSTTGTTTGTGCCTGTCACAGCAAAGTGACAAGCCAAGGGAAGAGGAAACTGTCCTGGCAGCAGGAGAGAGCCAGGGAGAGCTCGGGCTGGCTGGCAGCACAGCCTGGAGATTGTCCCAGAGAACCCAGGCTCAGGGACTGCCAAGGCACCTGTGGTTTGTGGAGCTGCCAAGGCACCTGTGCCCAGGCAGGGACTGTGACACCACATCCCACCCTGAGAGCAGTGACACGGCCAAGCTTTGTGGGCTGGGAACCTGCAGCCTCACTTGGGCACTTGTGGTGGCAACAACACAGGACTGAAGGCTTTGGACAAAACAAAGAGGGTGAATCCTGGCTAATGCTGCTGTGAGGGTAAAACATGGACATCTCCATGGGCCAGGAGAACATGGACATTTCTATGGGCCAAGGAACATGGACAGCTCCATGGACCAGGAGAACATGGACATCTCCTATGCCCGGGGAACACAGACATCTCCATGGACCAAGGAACATGGACATCTCCATGGATCAGGAGAACATGGACATTTCCATGGGCCTGAGAAACACAGACATTTCCATGGGCCTGGGGAACATGGACATTTCCATGGACCAGGGGAACACAGACAGCTCCATGAGCCCTGCAAGGACATCCCAGGCTCAGGAGGGTTCCCTGCCCTCGTGCAGGAGGCCTGAGTTCAGGTTAATGCTGCAGATGCAGAGCCCAGGAGTCCTGCAGACAGCCCTGCTGCTCCCTCCCTGCTGCTCCAGGGCTCAATCCTAATGCCTGGGCATGGAACTGGGTACCAGGACATGGGAGCATCCCCCAGGCCACAGAGGCACCAGGGGCAGCCTTTGGGATGGAACCCACAATGCTTTGGGATTGACACATCACCACAGACTCACAGAAACAACCAACAGTTTTCCTCCTGCCCCTTCAGAGGCAGCTCAGGAAAGGAGCCAGGCATGCACTGAACCTGTGCTTGGAAGCTCCTGGGACTCCTGGAAGAGGCACTTTGATTCCTCCTGCTCCAGAGCTTAAACTCTTAGTAGTTTATAGCATCTGAAAAAAGGAATCAAGCTAACCTCCCCCTTTCCCCACTCCCTCCTGGAAGACTTGTGCATAATGTGTTAATTATTTACTAAAAAGACTCTGTGAATATAATTAGGTGCCTATTTTGGACAATGTATTAAGTGCTTTAGAACAAAAAGTGCTATAAAAACTATACTCAGAGTGGTGACAGGCTTCATTTTTCTTTGTGAGTTCCACTTTTTTATTACATCACAACTTGAGTTTTCTGATCAGGGATGTCACTGTCTGGTGGAGCAAAACCAGCCCATGTTCTGGGAGACCAAAGGGAAAGAGCATCCATTGTTTAAGGAGTGCTACTCCTCAAAAAGGGAGGATTTTTTTAATTCATTTTCTAAATGAACTTCCCTTGGGAAGACTCCAGCATTGCTGCCCTGTTGTGTCTCCCACACCAGCACGGACCTGGCAGAGCCCACCTTGGATTTTGGGAGCTGTTTCTCTGCCCAGGCTGGATGCAGAGCCCCTGCTCAGAGGCAGCCACAGAGCTCGGGGAGAGCCACAGCCACAGGGAGGGACTGTGATTTCCAGGTGTGCCAGGCCTTGGAGCAGCCCTGAGCAAACACCCTTGGAGCTCACACCTCCCTCGGGATCTGTTCTGCCATGGAGAAGGGAGAACAACACCCACCCACCTCAACTTGACCTGGGAGGTTTCAGTATGTTCAAAATATTCACAAATCAGTAAAAAAACAAACCTGTTCAAAGCTTAAGGCATTCCAGGCCCAGCTGCCCATCCCACTCAGTGAACCCAGTCTGAAGGGAAGGGAGGAGTGGGAAGCCTTGTGAGGCCAGGCTGAGCTCACAGAACTGGGGCACTGGGCTGGCTTGGGAGCTGGGAAGGAGATTTTTATAAACTGCAATAAAATTCAGCCCTGTCACAGCTGACAGAGCTGATGTCCCTTACTCCTCCAAGGATGGGACAGTGCACCTGAAGTCCCACATCAGAGGTGGGAACAGGATGGAGGAACAACCCCTCCACCCTCCCACCAAGGAATTCCGTACCCTCCTCCTGCCCTGCCTGCCAGGGACACCAGAGAGAGCACCAGCTCCTCTGAGACCTGCAGGTGGGAGCTGCAAGCAAAGCTCTTTCTGGGAACACAGTTCTTTTCTGATTCAAGAAGGAAGCGACTGCGGGGAAGGGTGGGAGGTGAAACCAAGAACCAGCCAGTGACTGCTGTCAATTCTCCCCATACAAAAGGCTTGAGCTGGAGATGATGCTCCCCAGAGCCTACAGAAATGTCTTTTCCTCCAGCTGGAAGGAAGTCAGCCAGCTCCCCTTGGCACAACCCAGCCCAGCTGCACTGAGGGCACCCAACCTCCTCCTCTGAGCGAGCCCAGGAAGGACCGACCTCACCTCGGAGCAAGAGCAAGAGTCCTCACCCAGCCCCCTGCTCTCCTGAAAAGCACAACCTCCTTCCTCTGAAAAGCGAGGAGCTTCCACCTACCATTCTCAAGCTCTAACACACCCAAAACAAGCAATTCCCAGTGTTCTGGGGAATGTCCAAGCTCAGGCCACGGCTCGGAAGTGGATCAGAGCAGCCAACAGAAGTGAGGCCTGAGGGCAGCGAGCTGTGATCCTGCTGCAGCACAAACACCAGCCACTGCACTGGGTGCTCCACGGCAGGGGAGGTCAGAAGCTTTTGCAATTCCTTCTTTGCACGAGGTGCAAACCTCCAGAGCAGGCAGGGCCTCAGGGCCTGTTCTCCAGCTGGCCGTGCTTGACGCGCCAGGCCCAGCTGACGCTGCAGTCGGGGGCCAGCGTGCACTGCAGCTCGATGCCAGAGTCAGGCACCTCCATGTCATAGTGCACAGGCTGCCCCTCCTTGGTCACCAGGCTGAAGGCAGGCACGGGGATCTGGGGAGCACAAGACACAGAGCTCAGTGGCACTCGCAGTCTCCTCCATCACACCCCGCTGCCCACGACAAGAACAGCTCCCAGCGAGGGGTTCGTGCTTGGCAGGAACATCCTGAACTCCTCTCGTGAGAAAACACCTCAGAACTGGACTGGCCAGTGCCCACCCTGCTGCCAAAGTGCCTCCCTGAGCTCTGGGCCATGGCTGGGGAGTCCTGAGCTGCCCATGTTCGGGCACCTGAGCTCCTCTCCAGGTATTTTGCTTTGTGATGCCCACAAGAACAGATTGGAGAGACAACCAGCACCACTGGAACATTTTCTAGGCTGGTGCAGCATCTTTTAAGAGACAATCCCATTTTACACTCAGATGAGTCACAGTCCCACAGGCACTCCAGAGTTTCTTTCAGGAACAGCCAAAGCAGCCCACAGTGAGGTTCACAGGAGTGTGCCAACATCTCCAACAGAACAAGTTGGAAGCACCCCAGCCAAACACAGCTCATTTCCCTGAGCTGATGCTACTGCTTATGGTGAAAAAGCTATATAATGATTCTTTAGGGAGAGGGGAAAGAGTTTATAATAGAGGAGAAGGATTTTTTAAGCTGCAGCACAGGTGCTTTCTAAGATATAGATCCTGTCCTCTGACAACTGGCACTGGTTTACAGTTCAGGTTTGGTACCAGGTTTAGGCTTGGTATTAGGGAAAATTTCTTCACTGCAAGAGTGGACAAGCATTGGAACAGGCTGCCCAGGACAGCAGTGGAATCACCATCCCTGAAAAGGTTCAAAAATGAGTAGATGTGGCACAGGGAAATATGGTTTAGTGGGCCTGGTGGGATTTGGTCAAAGGTTGGACTTGATGATCTTGGAGGTCTTTTCCAACCTTAATGGTTCTGTGATTCAGAAAACATCCTCTGGTACCACACTCACAACAGCAGCACTGAAGTTCTGCTTCTAAAGGTGTCCTAAGGATCCCTGAACCCCTCCTGGGTCTCTCTGGCATTCAGGGCTTATGAGGCTGCAGTAGGGAAGAAATCATTCCTCCAATGATGCACTGAACTCTCACCTGGCTGCTTATCCCCGTGGCAATGTCTCCCACCTTCGTCCTGTGGAAATCCCTGATGTGCAAATTTTCTCCACTTAGCAACTGGATCTGGATTTTCACTCCTGGAATGCACAAGAGACTCTTTAAMTTCTGCTGAGCCACAAGGACCTCACAGTCCACAGCAAAACCGACTAACAGGGCACACACAGGGGGTAAAACTCCTTTTTGTCATTAAGGATTTAATTCATGTAGGTTTTTTGCTGAGCATGGAGCTTGCTGCAGACAGCAATGACTCACAGAGCAGAGCTGCATTTAGCAAGAAAGCAGCTGAAGTGATATATTAATTTGCACAATATGCCCTCAAAATTCTGGGTAGATGTTTGTGGTTATAAAACATTCCTTGCACATGGGAGCTGCATGAGGCAGGGCACACAGGCTCTGTGTGCTCAGAAACTTCCCTGGCTTTTACTGTGCASACCCAGTGCCTTCCACCCATCTGGGACTGGGGCAGACTGGGCCTGCTCACAACCCATCTTTAGGGCTGCTGGCACAGCACTGAAGGACAGAAGGAGCTCAGAGACTCCATCTGCAGCCTGTCTAGAGAGTCAGGCAGTGCCTGCTGGCCATGGATGGCAGGGTGGAATTGCAGACCCACCGTTGAAGTAGCTGGGGGTGTCCGTGTGCCGGCTGCGGCTCAGCAGGTTGTTCCAGCTGCAGCTCTGCCCCTCTGCCTGGCTGTTCCACGAATGGATCCCAGAGCTCATGGTGTCCCTCAGGCTCTGAGAAGCCTTCATGGAGTTCTGCAGGAGCAAGCACAAGTTTGTCTAAGGCTCTGAAAGARAACGAGCTGGCAGGAGATGAGCATTAAAGTAAGGGTAGGAGGGAAAAGGCAGAAATCCAGAGGGATTTAAGGCTGGGCCTTAGTCAACATTTATTAGTCAGCATTTATGGGCCATCTGGAAAAGGGAATGGATAGCAGTGCAACAGTGTGCAGACATTATCAGATATTCCCAATAGTTAAATCAGTAATGAGCTGCAAAGCTGGATGAGAAAAGAGGGGTTGTACTGCCTGGCAGGAGAATTCAGCATCAGTTCAAATATTTGTCACTTACTGACATTAGAAACACACAGCAAAAACAATTAACTGTGCAAACCAACCACAGACCCCTGTGCTGCTGCACTGCTGGGAAGGGTCTGTTTGTCCCAGTCCATCTGACAGCAGCACAGTGGTCTGAACCAGTCACAAGTCAAGTTAAAGGCATGGGGTAGGTGTTAGAGGGAAAAGCCAAGCAGAGTCAGATCCCACACTGCACACTGTGTGTGTCAGCAGCTGAACTGCACACAACTCCCTCAGTTCTCCTCAAAAAGCACTGGAAGACTGAGAAGAGAGACAAAAATAGGACACTAAGCTGCTCCAAATCAGAACTGACTCCTGCAGATGCACAAATTTGGGACTCAATGTCTTTGAAAACTGTGATTGAAGGGCTTTGTCCTTCCCTGGTCCAACAAGGTTTATTCAATGTTCCTCACTGCTGTTCCCTACCTTAGGAACACAGAGAGAGCAAAGCAATCTAATTGAAACTGGTACTTAAATAACTAGGACTATGCATTCATCAGTATCAATGGGTTAAAATAAGTTCATGGAGCATAGATCCATAGCCTGGGAATGAATATCCAAGATTTGGGTCTCTGTTTTCCTGCCCTGCTCTCCTGGTCTGTCCCTAAACTTCCCACTGGTGGCATGGCCAGAAAGGACCTTGCACAGCTGCTTGGTGCAGCTCCTGCTTCCACCACTGCTTCCCCAGCTCCCTTCTCCTGCACACACAGCATGAGGCTGCTGACATTTTCTGTATCCACACACTTGAAGCTTCTGCTGAGGATCCAGCACAGGAGAGCCTCTGGAGGAAAGGATCCATGCTGGACAGGGAACCAAAGCACAGCTACAACCCTCAACATGCACTGGGAATGAGCAAAGCTTTCTTCCCAAGGTGCTCCCCAGCAAATTTGGTGTCAGAAAGCAGCAGCAAAGGTGAGAAATTCCAGATTTCTGGTGGTCACA
>CADDXX010000566.1:45893-61404 GCA_902810485.1 Alauda arvensis
GGTTCTCTGGGGGAATTTGGGATTTCTGGGGGCCCCTGAAGGGCAGGGAATGAAGAGCTCCTGGAGGACCTCAGTGCACTGAGAGTTTCCTGTTCTGCTTGGAGAGTGCTCAGTCACTTTTTCATCTGTTTGAGTTTCTTTAATACAGATGTGGAGTGGCACTCGGGTTTTTGTGGGTGTGATAGTGCCTGGAAGCACTGATGTATCAGCCAGATGTTGTGATTTATGGGGGCGTGGATGTGCCTGGATATTCACATTTACTTGATAGATCTGTACACAAAAGATTGGCAACATCTGTTTTTGAAACCTTATTTTTCCCAATTATTTTCTGCTCCCTCCCTTAGTCCTCTTTGTTCCTTCTTTTCCAAAGCACACCCAGTTTGGGTTTTTTTTTTGTGGAAAAACCTTTTCTTTAATCACTCCTGCTTTTCAGTTTAGCTTGAGAATACATTTTCATTCCAAGTGAAGTTGTGCTGAAATCAGAAAAGCTTGTTGTTTTCCTCTTCTCTCGCATGACTAAAAATAAGGTGCCAGTTCTGCCACATGAAGAGTGTCATGATGGGAGCTGGCAAGCCTGGTTTGATAACTGCAATTAATATTATTTGTTCACTAATGCCATTTTAAATAGAAAACAAGAGTTGGGAGGGGAGAAAGTCCACGTAGCAGAGCTGAGAGAGTTCAGATTCCAACTTGTTTAATGTTGCTGAAAAAAACCCTGCTTTGCATCCTTGGTGCAATTCTGTATCCAAATTCATCTGCTCAGCATTTCCACGTGTAGCAGTGACAGATTCTTGGGGTGAATGTGCCCTGAGTGCAACAAAAGCTTTGGGATTCTGTGTGCTCCCAGTTCCTGGSTGGGAATGGGGAATGGCAAATCCAGGCTGTGTCAGTGCCAGCCCTGAGCAAACCCCTCTGTCCTCTGGGTGATTGAGAGGAATCTGAACAGGGAATCAGCTCAGCCTCCTGTTCCTCGTTTCAAATCAGGAACCAGAGTCTGGTTCAATCCCATCCCTGCCCCAATCCCATCATTGCCCCAGTCAATCCCATCCCTGCCCCAGTCAATCCCATCATTGCCCCAATCCCGTCCCTGCCCCAATCCCATCCCTGCCCCAATTCCCCAATCCCATCCCTGTCCCAAATTCCCCAATCCCATCCCTGTCCCAATTCCCCAATCCCATCCCTGTCCCAATTCCCCAATCCCATCCCTGCCCAAATCCCATCATTGCCCCAATCCCATCCCTGTCCCAAATCCCCCAATCCCGTCCCTGTCCCAATCCTCCAATCCCATCCCTGTCCCAATCCCCCAATCCCATCCCTGTCCCAATCCCATCCCTGTCCCAATCCCATCCCTGTCCCAGTCAGTCCCACAGTTCCCATCAGGGGTGCGTTAATGCCCATTTTGGGGGTTGTTTTGGGTAAGGCAGCCCTGCTGTGTTATCAGTGAGTTCTCCTGACCTTGGTCCCATCCCTGCTCTGCTCCCTCTGTGCTGATGCTGCTGTTTTCCCCTCTCCTTTTTCACACTTCTACGAGTGTCAGGATTAATTTTGTCATCCAGCTCTGCTTTCCAGCCTGGATTAACCCTCTGGAATTCCCCCTGCTGTTAGGAACAGTTATTTAGACCTGGTTTTTTAAGCTACATCTCATTTCCTTTCTCTAAACTTCCAAGAAAGCAATTTATATCACATTTGGTATTGCAAATTCAGTTATTTCTATCTGGGTGATTATCCTCTCACTACCTGGAGTTCTAAAGTATTTTTAAAAAAGTTAATTGGAAGTATTAAATTGAAAATTAATAAGTGAGGTTGGTTTGTGGTTGGCTGTCCCTGGCCAGGTGATGCAGTGTGGGTGGAGGAGCCTCGGGGTGGAGCTCATGGAATAAAAACTGGATTTTGTGTGTGTGTGTGATGATCATTTCTCTGCTGGGGTTTGTCTGAGTGGTTGGGAACTAATGAGCCTAAATTAAATCAGTGGCATTTCTGGGTTAGGAAGTCACTCCCTTGACCACAAATAGCTCTTCCCCTTTAGAAACAAAAGCTTAGAATACTGGGAGTATGTTTTTTACACCTCAGACATGTCTGTAGTTATTTANCCCTGCTCTGCTCCCTCTGTGCTGATGCTGCTGTTTTCCCCTCTCCTTTCTCACACTTCCACGAGTGTCAGGATTAATTTTGTCATCCAGCTCTGCTTTCCAGCCTGGATTAACCCTCTGGAATTCCCCCTGCTGTCAGGAACAGCTATTTAGACCTGGTTTTTTAAGCTACATCTCATTTCCTTTCTCTAAACTTCCAAGAAAGCAATTTATATCACATTTGGTATTGCAAATTCAGTTATTTCTATCTGGGTGATTATCCTCTCACTACCTGGAGTTCTAAAGTATTTTTAAAAAAGTTAATTGGAAGTATTAAATTGAAAATTAATAAGTGAGGTTGGTTTGTGGTTGGCTGTCCCTGGCCAGGTGATGCAGTGTGGGTGGAGGAGCCTCGGGGTGGAGCTCATGGAATAAAAACTGGATTTTGTGTGTGTGTGTGATGATCATTTCTCTGCTGGGGTTTGTCTGAGTGGTTGGGAACTAATGAGCCTAAATTAAATCAGTGGCATTTCTGGGTTAGGAAGTCACTCCCTTGACCACAAATAGCTCTTCCCCTTTAGAAACAAAAGCTTAGAATACTGGGAGTATGTTTTTTACACCTCAGACATGTCTGTAGTTATTTAAACTTCTCAGATATCAGTTAAAAAAAAGGAGAAAAAAAAAACCCCAAACATCCAGTTATGGCTAAACCCCACAGATAATGACATATATTTTAGAGTTGCTTTTACTCTTCTGGAGTGAACCATTTCCATTTGTTTTTGTAAGCAATGGCCTGGAAAAAGCCCCACCAAGTAGCCCAAAGAGCAAGGAAATGCAGGGTAGGGACTCAGATTGCCTGCTGCAATCATCACTGCCTGCTGGGCTTGAGTCTCACTTCAGCTGGGATCCCTCCAGGGAAAATGCACCCAGCCTTTGTGGGAACAGAGAGTAGGGCAGGCACCACTGGGATCCTTGGGTTTGTGGAGAAGGGAAAGGTGATGGGATAAAATCCATGGGGAATCCTGTGTGGTCCCACCTGGAAATCAGCAGCCAGCTGTCTGGAATGGGATGGGCAGGGCACAGGAGGAGTTTGGGGAGAAGCTGGGGATGGCAGTGGGTGGTTGGAGACCTGGGTTTGGGATGGGATGAGAAAGCTGAAYTTCATCCAGGAGGGAGGAGGTTCCAGGCTGGGATTCCCTCCCCTTCCCTGCAGCTGGGATCTTTGGGAATGTGGGACTGGGATCTGTGGGGTCACAAGGCTGGGATCTTTGGGATGTGGGGCTGGGATCTTTGGGGATGAGGGGCTGGGATCTTTGGGGATGAGGGGCTGGGATCTTTGGGGATGTGGGGCTGGGATCTTTAGGAATGAGGGGCTGGGATCTTTGGCGATACAGGGCTGGGATCTTTGGGGATACAGGGCTGGGATCTCTGGGGTTGTGGGGCTGGGATCTGTGGGGACACAATGCTGGGATCTTTGGGGTGTGGGGCTGGGATCTGTAGGGACACAGGGCTGTGCTGCCAGCTCTCCCAGCCCTGTTGGTGCTTCTCTCCCTCCCAGATCTCCAGGAGAGCAGGTTCTCCCCCTGCCTGCCCCTGCTGCTGAGCCCAGCCCTGGCTGAGACGTTCCTGCAGGGATCCCAGATGGATTTCCTTCCCTTGAGGTGGGATTTGGGGCTCCTGGGGCTGCTCCTTTCCCTGGGGGCTGGGGACTGGCAGGTTTGGGCACAGAAATGAGGGGTTTGGGGGAAAGCCAGGACCAGGCTCTCCTGAGCTTGTCATGCTCTGGGAAAATGGGAAAATGAGGAACTCCACCCTCTCCAACATCTCTGGAGCTTTCTTAGGCTCTGGAATAAACTTCATGAAATTTTRGGGACAAAAATGAGATTTCTGTATTTACAGGAGTAAAAACACACGTGCACAGTGTTATGGTTTGTATATGTTTGAGCAATATGTGGAGTTTCCAACACAAATTTGGGGTTAAAATTGCATAAAGAAAKAGCTKTTTCATTAAAATTCTTTGTCACCTTCATGTCGAGGTGCTCTGCTTGCATGGAGTAGTTTTGATTAGGGTTTGATGTGTTTAATAGAAAGGAACTATTAATTAAGCAGTCCCCAATATGAGTGTTAGGGCTTTATAAGAATTTGTTGATTATCTGAGACCTGGCTGCTTTTATACCCTTTAAAAAAATAACTGATACAATGAACTGAAGTAGGTGATTTATATTTAAAAAATCACAGGCAAGCTGAGCTATGTGTGAGTACATATTGCATATTTTACTCAGCTAATTTTATTTATTTATKTGACTAATAACAGCCTGTCAGTAAGAAATGTTTCAGCCCTAAACAGGTTGAAAAATTATTGAAAAACAATTGTAAAGCATTGCCATACTAAGCAGAAATTGATATTATTAATATATTAAAAAATCTCCTTTATTTTGTAGGAGATTTTTGATATTTCTTTGCATTCCTTCAGGTTTTGCCCCTTTAGGGGATGCATTTATGGGTGTTTGTGTGAATATTGCTAAGCCACAGTTGTCACCTGAAGCTCCTTTGCCTCTGATTTAAACCAGAGATGTTGAAATAAATAAAAATTAATCAGAGATTCCCTTTTCTTGCCCCTTGCAGAGGAATCCCAGATGTGTCTGGAGCATCCCTGGGRCATCCAGAGCCTCCCCACATCCATGGAAGTGCATCCCTGAGGGGCCCAGCCCTTCCCTCTGCATCCCTTGGACACGTGGATCCTGGAGCTGCTCCCCAGAGCTCCCTGGGCTGCCAGGGGGGCAGTGGGGACAGGGACAGTGGCACCAGGGGCAGTGGGGACAGGGGCAGTGGGGACAGGGGCAGTGGCACCAGGGGCAGTGGCACCAAGCAGGAGGCACCAGGACCCCGGGGCAGGGGGGGTCCAGCACACCCAGCTCCTGAGGAGGGGCTGGGAAAGGGGCTGGAGCTGCCCTGGAGCACAGCTGGGAAGGATGGACACTCCTCTGGACACTCCTGTGCTCACTCCTGTGGTCACTCCTGTGGTCACTGCTCTTCCCAGGACAGTGATGGCCCAGCTGCTGGCTCTGAGCTGTCAGAGAGGGACAGGGAGTCCCCAGGGCAGGAGCAATCCTCATCCTCAGGAGCCTCCTCCTATGGAACTGCCCTGACCAAATTCTCGGAGCAGAGCGCGAGGGCCGTGCAGCAGGGGCAGGTGGACAGGGCTGGGAGGGGAGCAGGAGCCCTGCAGGAGCAGCAGGACGGGAGGAAGGTGCCTGAGCTGGCTTTGTCACAGCGTTTCTCTGCTGGGAGAGGAGCAGGAGCCCTGCAGGAGCCGCAGGAAGGGAGGAAGGTGCCTGAGCTGGCTTTGTCACAGCGTTTCTCTGCTGGGAGGGGAGCAGGAGCCCTGCAGGAGCAGCAGGAAGGGAGGAAGGTGTCTGAGCTGGCTTTGTCACATCGTTTCTCTGCTGGCTCAAGGAAAGGCCATTGTGAAAACCCTGGTGCTTTTGGGGCAGGCTCAGGAGGGATGCAGGAGCCTGGGGGGCAGCTCCGTGGCTCTGAGGGGCCCCAGGCTGCTCCTGAGGAGCTGCAGGGAGCTSTCCTGGGCCAGCAGCAGGAGCAGCWGGTCCCTGCCATGGCCCCTGCCCCCTGCCCTGGCCRTTCCCCAGGCAGCAGGGAKGAGCTGAGTGCCTCAGAGCTCTCCATAGAGAGGGGRCACAGGGCCACGGAGATCTCCCCTTCCCTCAGCCTGGGGGCYGAGGGCTCCTTCTGCCTGCACCTGCCTCATCCCAACTTCCAGTCCACGCCAGGGCTGTTCCTCAGGGGAGCTGCTGAGGCACAGGGGATTCACCACAGAGCCCTGGGGGTGCCTGCAGAGCTCCAGGCCTCTCCCCCCTGCCCAGGGGAAGCCCCAGGGAAGTGCCCAGGGTCCCTGGGAGAGCAGGATCCTCCCCAGAGTGCTGGGAAAGGCTCCTGTGAGCACCTGGAGCCCCTGAGGCTGGGACCCCCCTGCCCTGGCAGCACCCAGCCCTTCCTGGAGAAGGTGGGAGGCTGGAACATCAGCCAGCCACAGCAGGAGGAGAGCCCAGGGACACTTCCTGCTGCCAGGAGAGGCTCCAGGGGCCCTGCCAGGGCTCCCAGCTGTGCTCCAGCAGCACACACAGCCCTTGGGCACCCCAGGGATTGTGTGTCCTGCAGGGGCACAGGCTCTCTGGGCAGTGTGCAGGTGCCCCACGAGCAGCTCCCGGCCCCAGCTCTGAGCAGATGCCAGTCTGACAGTGCTGTGAACGTCTGCAGCAGCAGCACAGCCCTGCCTGCAGCCATCCCTGGGGCCCTGCAGCCTGCTGGGGGTCAGGCTGCTGCCCTGGGGGGCTCCAGCACCCCAACAGGGCTCCCTGGAGGTGTGGGCASTGACACCAGACGGAGCTCAGCCCCAGGTGTGCTTGTGGCCGGTGTTGCTGAGCTTCTGGAGAAGGATGGCAGCTGCCAGGCTGGTGAGCACAGGGACTGTGAGGAGGAGGAGTGCCTCAGCCTGGGTATTCCCTCTGTTGATGACATCAAGGACCAGTTTGGAGCCATTTCCTTGGAGAGTTTGGATTTTCCTGTGGGTGCTGGGGAGCCTCAGGGRGACCTGGGCTCTGCTCAGAGCTCGCTGCTGGTGCCCAGGCACTGTCCCAGTGCAGGAGGGGACAGCTCCAGCCCCCCTGGAGCAGCARTGGAGACTCCCAAGAAAGAAGAGCTCAACATTGAAGAAAGGATCCCGGTAAGTCTGAGTCTAATTTAAACTCTGGTTCCAGAGTTATCAATTTTTTCCCATAATTAACCATTTATTTTGTCAGAGTTTGTTTTTTTTTTCAGCTATCATTTGTTTTTCAGAGTTTTCCATTTGTTTTTCTGAGTTTTCCATTTGTTTTTCTGAGTTTTCCATTTGTTTTTCACTCTCCCATTTCCCCCCACTGCTCTCTTAGGAGAGGATCTGATCACTGCAGGCCAAAAGCAATGGTTTTACACAGGGTTGTGCTACAGAGAAATCAGTTCATTATATTGGCTCAGCTGGTGTTAAAYAGAGGTGGAAGAATAACTTTTAGTGCTGTTTAACAGAGAAAGGGGTGGATGTGGGAAAGGTCTCTGCTCTTCCCCAGGGTGTCAGAGGAGCAGGAGGAAGGAGAGGGGTGAGTTTGTGGCTCTTTCAGAAGCTCAGGTGCTGAGTGAGGAGAGCTGAACTCCAGCCCCAGCTCTGCAGGAGCAGCAACCCAACATAACTCCTTGGAAATGAAATTCCTTTTTTCTCCTGTGGTTTTCTCAGTTTCTGAGGCCTCAATTCTTGCTGTGTTCCTCCTGAAGGACGCTCAGAGCCTCTCCATGCCTTCCCTCCTCTCCACCTGTTAGGTTCATGCAGATCTGTCCCAGTTTGGGGCTGGGGCAGGGGAGAGCCCTCAGCCCCCCTCAGWGCATTGCTGGTGGCAGTGGTGGAGCAGATGAGGTGCAATTATGGTAATGACAAGCCTGTAGTTATCCTGTGAGTAAGAGGCTGCTCCTCTCACTGGTGACTCCATCATCATCAGCTCTTTGGGAATGAGCTCTGGGAGCTCTTCTCTCTCTGTTGTCTTTGCAAACCCGTGGTGAAACAAATATAAATATTGGAGGGAGGGCGTTTGAAATGCAATTCATGAGACACAGAGATGGCTTCTGTTCCTGGCTGTAATTACACATCCTCCAGCCTGGTTCTGGGGAGTTCTGCTCCCATAAATCACAGGAGGTGAAGGAGATCAGGGCACTCACCTGGCTGGTAATGTGGCAGTTTGTGATAAGATCACAGGAAGTGGAGCTGGCTGTGATGTGTGAGGTAATGGATTTAATTTCCTGGCTAGTTCAGGACACAGTGTGGATGAGTTGAAATGGATTTGCCCTGCAGGTGATGAAGTCAAGGAAAACTTTGGCTGGTTTTCTCCAGCATATAATGTCTGTGTGTGAAGCAGCTCTGACAAAAGTGCTCCCAGCTGTTTTCCTGGAAGGCTTGAACAAACTTGTCCTAAAAAACGAGGAGCTGCCCTGCTGCTGCCTTGGACTGCCCAGGCTGCCAGTGTTTTCTGAGCAGAGTTCTGTGGGGAGGGAGAAAGTGTTCAAACCTTTGTGTTCTCCTTCCAGCTGGGAAATGGGATCTGGAGCAGGTGGGGCAGGAGCTCAGCAGGATCCAGGTGCTCACTGCTGCAGTGCCCAGCCCTGGGGGAAGGGGCTGTGCTCCATCCCCTGAGTGCTGCTTGTTCCTTGTCTCCCCAGATCTACCTGCGGAACCTGGGCATCGAGCAGTCCCCTGGCACCATCCTGGCCCCCTTCCTGCCCCGGGGGCCCCTGCGGGAGCTGGAGTTCTCCCCGTGGCCGCTCAGGAGCCTGCAGCAGCCCCTGGACACGCTGGCCAGGCTGCCCCCTCGGGCACAGGGTACGGGAGGGGCTGCGAGGGCTCTGAGCTCACTCACTGGGGCAGGGGTGGCCGTGGGGTTGATCCTCTCCCATCCCCAGCAGGAGATTCTGGGCAAGTGTTCAAACCTCTGAAAAGCTGCCTCCTCCTCAGGGGTCAGGAGTGTGCCTGTGGGGCTGCAGGGACACAGGGTCTTCATTCCCTTCATTTTCCAAGAAGGAAATGGTTTGGATCTTGAGATTGAAGGAATGGGACCAAACTTTTTCTTCTTGGTTTCTTTTTCTGGGATATCTTGGTATGCTCAGTGTGACAAAAAGTTCTGTCATTAGTTTTGTAACTGACCAGATCTGTTCCTAAATCCATCCACCCATCATCATCATCATCATCTTCATCCAAATGAGTGTGGCTTCCCAGCACCCAGCTCTGCCAGTGTGCTTGGACACTGCTCCCAGGGATGCACAGGGTGGGCTTGTGCAGGGCCAGGGCTGGGATGGGTGATCCCATCCAACTCAGGATACTCTCTAATTCCCTGAGGAGTTGTGTATTCCCTTTGATATTTACCTGAGACACTCCTGAGAGTCTTTCAGGAGACAATTCTCACGGAAATCTCAGTTCAAGTCTCAGCCTAAGAACAGCACCTTAAACGTGTTTCTGATTTTATTGGAATTGTGCCCTGTAGCACAGGAGGGGATCTTTGCTGGTGCCTCTGTGCCCTCCACAGTGACTGTGCTGTGTTTCTCTGCAGGTGCCTTGCTGCCAGCCTTTGAGATGTCCCAGGAGGACTCAGCCTGGGACGTGTCCCTCTCCCCGGGCTGCGAGGCTGCCTCGGGGCTGCTGTCCCCCCAGGAGCTGTGTGCCAGCTCCCCCCTGCTCCCTGCAGAGCCCCCGGGCAGCCAGGGCAGTGTGGCAGCCCCTGGAGCAGAGCAGGAGCCTGGCAGCTGCTGCTGGGGCAGGGAGAGCCCCCGGGCTGGGCACAGAGCTGCCCTTGCTGAGCTGCAGTGCAGCAGCCTGCAGGGGTGGGATGGGGCTGGGAGGGAAATGGGCTTGGACAGAGGCTCCCAGAGCTCCAGTGAGGGCAGTGAGAGCAGCCAGGGCCAGGGAAGGGGCTCTGTGCTGGGCTCTGGGGCCCTGCAGGAGCTCCATGAGCTGCTGGCACGGGCAGAGGGGCTGGCTGCCCGCTGGGGCCAGGCTGCTGTGCCCACTGCCCCCTGCCCTGACCCTGGGCACGGTCCCCCAGGGCTGCTGGGGGAGCAGGAGGAGCAGGAGGATCCCAGGGCTGCCAGCTCAGGGCAGGACTGCATCCCTGAGCTGCAGAGGAGCTCCCTGCCATGGGATGGGGCCGTGGCACAGAGGGGAGTGCAGGAACCTGCCCTGGGCTCTGACAGCTGCCATGTGGCATGGGGAAAGCCTCTGGGTGTCAGTGTGCAGCTCAGGGAAGGGCTGAAGGGAACAGCCCCGGAGCCAGGGGCAGGGAGATCCACGGGCAGGTCAGAGCCAGAGGGGTGCAGCAGTGTGACCACGGACAGGAGGCAGGCTGCCCGTGTGGGGCTGGCCCAGGGCAGTGCCAGCAGCCAGCTCAGTGCTCCAGAGCCCGGCCATCCTCCTCCCCTGCAGCCCCTGGGCTCTGGCCCTGCTGTCCTGGGGGGCTCCCAGGCTGGAGGGGCAGCAGGGACGTGGGGCAGCCAGGACAGCAGCAGTGGGGACTCCCTCAGTGCCCGTGTCAGGAGCCTCCTGGGCAAGGCTCAGAGCTCCCAGCAGCTGGGCAGTGCCACTGGGCTGTCCCTGAGCCTCCTGCCCGGGGCTGGGGCTGCCAGGGCACGCAGCAGCAGCAGCAGCAGTGGGGACTCCCTGGCTGCCCGTGTCCGCAGCCTCCTGGGCACCAGAGCCCCTGGCATGGATGCCAGCCACCTCCTGAGGAGTGCAGAGGAGCAGGAGAGGAGGATCCGAGGTGAGGACACCTCCCAGGTGGGCTGGGCATGTCCTGGGTCACAGCACASCCCGGGCTGGGCTGGTGGCAGGGGTGGCTTGGGATGTGGAGCTGAGCTGGGGCTGCTCCCTGCCCCCAGGGGGATTATTGTGGGATGTAATGGGATGCTTTAATGGGACAGGGCTTCACTGAGGGACACTTCCCAGTAATCTTCTGTGCTGTGGTAGAATTGGGCTTTTCCAGTTTGGAAACCACCTTTTCCTGTAATTCCTGACACCACTGTGAGGAGTTATTTTGTCCACACAGTTATTTATTAAGTCAGGAATGTGGGGAGGGATGTGTGAGTGAGCTCTGACTTGTGTCTGAGACTCTGAGGGTGACAGAGCCAGGAAGGAGCCTTGGATCCATCTCTCCAAGGAAATGATTCAAGGAGCCATTTTACATCGTGTTCCTGGTCATTCCAGCAGCTCTGSAATTTGATGTGGTCCTTGTTCTCACAGCTGGGGTAACCAGAAAGGCACAGCTTTGGTTTTAATTAAAAACTGTTCTCATACACGGAATGGGCAAGGAGAGCTCTYCTGGTTTGTGTTTTTGCAGCCTGGGTGAAGCTGAAACTGGCCAGCCAGTGCCAGGAGTCCAGGCCACACTGGGATGGAGAGACCCAGCCCAGGATGCAGGGAATGAAGGCACAGCTGCTCCCAGAGACCAGCAAAGCTGCACCAGCCAAGGTACAAACCTGCTCAGCATGGGGAAATGCTGCTGCTCCTGCTCTTGGGGGGTTATGGGGCTTGTTCATGGCTTTCCCAGGCAGTTTGGGGTGGCTGGGCTGTGACACTCAGGTGCAGTTGTCCCAGAGCCAGGTGTGAAGGACACACATTGTGAGGAAGGGCCCAAAGCTGCTGGCTCTGCACTGGCTGCAGGAATTTCCACAAAACACTYGTGGAGGTGCTGATTGTGCCTGGGAAACTCCTCCTGGTGGCAGGAGCTGGGTGTCCCTGGGCAGGGGGAGGGTTTGCTGGGTCCTGCCCACCTGTGAGAGGCTCCTGGGGCAGCAGGGAGGGACCTGTCCCTGTGCTGGTCACTGGCAAGGGGCTGTCCCGGGATTCCTGCAGGTGAGGGGGCCAGGGGCAGTCAGGGATCACAGGACATGCTCCAGGGGGGCTTGGGAGGTGTCTGGGAGGGTGGGTGCTGGGCTGGGGCAGGGTGAGGAGGCTCCTGCAGCTCTGTGGGGCTGGGGCAGGGCTCAGGGGGCTCCTGCAGCTCTGCTGGGCTGGGGCAGGGCTCAGGGGGCTCCTGCAGCTCTGCTGGGCTGGGGCAGGGCTCAGGGGGCTCCTGCAGCTCTGCTGGGCTGGGGCAGAACGTGCCCCTGAGCTGCCATGGTTTGTGCATCTGTTTTGCAGTGTTCCATGTATAAAATGCAGATCTGTGCTGGGATGTGTCAGAGCAGAGTGTGTTACCTGTGTTTCAATGTCCATTTCTGGTTTGTGCATCTCCTCTGGAGTGTTCCATGTACAAAATGCAGATCTGGGCTGGGATCTGTGTGAGCAGGGTGTGTTACCTTTGTTTCAATGTCCATTTCTGGTTTGTGCATCCCCTTTGCAGTGTTCCATGTACAAAATGCAGATCTGGGCTGGGATGTGTGTGAGCAGGCTGTGTTACCTGTGTTTCAGTGTCCGTTTCTGGCACAGGGTGATCATGGCAGGGCTTTAGGCACTGGTGTTTCAGACAAGTGAGCTTTAGGAAGAGTTTCCCTTTTATTTTTTTCCCTTGTTTTTTCCCCTGTTTGCTCCTGCAGCCTGCCTGCCTGCTGGGGAAGCAGCAGGACTTGCTGTGTTTGGTTTAACTCAAAGCTCAGCTTTAGCAGGAGTGGCAGTCAGGAGTAATCTGTGTTAGAGCAGGGCTGGGAGGAGACACAGCAGCTCCCAAACCCATCAGGGCAGGCTTCCCAGGGATTCCTGCCTTTCTGCTGCAATCTCTGGGCTCCTGGGGAAAGAGAAAGTGACTGTTTTATTGGTAACTATTGTGTTAAGAAATCATATCAAGACTATTTAATATTTCAGAAATTCACATTTCTTAAAATTCAGATTTCTTTAACAAGAGAAACAAACCACAAATACAAACCCAGAGGCATCAAAGCTTTTCCCCCCCCAGCTTTTAGATTTTGTTTGATCCCAGCTTTGTCCCTGAACTGAACCCTGTGCAGTGTGGAAGCCAGGCTTGTACCTCCCYGTGACTCAGTGTCAGCTGGGGATTGTTTTAGCCCCATTTGGAGAGGAGGAAATTCACCATAATTTTGCAAACCCAAGGAATTGCTTTGGTTCARCCACAGCACCTCGTGCTTTGATCTCAAAAATGTTTTTGCCCTGCAGTGTTTTTAATCTGAGATAAAAAATGGTTTGGATTTGCACAGTGAAGGTGACAGGGTTTGTTTTTTTTTTTATTGTACTTAAGATAAATGTGTTTTTCCCTCCAAGACAAACACTGTCACTGAAAAATACAGCTTGTGCAGGRCTGCTGCTCTGAAAAACACAGCCAGGCCAAAGGATCTCCTGTCAGTTTAATGGGAACTGTTGTTACAATAAATGTGGCAGTTTTAGAGCCAAAGTGCCATCCATGGGCTTGAAAAGAACAGAACAGAGATGAGGAAAATACATTTTCCTTCTACTAAACTTCTGAGACTGAGAAAGACAAACAGTTCCTGCAGCTCAAGCACAGGATTCCTTCCCCCAGCAGGGTTTTGTTCTGTGCTGTGGGGCAGCTTTGGGGTGGGATGTTCAGACCCTGCTCTTGTTTTCAGGGCTGACAGCCCCAGCAGTTCAGGTGCCACTGAATTTTCKTGGCATTTTCCTGTTTGCCTGGGCAGTGTGTGAAGTGTGTGGGCACAGAAGGGAGCAGGCACTTTGGGGAGTTCTCTGGGGTGTTTTATTTGGAAAGGTTCCCCATCTTTTGAGGCAGTGAGGGTCTCTGAGCTGTTKGTCACAGACAGGAGGAACCCTGAGGGGTTTGGGTTTCCCACGTGGGGCTGAGCAGAGGGGCCAGGAGGGGCCAGGGTGGGCACAGGCAGGGGCTGCAAACCTGGAGGGCTCAGAACCCTGGAATATTCAGCAGGAACAGGCTGGGAATGTTCCCCTGCAGAAGGGAAAGCTCCAGGGACACCTGAGAGCCCCTGGCAGGGCCTCMAGGGGCTCCAGGAGAGCTGCAGAGGGGCTGGGGACAAGGCCTGCAGGGACAGCACACAGGCAATGGCTTCCCAGTGGCAAAGGGCAGATTGGGCTGGGATCTTGGGCAGGAATTGCTGCCTGGGAGGGTGGGGAGGGGCTGGGCTGGAATTGCCAGAGCAGCTGGGGCTGCCCCTGCATCCCTGGGAATGCCCAAGGMCAGGYTGGATCCMSCTGGSACAGTGGGAGGTGTCCCTGCCATGGCAGGTTTGGGGTTGCTGTTGGATGTAAACACAATTCCAGCATCTTCAGCCTCAGCATTTTCCTCCTAAATTGAGGCCCTGACCCCCCACCTGTATCCTGGGCTGCCAGGTGCTCCCTGTTCCCTCCCTGTCAGCCATCCCCCCCCTGGTGCAGGGCTCTCCTCCACTCCCTGCTGTACTTTTCCACTCCCTGAGCTTTCTCACTTCTCCAGGAAGTTCAGGGAGTTGTAGCTCTAAATTTTGCTCTGCAGGCTCCYGTGGATCATATGGCACAGGGAGCTTTTTTGGAAGGATGACACATGACAGGCACAGGCAGACATGTGAAAGGCTTGGGGAGATGAGTTTCTCACAGCTCCTGAGCTGCTCCCTGCCTGGTGGGAGTTGCTCTGCATTACCTCAGGCCCYTGAACTGGCACGTGGTGCAGGCAGGAGCAGCCTTGGGCCCATCCCTGTGCTCTCCCACAGGCCCTGSCTGTCCCTCCTGCCTGAGGAAAGGCCAAATAAATTGATTTGTTGCCTTGAGATCCATCAAGGAGTGGAGAAGTGGGAGAAGCATSCAGGCCCTGCTGGAGGAGTCACCACAGCTGGGATGGAGGGAGGCTGGGAAAGCTCTTGTGAAATACTTGTTTATGTGTTTGGTTTGCACCAGAAATGTTCCCCACTGGTTTTTGTTGCCAAAATTCCCYGTGGTTGATGGGGATAGAATCACCCAGGGACCCGTGTTGCTTCATTCCTGGAACACACTCTGCTGCTTCCACAGTTGTCCCAGTCAGTAGGAAAAAGTAAATATAACCTAGATTTTGGTGTCTTTTTTTCTCTGAGTGAGCTTWTCTGGCCCATCTCCATGGCAGCACATTTATCTCAGATTTACTCTCTTCACTGGRGGTGTTGGAATTTTGGATTACACTTGAATTCATGAATTGATGTTGSTGCTTGGAATCATTCAGGTTGGAAGAGACCTCCAAGATCATCAAGTCCAACCAGCACCACCAYGTTCAGCACTGAAGTGTCCTCARGTGCCTCAYCCACACGKTTTTKTGAGCACTTCCAGGGATRGTGATGCCACCAGTTCCCTGTTCCAATGCCTGGCCACCCTTTSCATGSAGRGACATTTTYCCTAAGATCCCATCTAAACATCCTCTGGTGCASCTTGAGRAGTTCCCTGCACAGGAGGGAGGTGGCCTGAGCCCCACACAGGGCCCTGGGGATGGGAGGGCAGGATCCCCATGGAATTGTGGAGCTCTGGCAGTGAACAGCTCTGGGATAGCTCTGTTAAATCAGTGCAAGTGCAGGTGAGCTCTCAGCTCAGGTGAGCTCTCAGCTCAGGTGAGCTCTCAGCTCAGGTGAGGTCTCAGCTCAGGTGAGGGCTGCTCCAGGTGTGCTCCAGGGCAGCACCTCCTGCACTGGGCTCAGCACTGGCAGGGATAAATGGCTGGGAATGATAACCTGGCACTTCAGAAGGATCAAAACAGCTGGGTTCCATCCCTTCCTGGTGACAGACTCTTGGTTGGTGACAGCTGTCACCTCTGGCTGCTCCCCTGCAGGGTTGGCCAGGGTGGGCAGCTCTCCAGGTGAGCTGTGCTCTGTTTTGCAGGATCCGTGGCCCTGTGCTTTGGGAGCAGCTTCTGGCTGGCTGAGGAAGCAGGAGCAGGACCCTGAGCACTGCCAGGCTCCCAGGGACAGGCACAGAGAGCTCT
>CADDXX010000566.1:62207-96390 GCA_902810485.1 Alauda arvensis
AGCTGGGGCAGGGCCAGGAGCAGCCCAGCACCTGCCTCAGCCTCTGCTCCCACAGCAGGCAGCCCCCAGCCTCCCTGGCAGCCCTGGCACCCCTGGCACACAGCCCTGGCAGGGAGGGGCTGGGGGGAATCCTGCCTGGGGAGGAGAGGCTGGGCACAGAGCCCTGGGACAGGCAGCAGAGCTRTGCCCCCAGCTCAGGGGAGGCTGCAGGGCTCCCTGCTGGCCCTGCTGGCAGTGCCAGAGCTGCAGCTCCTCAGGAAACAGCCCAGCAGCCTGGGCAGAGCCAGAGCCTGAGTGCAGAGCAGCCTGAGCCTGAGGGGCACACCCAGAGTGCCAGAGCTGCAGCTCCTCAGCAGACAGCCCAGCAGCCTGGGAGCAGCCAGAGAGCAGAGCAGCCTGAGCCTGTGGCACAGGGGCACACCCAGAGTGCCAGAGCTGCAGCTCCTCAGGAAACAGCCCAGCAGCCTGGGAGCAGCCAGAGTGCAGAGCAGCCTGAGCCTGAGGGGCACACCCAGAGTGCCAGGGCTGGGCTCAGCTGCAGCACTGCACTCAGCCAGCAGACACATGCAGAGGCTGAGCCCCTCTCCCCCAGCCCAYCCCAGCAGCAGAAGGTCCCAGCTGGGCACACCCAGCTCTCTGACAGCTCCCAGGGCTCAGCTCCAGCTGCACAAGGGGCTTTGCTGCAGGGCCCCAGGGCTGTGCTGGCAGAGGGCAGGAGAAGCCCTGCTSAGCCACCTCCCCTTCCAGGAGAGGCTGGGAGGGAGCAGATGGATCCTCCTCACCCTTCACCTGCACAGGAGGCTTCCTGCAGCTCACCTGGGGCTCCCTCCTCTCCAGTGAGGAGGTTCCTGAGCTGTGTGCACATCACCCTCTGCTCCAGGGCCCATCCCTCCCAGCTGCCCGGGCTGAGGCACACACCCCACGGGAGGGCTCAGGCACTGRCTCTGAAAGCAGCTCCAGGAGCTTCCGTGGAAGGAGCTGCTGAATTCCCAGGTGCTGAGGGCACTGCAGAGGACCCCAGGCAGGAGCTGCAGGGCTCAGGGGCTGGGGGAGCAGGGAGCATCCCCAGCTCTGCCCCTCCTGCAAAGCCTGCCAGGAAGACTTGTGATGCTGCCACTCAGATCACCACGGAAAGCCCCACCAAAGCCACCTTCTCAGCAGAGGTGTGTGTGGATCCCCAGGAGGGGGGAGCTGCTGCCCAGCTCCCTGAAGCTCCCAGCGTTCCAGCTTCATCCCACAGGGAGATTCCCCCCTTCCCAAGGCAGCCTGGTGAGCAAATCCCTGTCCTGTGTGTGTCTGGGGACTTGAATCAACACATTGAGAAGTGTTAAAGCCCAAAGCCAAACCCAGCATTATCCTTGRGATAATTTGGATATTTGAAGTTGCTCATGGTGGGGGTAAAAACCCAACCCTTAAACTTGTGTTTGTCAGCCTTGTTGGGAGGGAGCTGTGTGCAAACAGTTGGGATTCAGCTCAGGTTTCTCTAGAACTGCTTGCATTGTGTGCAGGTGTGGTTGGGGAACATTTTCTGGTGTTTGTGTGGAGATGATTCCATTTGATTCCCCTGGAGTTCAGTGGGAGCTGGATCTGATTTCTGATTTACTCTCTAGCCAAGGTAGCACCAGAGAGTCAGAGGGRAATCTGCACATTGCTGTTTTTAACAAAATAAAGCAGGGAACTGTGCAGGGTTTGGGCTGTCTGTCACACAGGGTGTGCRTGCTCACAGGGGTTCCCTCCCCACTGCTGTTTTGTACTGGGGCTCTGCTGTTGTTTTTATTGACTTGAGGGCCACATCCCTGCTCCTTTACAATGATTCCCTGCCCTGGGCTCAGCTGGGAGCTCTGTGGCCACAGGAGATGTTTCTGTGAGTCAGTGTTTGCCACCCTGAGCACCATGTTAGTATTGAATGGGTGAAGCTGCTTTTCCAGGTAAGTGATGGTAACCTACCTGTGGGTGGGGATTAGAAAATGTCAATTTAATTTAATTCATGAAACAGCAGTTGCCATTCATTTTGCTGAGGAGCAGGGTGTTTGTGAGGCTTTAGCAGCAGGAACATCCTGAGCCCTGCCTTTTTGCACTGGAGGTTTCCAGCCTGGCTCCTGCTCACTGCTTCCCTTCCTCCCCCAGCCCAGCCCTTGCTGCTGCCCTACAAGCCCTGGGGAAGCTCTGGCATGTATTATGTGCCCTACCAGAGACCTGCAGCCAGCCTGTCCCCRGGGGAGTCCAGTGCACACAGCTCCCCCTCAGGTACTTCCTTCCCCAGGGAATGGGATTTCTGGGTGGGATTCTGGGTGGGATTATCTCTGATCCATGGCTGGGCTCCCATGGAGGGGCAGTTCCTGCCTGCAGGCTCTGCTCTCCATCCCTGGGGTGGCAGGGGAAATTCTTGCTCCCTCCTGGCAGTGAAAAGGAGCAGAACTCAGGGTTCAGCCTGACCAGCCCTCCCTTTCCTCTGGGAATTACTGCTCCCTTGGGATCCTGCCAGATCTCTGCCACTTTCCCTGGAAACAATGGATCACTGGGCAGTGCAGGTTTTATTTACTGCTTGGGTTCACTCAGAGCTCTTTGATACCCCAAGTTATCTGTAGACAAAACTCGTGTAGGAGATTCCAGTTCCTGATTCCAGCAGTGACCAAGGGATCAGCAGTGCCCAGATCAGTCACTGCAGCCACAAACTGTGCTGGGCATGGTTGAGGTGTCCCTGCTCTTTAACTTCTCCAAGTTTATCTGGGGAAACGTGTCCAAAAGGAGAGGAACAAATGGGATACAAATCTGTTGTTTTGCAGAAGTGATGATGCCATCTATAAAAATCCACTATGCAAATGAGGCAGCACAAGGCTCTGGGAGAACGTAGAGCAGGATGAAGAAATACATTTTGTTTTTCCCAGTGCCTGCTGCACTCAGGGCTCAGCTGAGGGAACTGAGTGCAGGAGATCCATGGCATGGGTGTGCCCAGCCAGGGGGGGGGATGGCAAGGATGGCAAATTGGTGGGGGGAAAGTTTCTAATGTTGAGACAGGAATCATGGAATGGTTTGGTTGGAAAGACTCAAAGGTCATCCCATTCCAGCCCTGCCATGGCAGGGACACCTCCAGTGTCCAGCCTGGCCTGGGCCATTTCCAGGGCAACTGGTGCTGGTTACTGGTGCCATTTGTGTGTGTGCTGCTCCTGGGGCTGGTTATGGTGCCATTTGTGTGTGTGTGCTGCTGTTGGTGCTGTGCTCACGCTGCTCTCTGTGTGCAGGCTCAGAGGATGCAGTTCCTGCAGGGGTGCTGGTTACTGGTTACTGGTGCCATTTGTGTGTGTGCTGCTGCTGGTGCTCCTGTGCTCACACTGCTCTCTGTGCAGGCTCAGAGGATGCGCTCCTGCAGGGCTCCTGGTGACATTTGTTGTGTGTGTGTGCTGCTGTTGGTGCTGTGCTCACGCTGCTCTCTGTGTGCAGGCTCAGAGGATGCTGTTCCTGCAGGGGTGCTGGTTACTGGTGCCATTTGTGTGTGTGCTGTTCCTGGTGCTCCTGTGCTCACGCTGCTCTCTGTGCAGGCTCAGAGGATGCTGCTCCTGCCCGGCTCCTGGCCCCGCCTGCCAGGGAGGATCCCCCTGCAGCCAGGACACTCCATGGTCACAGGGCCCAGCCTAAGCTGGCCTGGCCTGAGGAGCAGAGGACACCACTGGAACGGCCTTCAGGTAACTGGGATGTGGTTTTAATTCTGTCACTGTTTACGTGTGTTCATCCATGTGAAAGGAGTCAGAGCAGGAACATTTCAGGGTCCCTGGTTCTGGTGACATTGCTGACACTCTGCCAGAAAAGGCTACACTGGACTCACTTTTCCCTTCCTGCTTCCCCCTGACTGATCAAATCCAGCTTTCCCTGGCAGGCTGTGGCTCTGCCTCCCTGGCAGTGTCCCAGGCCAGGCTGTGCACGGGGCTGGGAGCAGCCGGGGACAGAGGGAGGTGTCCCTGGGACAGTGGGAGGTGTCCCTGGCACAGAGGGAGGTGTCCCTGCCATGGCTAGGGGGGCACTGGAGGGCATTTAAGGTCCCTCCAACCCAAACCATTCCAGGAGTCCACTTGGCCACCAGTGGTTGCTGGCATTCGTGTGTCTGCAGGGATTGTCAGGAATTCCCTGTCCCTGCCCACTGCTGTGCTGTGATGTCACACCAGGTTCCCCTGGGTGTCCCTGTCCCTGCTGTGCTGTGATGTCACACCAGGTTCCTCTGGGTGTCCCTGTCCCTGCTGTGCTGTGATGTCACACCAGGTTCCCCTGGGTGTCCCTGTCCCTGCTGTGCTGTGATGTCACACCAGGTTCCTCTGGGTGTCCCTGTCCCTGCTGTGCTGTGATGTCACACCAGGTTCCCCTGGGTGTCCCTGCCCTGCTGCTGTCCCTGTCCCTGCCCCGCTGCAGGAGCCAGCCCTGGCAGGAAGGTGGGGCTTTGCTCCTGCAGGGGCCACCCCGAGCTCTGCCAGGATGGGCTCAGGCTGAGCCCCTGCTGGCCCTGGCMCTGCCTCTGGTGACAGCAGCTGGGACAGAGCCTCATGGACCCTTCCTGCACAGCAAACACTGACTGTGAGTGCCTGATGGGCTCCTGCCTTTCACCCTGCACACAGGGAGCTGCACCCTGACCATTCCTGCCTGGCTGCCTCCTCCTGTCAGGAACTTGTCCTCATGTGTTGATAGGGATTCCATAAGAAAATTCCCATTTTTCACTTCAGGTGGGGTTTAGTGGGTTGTTTTTTTTTTTTGAAGCTTTTCCTCTCAGAATGGAGAGATTTTGGTGTTTCCAGGAGCCAATTTTTACCTGCAGAGGGAAATTCAATGATTGTGTAAGGCTGCAACATCAGTAACCTGGGTAAAAATGAGAGGGGAACAAAAGTGTTAATATAAAACTATATCCTAACATTTTATTAGAGCTGTGATGGTCTAAAGGCCCAGGTAAGAAAAGAACTGTGAGGAGAAAGAATCTTTTGTGAAGGCAGCTGGAACTTTAGAGARGCTTTCAGTAGAAAGACTTGCATGTCTTAAATCTTCCCTGACTTCTTCAACTGTATTTTTAGATGATCTAATAAAAGATTACCTCTACCCACAGAGCTTGTCTAGAGCTTAAAATTATGCAAGTTATGTATTTTTTTTAAAAAAAAAAGTTTCTCTGTACAAACTTCTTTTTATTTTTTGCCTGTTTACATTCCTTCCATTTCTTGGTAACTTTCTGAAAAGCCAGGAATAGCCGAGTTCTGCCTGGCATTCCCAAGCCTGATCTCATTTGTCAGGAGGATGTGGAGGAAGCCTCTTACACAAGTTTATAAACATTGCCCTTGTATGGGAAGAAAAATTCCTGCACTTGCAGAGYTGGAGAGGCTGGGCCTGGCTGCAGCACCCGTGATCTCTGTTCCACCCTGTGCTGGAGGGAGGGGATCAATCACCACTCCTTTGTACACAAACAACACAAAGCACGTTTTAAACTGGACAGTTTTTATACTCTATGAAAAATTACTTCAAAGCTTTTTTGGGGAGTGGTCCTGGTGCTGTGTGTGCCTCATGGATGGCCAGAGATGGAACCCTGGGGGCTGAACATTTTGGTTTTTCTCTGTTAGAAAGTGCTGAGCCTCAATCAAACCCCACACTGGAGCTGAGGCCTTGTGCCAGGCTCCAGCACTGAGTGCCAGCACAGGGGCTGTGCCTGTGGGGTTGCAATGGGGCTGTGGGATCTCACAGGGTCAAACACTCAGGGCTCAGGGTTTAGTCCAGAGCAATGGCTGCGAGCCAAGAGGGAGCATTGAAGGCCTTGGCTGAGCCCTTCTTTTCACCTTCTCCTTCCTTCTCCTGCTGCCTTTGGGTGGTTTCTGTCCCTGGCTGAAAAAGGTGCCCAGKGCAGCCCTTGAGTGGCCATCACTGGCTCACAGCCATCAATAGCACAGGGCTCACCTGGTTCTTGGGGAAATGGTGCTGGCAGAGCTGGGAAAAGTCAGCAGTGGCCATTGGGGCACGTTTGTGTGGCAGCTGCTGAGAGCTCAGGGCTGGCAGTGTGGGAATGGGCTGGGAATGGATCAGAGATCATCAATCACCAATCCCAGCTGGAACTTTTGTTTCCTGTCCATCATCCATCCTGACCTTGGTGCAACAAGAGAAAGACCCTGCTCTGTGACAGCCAGGGCATCCCCATCCCTGCGAGTGCCCAGGGCCAGGCTGGGTGGGAGTTGGAGCACCCTGGGGTAGTGGGAAGTGTCCCTTCCATGGCTCTCAGGAAAGGCTCAGGTCAGTGCTGGTCAGGGCAATTCCCTGAGGTGGAATTGGGTTCCTCCCCACATTCTCTGGGATATAATAATCTCTTGCATTCCATGTTGCAAATGACAGAAACTATGATTAATGTGATTTTAATAATGCTCAAAGTGCATTTCCAAGTTCACTGCATTTCAGGAATGAGCTCAGTGACCCTGCTTTTAATCCTTTGACGTGTTTTGGAGGTTTTTAGGATGACTTTGTGCTGACAAACCAACCATTGCAGTGTTTCCTTCTCTTGCAGGGCCCTCCCGCGCCATGCCCTGCGCCGTGCCTGCCCGTGGGAGCTTCAGGGACACTGCTGGGCCCCCCTGCTCGGGGGCCAGAGCCCCTCGGGGTCCCTGTGCCCCCCAGGAGAGCCAGGAGTTCTTCCCTCTGGCTGCAGAGGCCGATGAGAGCAGGAGCCAGGAGCCCAGTGCCGGGGCATCCTCCGGGAGTGGCACGGGGCTGCTGCGGGGAGCTGCGGGAAGGGACAGAGCAGCTCAGCTCCGTGAGAGCCTGGGGACAGCAGCAGGGCAGGGGAGCCAGCCCGGGGGAGCCCTGGAGGAGCTGTGGGTGAGGTTCCTGGAGCGCCAGGGCAGGCAGCAGCAGCAGCAGGAGGGCAGGAAGAATGGTGAGCTGTCCCTTTTGGAACACCAGAGAAGGCAGCAGCAGCAGCAGGAGAAGGGCATGAAGAATGGTGAACGGTCCCTTTTGGAACACCAGGGCAGGAAGGGGGCTGAGCTGTCCCTTTTGGAGCAGCAGCAGCAGGAGAAGGGCAGGAAGGGTGCTGAGCTGTCCCTTTTGGAGCACCAGGGCAGGCAGCAGCAGCAGCAGCACCAGGAGGGCAGGAAGGGTGCTGAGCTGTCCCTCGTGGAGCGCCTGGAGCGCCTGGCCAGGCTCCTGCAGAACCCCATCAGGCACACCCTGGCCCCTGCAGCAGCCTGGGAGAAGGAGGGAATGCAGGGAAGGGAAGGGCCAGGAGCAGGGCTGGCAGGAGAAGCCAGGTTTGAGAGCAGCGTGGAGCCAAGGGCAGCACGGGTGGCACAGGAGCCCCGAGTGAGGCACGGCCAGAGCAGCCTGCAGGGACCCCGGGCACACGGGCAGGAGGACAGGCAGCMCCTGGGCACCGTCCTGGAGGAGCAGCAGCACCTGGACACCGGCACTGACAGCTCCTCAGAGAGCAGGCTGAGCAGGGAGCCCAGCTCCTGCAGCACCTCGGGCTGCTGGGACACGTCCCCTGCCTCGGGGGACAGCAGCTCCCTGTCCCTGTCCACCATCGACACGGCCAGGCTGCTGCGCGCCTTCGGGCAGCACCGCCTGGGGCTGGCCCCACAGCTGGCCCCACAGCTGGCCCCACAGCTGGCCCCACAGCTGGCCCCAGAGCTGTCCCCCAGGCTGGCCCAGCTGTACTCTGCCATCAGGCAGCAGAAGAGGCGCTCAGAGCAGGCTGCAGCAGCTGCCCAGGGCCAGCAGAGCCAGGTAAGAGCTCCCCGAGCCCAGCCCAGTCTCACACCTGGCCAGAGGATAACAATAATAATAATAACAATAATAATTCCTGTGAGGATGTGTCAGGGCTGGGGATTGACCTGCAGCCTCCCAGAGAGGATTAATAATAGCCAGGGACCTTCTCTGGATGTGCTTTGTAAAAGGAAAGGTTTTAATAATGACAAAAATGACAAAGAGTATCAAACAAAAGGAATGTGGGCTGAGCACAGGGTRGAGAGAGCTCTTGCACTGCCTAAGGCAGTTCAGATAAACCTTGGGGAGTTCTGTGCACTCCTTTAAATGCTGGATGGTCCAGGTGGCTTTTTGGCACCTTGCTGATGAAGTTGGCAGCAGGCTTTGAGGTGCAGGAGTCCAGCTGCTGTCTCTACTTGGCATCTGCCAGTTCTGGGAAAAGAACATCCACGTTTCTGGTCCTTCACCTCGTAAGGACAGCAAGAGGTGAGGCTTGAACCTTTCCCTGTGTGACACACCTGCCTGGGGATGGTCCCCACGGGRATTCCCCACTGCTGCTTGTCCTGGTGCCTGGGAATCACTGCAGAATCCTTCCATGGCAGCAGTTCTGGGTCTTCTTCCAGGCCTGCAGGAGCCAGGGCAGCAGCTCAGCATATCCAAACACCCCTGGGGCTTTCTGTGCTTGTGCCTGTTCCCCTTGGGAGCAGATCCTGCTGTTGCTGACACCTGCAGCCTCTGGCTGTGCCCACCACGAGCCAGAATTTGATCCAAATCCCTGCCTGAGTATCCCTGGGCAGGGATCCATGCAATTACTGGGATTTCCTGCTGTTGGTCTGGTAAAGAGTGGGATTGTTTTGTCTGGCTGCTTGGGAACTTTGTTTTCTTTCAAGAGCTGAGGATTGCAGGTGAGAGCTCTGCAGTGCAGCTGTTGGGAAGGGGAAGCAATAATTCCTTCAGGTGAATTTTGCCCTTTGCAGGAGAAATGGAAATGCTCTTAAAGAGGGGCTCAGCCTGGATTTGGTGGTTTGAGTGAGGAATGGCAGAGTTTGGGGGTTCTGTAATACACAGGAATGCTGGAAAGTACAGAACAAGTGAGGAATATTGAATTACTGCCTTCATCTTTTTGTATTTCCAGATAAAAGTGGAACTGGCATCATTATTACCAGATTTAATTGCAATTAGCTGCTTTATTCTATAGAAACAACTCCAAGTCTGTCAGATAAGCCAGTGAATTGTGAAATAATGGAAAGGAATGCAAATAACTAAATCTGCGGGAGAAACAATCTTTTTGGAGGTGAAGAATGGTTTAAAAATATTGAATATTTTTTACTTACAACATTTATTTGAAGGTAAAATGAAACTGTCCTGAACTGTGCAATATTAAGACTGTTAACCAGAACAGCAGCATTAGGATCCAGCATYTCTGGCACAGCTGTAGAATTTAGAAGATGATTTTATTCCACATTCCATTCACAAGATCAAATTTTCAGGATCTGCTGAACCTGAAACCCAAACCTGATTTTTTTACCTGTTAAATCACCTGTGAGATGACAAAAGGAATTAATGCTTTGGGGAGTCAACCCTKTAAAGGCTCATTGAACCCCCATGGCTTTAGAAACTCCCATTTTTTATCTGCTGGTGAAATATTCTTTTAAAAAAATCCATCTGAAGACACACATGACCCCCCTCAAATAAGGAGTGAGAGAAAATAGATGGCAGATTAGGAAATTGAATCTAAAATTCCAATTTTGGCCACTTTCTGGGCTGTTCAGCTGAGGAGAAGTCAGGATGTATTTGCATTTCAGTGCAAATATCTGTGGTTCTGAGGCAGATCTCCATTGTGAGCAGGAGCCCAGCTCCCAGAGAGGTTCCTGCCCCAATCCTGGTGGGAATGCTGCGTGTGGAGCTMAGCTTTGTGACAGCCCATTGTCAGCTCTGCTTGCACAAAACCTGCTCCCAGCTTTGGGCATTTCTGGCTGCCAGAGCCGTCCCAGGAGGTTTTTATGCAGCCCCTCCTGGAGCTGCCAGCAGGTACAGAGCTGAGAACTGGGAATATTCCCCTCCAAACAGGAGTATTCCTGGCACTGCTCAGTGCTGCACGTGCACATTTTGGGTGTTTCTCCCTGGTTTTACACGTTTTTCCTCAAGCACATAATTCAGATTCACACATTCACAATGCAAATGTTCCCGTGCTCTGTTATGTGGAATGAAACCCATCTCTGTGCAGAGCCTCTCCTGGAGCTGGGGCAGGTACAGCAGAATTAAAAATACCAGGTTTAGGAGAGTCCAAAATGCCTTCTTTTAGTGCTGCAGTGAAGTTTTGTTTGGGGTGGTAGAGCTGCAGTCAGAGGGAATAAAGGCACCCCTGCATTTCCATGGGGGCTGTGTTGGGGGTTACTCACAGGACACCAGTTAATTACAGGTTCCTAATTGCAGTGAGCTCTGTAATTAGAGCTGCAGGTGCTGCCAGGCCCTGGGTGTGGATAGAGCCTCCTGTGTCTCAGAGCCAAGGCTTGGGGCAGGATTCCTGCTTTTTAATGGCTTCATTAATTGCAATTAATGTGAGATCTCCAAGCTGTGTGCAGCCCTGCAGCTCTCACCCCTGGCCTGGGGGGAAGGAAGGTGTGAGACTCCCCTTGTCCCTCAGCCCTGCTCCTTCCATGGCCCTCCTGCTTTTGGATTTATTGAGTTTAACTTCTCCCTCCATCACTGGGTGAGGGAGCTGCCCCTGCTCCCAAGGGATTTTGCCTCCCCACCCTCCCAGGCAGCAATTCCTGCCCAAATATCCCATTATTCCCTGCCCTTTGCCACTGGGAAGCCATTGCCTGTGTGCTGTCCCTGCAGGCCTTGTCCCCAGCCCCTCTGCAGCTCTCCTGGAGCCCCTTGAGGCCCTGCCAGGGGCTCTCAGGTGTCCCTGGAGCTGAGCAGCCCCAGGTGAGCTGCAGGATGCCCAGTGCTGTCCAGGCTCTTCCCACAGAAATGATGGGATCTCCATAACCCAGGGCTGGTTTTTGTGGGAGCAGTGGCACAGCTGAGCCTGGGCTCAGCACTAACAACAACAGGCTACAAAAGGCACAGCAAGGACAAAGCAATGACTTTTTTTTTTCCTGTTTAAACCCTGTTTTTTTTGCTAATTTTGGTTGGAATTTCAGGAATCCCTCTTCTCTCGCCTGTTTCTGCAGAGCTCCATCCCCTTTTCCTTGGACTCCACGGGAGGCAGCAGCAGCTCCTGGGGGCCCAGCCCTGCCCTCTGCAGCAAGCGCCGGGCACGGATGGTGAGCAGGGGCATCCAGGCAGGTGAGCAGGGGCATCCAGGCAGGTGAGCAGGGGCATCCAGGCAGGTGAGCCCTGAATTCCAGCCTATCCTGGGCTGCTCCAGCCCTGGGGAGCCCCTCTGCACAGCCTGGCTGTCCTGGGGATGGCTCTGTGCAGGCTGCACTCTGCACTTCCAGTGCTGCCAGGGAAGGGGGCTGTGCTCAGTGACCCTGAGCTCTTTAATTGCTGTTCTTGGGCTGAGTTAATTACCCATTATCTCACTTGTAAATGGATTARCCTCAGCTTCTGCCCCATGTCATGGCAAAGGTGAGCTGCCTTTTTTTATCTATTGTTTTTCCCCCCAGACATCTGTTCCTCCCAGAATGGGTTTTGCAGGCATATGCTATTTCAGAAGGCAACTGCAGTGTTCCGTGTTCTTCCTGGGAATATTTTGGGTGYTGAATTCTATTTCAGTGCTGAGCTGCTCCTGGCCTGGTGCAGTTCTGCACTTGGGCTTTTTCTGGTGGCAATTAGCAGCTTCTTCATTGCTTTCATTTCCACGCCAACTCCCCATCATCACATTGAGTAATGGCCCTGCTTTATTCATCAGATACAGCCATTATTTATTTATTCCTGCTTGTGTGCAAGCAGATTGAATCAGGGAGGGATTTTCATAGGGCAGAGTTAATTCCAGTTCCATTCCCTCCCCCAGAGAAGTGTCTGTTGTGCTTGGGGTGTTTGGTTTTCATTTCACTCACATTATCACACAGGAGCCACTGGGAGCTCTGCCTGCTTTGGGAAGTGGCAATGGAAAAGGGTTTGAGTGTTGCAGGGGGGTGAGGCACAGAGTTCTTCACTCTGGGCTGCAATGGGGTCATTCCCTGCCCTGGCACACCTGAGTGAGATGTGGTTCCCTGCCCTGGCACACCTGAGTGAGATGTCCCTGCTTTGTTTCTGTCAGGAAAATGAATCCACAAACGCCAGAGGTTCATGTCCAAATGAAACAGAGGAGTCCTTTCACTTTATTCCAATAAAGGGAGAGGCCATGGGGCATTTCCCATGGGTTCTCCCCAATTTTTGGAGGATGCAGCCTCCTATCTATCCCAATTCCCTCTCTCTGTCCCCATTGGCTGAGGTACTTGAGAGGYACAGMYTTCCTGCAATGTCTGATACCTAAAGATTCCCCTTTAACGTATAACCCCCCATTTAATTTTTAATTCTTATGGAATTTATGGGTTTTCCCCATTGTTTCTTTCATCTTTCAATATCCAATTTAATTTATCAGCAAACCCACGGTCTGTTTGTAAAGGCAAATCTCTTCTTTTCCATCCATCACTCAGTGGAATCCTTCCCATGGTTCCTTTTATCTCTCAGTGCTGGTTTTACCCACCAGCAGAGCCATGGCTTGTGTGTAAAGACAGCTCTGTCCTTGCTCTCCTTTCCGTGCCAGGGGACCTGGAGATTGTCAGCAGTGGCACCAGGAGGCACACCCGGGACGTGGGGGTGACCTTCCCCACGCCCAGGAGCAGCCAGGGGGGCTCTGCAGGGGCCTGGCAGCAGCACAGGGCACCGGGCAGGCTCCTCACGGACACACGGACACCGAGGGACAGACAGCTGCCAGGTCAGCACCGGGGCAGGGCTGGGCTGGGGACACCGAGGGACAGACAGCTGCAGCCGGGTCAGCACCGGGGCAGGGCTGGGGACACACACAGAGCAGGGCTGGGGACACCCAGGGCAGGGCTGGGCTGGGGACACCCCCAGAGCAGGGCTGGGGACACCCCCGGAGCAGGGCTGGGGACACCCCCGGGGCAGGGCTGGCCTCACCCAGCTCTGCCCCTGCCCCTTGTGCTGTGATTTAGTGTGGTTGAAGCCAGCCCCAGGCAGGGCTGCAGTGCTGGGTTCTGATGGCATTTTTGGCTGTTACACCAGGAATGATCAGGTGGAGGGATGGCAATCATCTCTCATTAATACSAAGCAGGTGCTCAGTATTCATTTCTGGGGTACAAAACATTCTGTTAATCTCTCAGTGCTGGYCACCAGCTTGTCCTCAATGGCTCATGCCCTGAGGCTTCCCACTGGATTTTTCCAGGGGTAGTTCAGTGGAAATTGGGAAGAACTCCACTGGTTTTGAGAGTTGCATTTTTAGGCTGCTGGTGGAGTCTCCTGACGTTTTATTGGGGTTTTTTTTGTTTTTTTTTTTTCCTCTCCTAAATTCCTGCCACTCTTCACAACGTCACAATTAAATGTTTAAAAATATTTCCCTTACTCATCACTGCTGTTGTTGTTGTGGGGACTGAGCGTTCTCTCTCGTGAGGGTTTAATTTAGAGAATTCACAGTATCTGCTCAGCAGCCCAGCTGATGCAGGCACACCACTGTGTGTGTAAACTGTGAGTAACTGAGCTCCTGCAGGCACCTTGGACACTGGGGAGATGGAAAGCATTTCATCTTCCAAAATATGGATAAAGAGCCACAGGGCTTGGGCCAGCAGAGGGGCACCTCAGAAATGTGTGATTGCTGGTAAATAACTGTTCYTTCCATGGAGAGAAGCCTGGAGAATGGTCAGGGCTTTTCAAAAGTGGAGTTTGGTGAGGACTTGCTGGTACTGGGACAGCTGGGGAAGGAATTCTCCTGAACCTGCAGAAATCCCCACTGAACTCAGCTGCAGGGCTGGCACTGGGTGGGCTCAGCTGCAAAGCTGGGCTCTGCTGTGGTTTAARCCCAGCTGCACCCCCTGGTCCTTCCTGGGGGATGTGGGACAGGGGAGGGGGASAGTGAGGAAACCCCTGGATTGGGATAGAGGCAGGGAAGTGGGGAAAGGAGAAGCCACACCAGCACAGCAAGACAAGGAATTCATTCTCCACTTGGAGAATCCTGGGATGGCTTGGGAGGGACCTTAAATCCCACCCAGTGCCACCCCTGCCATGGCAGGGACACCTCCAACTGTCCCAGGCTGCTCCCAGCCCCAGTGTCCAACCTGGCCTTGGACATTCCCAGGGATGCAGGGGCAGCCCCAGCTGCTCTGGCAATTCCAGCCCAGCCCCTCCCAGGGAACAATTCCTGCCCAGGATYTGGTGTAAAGCTGCCCTCCTTCAGCCTCAGCCCATTCCCCCTTGTCCCAGGTCCCTCTGCAGCCTCCTTGGACCCCCTGTGAGCATTGGAGGGACCCTTTCCACCCCTTCCCATCCCCAGGAGAGCTCCCTTGTGCCTGATGGTGGCTGGGCAGCTCAAAGCAGCAGCATTGCAAGTGTTCCCCTTCCTCTGACCATGATCTGGGATCACCTCTCCTGGCTGTGTCCCCTCCCAGCCCTTCCCTGTCCCCTCAGCCTCTGGGACTGCTCCAGGRTAAAGCCCCATGGGTTGGGATGCTCAGGGATTGTCCCCAATTCCTCTTTTTCCCCTGTGCTCTGTTAACAGGGACACCATGGCTCGCCCCAGCACAGGACCTGAMCTGTGACTCGAGGAAGGAGAACCAGAGCAGTGTCACTGCTGGCCCTGGGCCAGCCTGGTTCGAGCCCTGGGGCAGCAGGAAGCCTTGGAGGGAGCCCCTGAGGGAGAAGAACTGGGAGGAGCAGCCCAGGCCGGGCCAGGGAGCAGCCCCAGGGGCTGGCAGGGGGCTGGGACAGCCCCTGGGCAAGCTCACACTGCAGGTGAGGGCAGCCTGCACCCCCGGGCTGCTGGGGGCTCCCCAGGCTGGCATCAGGGGATGCCCAGGGCACTCACTCCATTCCCCCAGTGTCTGACCTGGGCTGATCCTGCAGGGATTAGAGCCCTTGGCTGCAGGAGCCAGAGGGATGCAGTGACASAACATCCCACCACACTTGTGTCCATGCAGAGCTAATCCTGAGGTGTACACAGCACGAGATCAAAATGAGTTTTTACTCTTCTTTACTATTATTTTATGTTTTTTCCCTTTCTGGCCAGTTTGTTTCCACACTGTGAAACTGGGCCTGCATTAAGGACAGGGGGTTTGCATTCCATTTCTGTTGATTATGATGGGATCTCTGCCATGCTGTGGGGTTCGTGGGGGGCTGTTCTGGGTGTCCCCTGCAGCTGGCAGCCCCAGCTGTGGCCAGGCAGGCTSTGTGTGTGTGTCCCCAGGAGGCGCTGGCCCTGCACCGCCCCGACTTCATCTCGCGCTCGGGGCAGCGCCTGCGGCACCTGCGGCTCCTGCGCCAGCAGAGGAGGCTCCAGAGGCTGCTCCRGGGGGAKCAGCTGCTGCCAGCMCGGGGGRAACAGCTGCTGCCAGCCCGGGGGGAACAGCTGCTGCCAGCCCGGGGGGAACGGCTGCTGCCAGCCCAGGAGCTGCTGCCATCCCAGGAGCTGCTGCAGCATCCAGGGCCCGAGGAGCGCGGGACTGCCAACGGCCGCATGTCCAGCCGAGGTACTGGAGGGGTCTGCCTGGAATTCTGGGAGTTAAGGAACTCCACGTTGTGCTTCAGGATGTATTTATTTGGTATTTCTGCCTCATAAGGGCATTACAACTGCTTAGCCCTGTTGTCTGTAAGATCTTATAAAGATCTTACAGACTTCCCAAGTGCCTCATACCTAAAGATTCCCCTTTAACATATAACCCCCCCCCTTTTAATTTTTAATTCTTATGGAATTCATGGATTTTCCCCCACTGTTTCTTTCATTTTTCAATATCCAATTTCATTTATCAGCACACCACAGTTCTGTTTGTAAATGCAAGTATCTTCTTTTCCATCCATCAATCAGTGGGGTCCTTCTGTAAAACTTACAAAGGACTCACCACATCATTGCGGTAACAAACTTGGTCATGGTTCCCTCATCTCAAAACTGTCCCTTCAGGTTTCCTGATGAAAGAAAAAAGAAGAGCAATTCCCAAGAGTGAAATGTTTCAAAGGTCTAAAAGGTAAAGTTCACGGTATTTTATCCCAGGGGGATCAGTGCCCTGGGTAGGGAAGAGCTTTGGATCCTGTTTTCAGTCAAAGAACTGGGAGAGGTGTTCCAGGGACAGGAGAGGGGTTCCCAGGGCTGGGAGAGGTGTCCCAGGGGTAGCACAGGTGTTCCAGGGCTGGGAGAGGTGTTCCAGGGACAGGAGAGACACTCTAGGTGCAGAATTCCCAGGCTCACCGCTGCGGCTCCCGCCTTGTCCCGGTGGGACAGTGGCCATTCCCAGCCCGTTTGTCGGGGCTGTGCCGGGCCCGCAGCCCCGAGGGGAGCTGGGCACAAAGCTCGGGGTGTGGTTCCAGTGCCGGGCACGTTCCCATCGCCATTCCCACCTCTGGTGTCCCCAGGATGTACGAGCAGCTGCCCGAGGTGCGGAGGAGGCGGGAGGAGGAGCAGAGGAGGCTGGAGTACAGCTCCTACCGCCTGCGGGCTCGGCTCTACCGGACTGTGAGTGTCCCCAGGCAGCCCCAGACACGGGATGGGCTGGGGTGGGAGCTCAGAGACACGGGATGGGCTGGGTGGGAACCCCAGAGACATGGGATGGGCTGGGTGTTAGCCCCAGACACGGGATGGGCTGGGTTGGGAGCCCCAAGGACACAGGCTGTGCTGGTTTGGGAGCCCCAGGGACACGGGAAGGGCTGGGTTGGGAACCTCAGAGACACGGGATGGGCTGGGTGGGAACCCCAGAGACATGGGATGGGCTGGGTTGGGAGCTCAGAGACACAGGATGGGCTGGATTGGGAACCCCAGAGACACGGGGTGGGCTGGGTTGGGAGCCCTGGTGCAGGGTGTGCTGGGTTGGGAACCCCAGGGACATGGGGTGTGCTCCTCAGGGAGCCCCAGAGATGGGGTGTGCTGGATTGGGAGCCCCAGGGATACGGGGTGTGCTGGATTTGGAGCCCTGGTGCAGGCTGTGCTGGATTGGAAGCCCTGGTGCAGGGCTGCAGGGGTGCTCAGGCTGTGTTCCATCCATCTGCCAGGCTCTGCAGCTCCAGCTCCCCCTTCCTCTCCTNTGGGAGCCCCAGGGATACGGGGTGTGCTGGATTTGGAGCCCTGGTGCAGGCTGTGCTGGATTGGAAGCCCTGGTGCAGGGCTGCAGGGGTGCTCAGGCTGTGTTCCATCCATCAGCCAGGCTCTGCAACTCCAGCTCCCCCTTCCTCTCCTCCCTCTCAATGGAAACATGGCAAGGAGCTGGTGCTCCTGGTGGAAGGATACAGAAAAGGGCTTGTGCAGGGCCTCGGGGGGTTCCTGGAGCACATCCCACAGGGACAGATGTCCTGGAGGCTGCTGGCTTTGCTCTCCTGTGCCCTGCCTGGGGGTGGATGTGGCTCAGGGAATTCCCAGCCAAGCCTGGAGTCATCCTTAGTGCATCCAGTCCAAAGCCTGCAGTCCTGGTGGGAAGTTAACTCTGGGCATTCCAGCAGTTCTGCTTGTCCAGCACTGGCACTTCTCAGCCAGGAGCCCTGCCTGGATAAACCAGCATCCCTGGGCATGGAGAGGCACTGGAACTCAAACTGGCCTTCTTTTAAACTTGGGCTTTGGTTTTAGTGCTGAACTCCTGGCTGGAACAGCTCCTTTCCTGGAGTGTTCCAGAGCTGCAGTTGGGTCTGTGCTGGGAGCAGCAGTCAGTGGGTTTGGAAAGTCAGCACTTGTATTCTCCAAAACATCTTCCTACTCTCATTTGGGGAGTTTACCACTAGAAAGGCTTTAATTTGTTGCTATACTTGGGCAGGGTATTTTCAGGGCATTGTTGTTTTCTGAGAATTCCAGATGCTGGTACAGTAAAGTTTGAGGAATTAATGAGTTCTGGCAGTCACTGGAGTGGCAGAGTCAGCTGGAAGCAGGCAGGGAATGGGATCAGGACTTTTGTACATCAGTCTGGGTTTGATTGGGAGGGAGGTGATGATTCATGGCAGTAAATAACTCARTGTTTGAGTTTTCCCTGCTGGTGCAGAGGGGCTGTAAATCAGGGGATGGGATGGTGAGGATGGCTGAGAGCAGCAGGGTCTGAGTGAGTGAGGCTCAYCCTGCCTGGAAAAGGAACCACGGATTTTGGGGAATGACTTCAGAAATGAGACAGAGCTCTGGGGAAGGAAGGAGCTGCTCCAGGAGCTCCATGCAGTGTGTGATGGGGCTGTGGGATCCAGGGATSCCCTGTGCCCCAGGCTGCTCCCAGGATCCCCCCCAGTGCTGGGAAGGGCTGCAGTGGAGCAGCAGGGGCAGAGCCCAGAGAGCCCAGAGCAGCTCCTTTGGCCTTTATCCAGGGAAAACATGGAAAAGGGAGGCACGGTCAGCTCTGAGTGGGGCTGGGCACAGCCCCTGGGTTCCCAGAGCAGGGCCTGTCCCAAAAATCACAGAGCCATGGAATTATTCAGGTTGGAAAACCCCTCTGAGCCCATCTAGTCCAACCATGCCCAGCCCTGCCAGGGCCAGCACTGCCCCTGTCCCCAAGTGCCACATCCCTGGCTTTAGATCCCTCCGGAATGGGCACTCCAAACCTCCCTGGGCACTTCCAACCCCTGAGCTCCCTTTCCATGGGGAAATTCCTGCTGCTGTCCCCCCTGAGCCTGCCCTGGCCCAGCCTGAGGCCGTTCCCTCTCCTCCTGTCCCTGTTCCCTGTCCCAGAGCCCGACCCCCCCGGCTGTGCCCTCCTGGCAGGGACTTGTGCAGAGCCACAAGGGCCCCCTGAGCCTCCTCTGCTCCAGGCTCAGCCCCTTCCCAGCTCCTCAGGGATTCTCCAGCCCCTTCCCAGCTCCCTCAGGGATTCTCCAGCCCCTTCCCAGCTCCCTCAGGGATTCTCCAGCCCCTTCCCAGCTCCATTCCCCTCCCTGGACACACTCCAGCCCCTTCCCCAAGGCTCTCAGGGCTCCCAGGGTGTGATTACAATTTCGGGAAGGGAGCAGTGAATGAGTGAATCCCATCCCACCCCTGCCATGGCAGGGACTCCTCCCCCTGGCCCAGGCTGCTCCCAGTCCCAGTGTCCAGCCTGGCCTGGGACACTCAGTGAGGGACAATCCCAGTGTCCAGGCTGAGGGATGAGGGATGAGATGCAGCTGAGTTGATTTAACTCAAAAGAAAACCCCAAATTGTTGAATAAATATGACCAGAATTTAGTTCCCTGTTGTAGAGCAGAGTGCACACATCCCTGCAGGGCTCTGGGGAGGGAAGGGCTGTCAGGGCTGCTTTCAGGGCATCTCTGTGACACTCTGGGGCAGCTCACTGAGGTGAAAAGTGAATAATAATAAGTTTTGTTAGCACTCAGTGAGGGTGATCCTGAGGAGGAAACAACATGAGCCCACCTAAAACTGGAGCCATAAAAACCCCTGGGCTGGGGTGCACAGACATTTTAACCTGTGAAATTATTCAATCCTTCTCTTTACTGAGATAGCAAAGTTATTTTTTATCACGGGGTGCACGTGGGTCTGGGCTGATGCTCTGTCCCTGCAGCCCCTTTTGCTTTGGCACTTTTTAATTTCAAATGGAGCATAAAATCATCCCAGTCAGATCAGGGGGCTGGGAGAGCCCTGGAATTCTGCACACTCTGAAGTGAGTGCAGACTCTGATCTGATGGCAGCAACAATCAGAACTTTCAGCCCCACTGAAAGTGGGGCTGAAAGTTCTGATTGCTGCTGCCATCAGATCAGAGTCTGCTGTGAAGAAATGGATTTTCTGAGCTGATCAGATCCAGATTCATTCCATTACTGAGGCTTTTCCACTGGAGATTTCAGTGAACTGGGAGCACAGCCATGCATCACTCCCCTCTCTGCCCTGCAGGAGCCCAGCCCCAGCCCCGGGGGAAGGTTTGGCAATGTCCCCAAGGGCAGGGGACACAGCGAGGCAGGCACCAGCAGGTGTCACTGCCCTAAAGGGAGAGCAGCAGCTCTGCCCTGGAGCCTCTGGAGCTGCGGGGGAAATGTCCTGGAGCCTCTCCCTGCTGGGGCTGGAGGGGATCTGAGAGGATGCCAGCCCTGCCAGGGGTGCTGTGCTGCCTCTGCTTTGCCTGGGCTCTTTGCCAGCCTCCCCAGGAGCGTTCAGCTCACTCTGGGAGGGGTTTGCTCRTGGCTTTTCCTGTGCTGGGTGTGCAGATTCCCCTCTGCTGCCCCAGCTGTGGCTCAGGCAGCTGCAGGGGTGATCCCTGGCCCGTTCCTGGCTGCAGCCCCCACTGGGATARTCCTGCTGTGCCCAGGGAGCAGCTGCTGGGCTGATGGAATTGTCCTGGGAGGGATAAATTCCCTTTTTGTGGTGTTTATATTGGTGCCAGGCTGAGGTGTCCCTGCCCCTGCTTATTTCTCAGAAAAAATGACTGAACTTTGCAAGTTAGAGAAACGTGTTTTAACAAAATCTAGGACAAYTTWAAATAAAATTTTAATAAAATAAAAATRTGAATAAAAGTTAGATCTGAYATGAATKACATTTGGCAGRAATAAATCTTARTAKGAATAAATTTTRATAGAAATCATAAACTACAGAACTTACTTTAAATTTATAGGATATAGACTTAATATCACTTAAACATTGTAAAACTTAACAAAGCTTTTTTTTAGGGTCCCTTCCCACCCAGACCCCGCAGCAATGAGTGCACAGGACCTGTGCTCAGCATTTCTCATTTTCAAAGCACTAAAACTGACCTGTGTCCCTTTGTTTTCCCCTCAGAAAATCACCAACCGAGTGCTGGGGAGGAAGGTGTCCTGCAGCTGATGGAGCAGCTCCTGCTGGGCCAGGAGAGGCCAGGAAAGGTTCTGCAGCTCCAGTKTGTGTCACTTGTGTGCCACTGAACCCTGCCCTGTGTGACAGTCACTGCTCTGGGGAGTGTCAGGGTCTGGAATAAACTGCTGGGGTTTATAGTGGTGTAGGCACTTCCAGGGGAAACTGAGCCTGGAAAAACTTGCTCCATGGTGTATTTATAACTCCCTGATTGGAGTAGCAGTTTGAGATATTTATTTTCGGTGGGTTTTAACGAGGATTTTTTACATTTTGTTTTTAATTCTTGTCTCAGGGTAGAAAATGGACTTGCTGTGTTTGGTRCTGCAGAAAGCCTTCAATAAAAGAGCTGAGCTGTGACTGCTGCTGTGTYTGGGCAGGGAGCAGGAGGGGCTGAGCACAGACACTCCTGGGGGTGCTGATGGGAGCTTTTATCCCTTTCCTGGGACATTCCCCTTTTGCAGAGGGGCCTGCCCTGCCCTGGCTGTGCCCTGGAGCTCTGAGGGGCTGCAGTGCTTTGGGATGAGGAGCTTTGGGAAGTGCTGGAGTCTCAGTTTCATTGGATCCTCACTGAGCAGCTTTTAGGATGGATAAACAGGAAAGRACATCTGAGGAGAGCAGAGAGGGTTTGAGCTGTGGCTTCCTCTGCTCTCTGCCTCACGTGTTTGTGGCAATTCAGCTCAGAAACAGCTGGGAGGGCTGGGCACCTCGGGGCATGGAAGGTTCTGGAGAGCCCCTGGCAGGGCCTCAAGGGGCTCCAGGAGAGCTGCAGAGGGGCTGGGGACAAGGCCTGCAGGGACAGCACACAGGCAATGGCTTCCCAGTGGCAAAGGGCAGATTGGGCTGGGATCTTGGGCAGGAATTGCTGCCTGGGAGGGTGGGGAGGGGCTGGGCTGGAATTGCCAGAGCAGCTGGGGCTGCCCCTGCATCCCTGGGAATGCCCAAGGCCAGGTTGGACACTGGGATCCACCTGGGACAGTGGGAGGTGTCCCTGCCAAAGTGGGAGCTGTCCCTGCCATGGCAGGGGTGGCACTGGGTGGGATCTGGGTGGGATTTGAGGTCCTTCCCATCCAAACCATTCCAGGATTCCCTGCTCTGGTCTCAGAAATGGAAGTTCAAGTGCAGATCACAAATAGCACATCCCAAAGCTGCCATGAATCAGCTCAGAGTGTAGCTGATCCTCTCAGAGCTTCCCAAAATCCAGCTGGACCTGTTGGTCACAGCACCAGCCTGGTTTGGGTTGAAGGGACCTGGAGCCCACCCAGGGCCCCCCCTGAGCCCTGTCCCCAAGTGCCACACGCACAGGGCAGTGCAGTCCCTGCAGGGATGGGGGCTCCAGGGCTGTGCCAGGTGTACCAGGCACAGGTACAGGGCTGTGCCAGGGCTGTGCCAGGGCTTTGGGTGATGGGATCACCCCCAGAGCTGCTGCTGGGGCTGTTCCCATCCCTCCTGCTCTGGGCTCTCCCTGGGGGAAGCTCCTGAGCTGCCCCTGCCCTCAGCTGGGGTGGGGCTGCTGTGTGTGCAGAGCACCCAGGGTTTGCAGTCCTGGGGCAGGAGGCTGCTGACGTTTGCAGTCGCTGCTTCCAAAACACCAAACTCCTCTCCAAACACTCAGGAAATTGTCTTGTGCTGGCTCCAGAGTGGTGTCATCCCCTCTGAATCCACTGTACAGAGACTCTCGGGGTAAATTCTGCAGAGCTCTGCCAGTGGGATTAGGGCAGGACTGGGTTTGTTTTGACACTGTTGGAGCAGATTTGTGTTTGCAGTTACTCAGAAGTGTCCTTTGATCAGCACCAGGGGCTGCTGTGCAGGACAGATGTGTGCCCACAGCCTGAGCTGCAGCTGGGAAACCTCCTGGGTGAGAAGGAAATGGAAAAAAGAGGTGTAAAAACCCCTCCTTTTGCTTTGACACATGCTTTATTTTAAAATGAGAGGCTTCTTTGCCCTTCCATCTCTTCCTTCGTGACCATTTCCACTCCTCCTTCCTTTGTGCTGTGAATTCCATCCTGAGGGAATCAATCCTGATCCTTCTGTGTCAGGGGCAGCCCTGGGGATGATTTTGGAGTCCTTTCTATGGAAAAGCCCTCTCCAGCTGGTTTGGCTGTTTTTGGAGTCCCTCCTGTGGAGATCCCCTCTCACACCAGGGGCTGGTGGGGCTGGGTGGATGTCTGGGACATTTCCTCTGGGACATTTCCTCTCTGGGACATTTCCTGTCTCTCCTGGGATCTGGAAGCATTTCCATGGAAGCACATTGCAGTGATGATGTGAAACACAGCCCCAGTGCCCCATTTCCTTGGAAAAGGAGTTTCCCCACAGCCTGCAGTGCCTGTGTCTGTCCCTCTGCCTGCACCCAGCCTGGGTCCCTGCTGGGGGCTCTGCCCAGGTTCCTCTGGGCCCTTTGGTTTTGGCACTGAGAGCTCAACTGGAAGGCTTTGGAGAGGAGAAGGTGAAGGATTTGCCCTGTGCCAAAGCAGGTAAGGAAAGCACCTCCAGAATTCCAGGRTGGTCTGGATTGCAAGGGACCTTAAATACCAGTCCCAACCCTGCACTGGCACCTAAAATGAGATGGATTRTGGACTTTGTGTCAGCCCTCTCCAAAGTCCATCTCATTTTTTCCATGAGTGCATCCTGGATTGTAATTCACTTTTCCTGAAACAATTCCCTGAGGAAGACAYGACTTCCTGACTGGCTGTTCATTAGTGCAGATCCACTTTAATGCAGTAAAGCAGATTTTAATATATTGTTTCCTCTGTGCTGCCTTTATGAGGCAGTGGCTGCACCCGGGGCCAGCTGAAGTCAGCAGGGCTGGGGCAGGAATTCAGCCCGGGGCAGGAATTCAGCCCGGGGCAGGAATCTGGCTGGAAATGGCAAAGGCACAACTCTYTCACACSAGSAAGGTTTGAAAGTCARGCTCTCAGTCGTGTTTTTCTCCCTACATCAGCAGATGCAGTGAATTCCCCGGGCCCAATGGGAGCTGTGGGAGGGTGAGTGACCTCAGCGTGACAAATGGGGGCTGATTAATGCCCCTGCAAGGGGCTCGGATTCCAGCGGGATGAGGACACTGCTGGGAGTCTTCTTASGAAAAAGGGGGTTTTAAAATCCAATCGAATTTGGTTCATGTACCCCTGTGCTGCAGCCCTGTTCCTGCACCAGAGGCTCCTCCAAATGTCGCAATAACCAAGGAAATTCCAGGTTGTTCTCCCCAGCTTGTGCTGCTCCCCGGGCTGAGATGGATTCAGAACATGCCATGGGTGCTCCTGGCTGGYTCCTGGCTCCTGACTCATCCTCTGAGGAACCTCCTGCCCTTCCTCCGACAGGGAGAGCCCCTGGCACTGAGCAGCTGGGCCGGAGGAGGGACAGGGCTGAGGAGTCAGTTCCTGTGACAGCAGTGCCTGAGCTGGCCCTGGGCTGGCAGGGCTGGGACATCGGCTCTGAGGAGGCTGCACTGCGGTCTGGCAGGGGCAGGAGCAGGAGCAGCACGGAGGTGTCTGCCTGGAGAAGGGCAGCGTGGCCAGGGCAGGGAACAGAGCTGGGAAAGGGCTGGAGAATCCCTGAGGGAGCTGGGAAGGGGCTGGAGAATCCCTGAGGGAGCTGGGAAGGGGCTGGAGAATCCCTGAGGGAGCTGGGAAGGGGCTGGAGAATCCCTGAGGGAGCTGGGAAGGGGCTGGAGAATCCCTGAGGGAGCTGGGAAGGGGCTGGAGAATCCCTGAGGGAGCTGGGAAGGGGCTGGAGAATCCCTGAGGGAGCTGGGAAGGGGCTGAGCCTGGAGCAGAGGAGGCTCAGGGGGCCCTTGTGGCTCTGCACAAGTCCCTGCCAGGAGGGCACAGCCGGGGGGGTCGGGCTCTGGGACAGGGAACAGGGACAGGAGGAGAGGGAACGGCCTCAGGCTGGGCCAGGGCAGGCTCAGGGGGGACAGCAGCAGGAATTTCCCCATGGAAAGGGAGCTCAGGGRTKGGAATCAGGAATTGGAAGTGCCCAGGGAGGKTTGCAGTGCCCATCTGCTGCTGACACAGCTCTGCCTTCAGTTCCTCTTTTGTGCAGGAAACCCCAGAGAAGTCCCTGTGCCTTCCTGTCCCCAAGTGTCACCTTGGGCTGAGGTCCCTGAGCACTSTGGGGAGGGGGCCTGGAAGCTGTCCTCGTTTTCAGGATGAAATCATTTGCCAAGCTTTAATTACTGCTGTTAATCRATATTGCTATTGGGACTTTAATAACTATTGACGAATCCTTGTCCTGGCGTGGCAGGGAGAGTTGGGTGAGCCCAGGGCAGCACCCCAGGGGCTGGCAGTGTGTGAGGGAAGGGAATGAGCATCCCCTCGTCCCCACACTCGCAGTTCCTGCTCTGGTGGCTCTGGGTTGATGATGGCAGTAAAACCCACCCCTGGGAGGGTCCAAGGCCAGCTGGGAGCAGCCTGGGACAGGGGGAGGTGTCCCTGCCCATGGCAGGGGTGGCACTGGGTGGGCTTTAAAATCCCTTCCACTCAAACCCTTCCGTGATTCTACAATTAATAGCATTAATATTAATTAACATAAATACTCATGTTAATGATCAGTATAATTAATATTAACAATAACAACAACTGTGGAGTGGATTGAGGGTCACAGAGGTGTCTCTGGGGTGGGACATGGGGAGTTATTTAATTGCTTTAATCRCCTTTTCCCCCTCTCCTTGTGCAGGCACAAGGAACCAGGGCTCCTGAGGGAACCCCCCAGGCTTTCCTCAGGCAGGGGAGGGAAGTGGTGGTGGGGACGGACGGACGGATGGATGGATGGATGAAGAGTGGAAGAATGGATGGAGGGATGAATGGAGGGATGTGGGATGGATGGTGGATGGATGATGGAGGGATGAATGGAGGAATGGAGGGATGGATGGATGTAGGGAGGGATGGATGGATGATGGAGGGAGGGAGGAAGGGAGGGATGGATGGATGAATATGGAGAGATGGATGATGATGATGATGGAGGGAGGGATGGAAGGATGATGATGATGGATGAATGACGGAGGGATGGAAGGATGATGGATGGAGGGAGGGAGGGAGGGATGGATGGATGATGGATGGATGGATGATGGATGGATGGATAGAGGAATATGGAGGGATGAATGATGATGATGGATGGATGTATGGATGGATGCATGGATGGATGGATGCATGGACGGATGATGATGGATGGAGCCGTGGCGGGCGGGGGAAGCCTGGGAGCTGCCGATCCGCGGTCTGGTTCTCATTAAGCAGCCGAGCCGGGCCAAGAAACACAGCAATAAATAAGAACGAACAAAGCCGCCCCCTCCCCGCCGCCCCCTCCCCGCCGCCCCCCGGCCGGACCGGCGCTCGGCGCTCCGAGCCGGGAGCCGAGGGGAGGGACCGATGGGATAAAGAGGCGGAGGTCGGGCCCGAGGCGCCGAGTCGGGGCGGTGGCAGCCCGGGAGAGGCGGCATGGCGGGGCCGGGCCCCCCCGGGCCCCGCCGGGGCTCGGCCAAGGCCTGGGGGCTCCGCCTCGCCCTCCTGGGGGTCCTGCTGGGGCTCCCCCCGCGGGGCCGGGCGGGGCCGGCAGGTAACGGGGCTGGGGGCGCGGAGGGCATGGGGATAGGGGTAGGATGGGGACAGGGGTGGGATGGGGCCTCCGGGCTGCTCCCGCTCCTCTCCGTGCCCCGGGGAGCCCCCGGGAGCCCCCAGACCCCGCGCTCGGCGCGTCCGGTCCCGTCCCGGCGCTGCGGCTCCGCAGGGTCCCGCTGGGACGGGCTGGGACCGGGATCGGGCACCGCTGGGACGGGCTGGGACCGGGATCGGGATCGGGCACCGCTGGGACGGGACTGGGATCGGCACCCCGGTACTGGGACGGGCTGGGATCGGGATCGGGCACCCCCGGCACTGGGATAAGCTGGGATCGGGCATACCCGGCACTGGGACGCGACTGGGATCGGGCACAGCCGGCACTGGGACGGGGCCGGCTCTCACCCCCAGAACCCCGGCTCAGAGCCCCCAGAACTCCGGGGCCGGCTCTCACCCCCAGAACCCCGGCTCTCACCCCCAGAACCCCGGCTCTCACCCCCAGAACTCCAGGGCCGGCTCTCACCCCCAGGACCCCGGCTCTCACCCCCAAGCCGTGCCCACCCCGCCCCAGCTCCCGGCCGCGGCTCTGGGGAAGGCGCTGGGGTTTGTGCGGGTTTTGAGCCAACGTGGCTCGTTGGGTCGCTGAGGAATCCACGATTTCCCCCGGTTCCTATCACTTGTTTTTTCAAATGGGAGCCAGAGGAGAGGGGTGCCGGTTTCCCTTGGGCCGCCTGTAGCCTCTTCCCCATCCCCATTTCTTTCCCCAAGAGCTCAGCGCTGATCTTCCCCTACCCCGAGCACATTTTTCTGTTATTAKTTTTGTCACTTCCGAGCTTTGCCGGGCTCTCGGCCGCTGCTGAGAGAAGTTTTCCAGCAAGTCCAAGGGAGCAGCTGGGCTCGGGGCAGGGCGGGCGGTGGGAGCTGTGTTCGGATAAAGAGAAGGAAAGCTGCCTGCTCCGGGGGACCCCGGGCTCTGCAGGGCTCCCCGGGGCTCCCCCAGCCCCACAGCCCGCAGTGCCAGCATCCCCCACGGCACTGCAGCGCCGYTCCCCACAGCATTCCCAAAAAGGGCTGCGAAGGAGCGTTTTCCAGGAAACCCAGAGAAGGGGGGGTGTGGGAAACCCTTTCTGTGCTCCATTCGGGTTTATTTGAGTTAAGATTTCTGAGGCCCCGTCTCGTGCTCAGATTCCCAGCAAAAAACCATAAACAAAACAGTGGGAAATTTAAAATATCGTGAGTGAAATCTCATCTCGCCCATCTCCTGAGTGAGGGATTTTTGGGACGCGGCCCGAGGCCAGCCCCGGCACAGGGGCCGCCCCTCGTGTCCCATCCCTCCCCAGCCGGCGTGGGAGAGAGCCGGGGCAGGCAGCAGCTCCCTGCCCTGCTCCCTTGGGAATAGCGGGATTTATTCCCTGGCTCGGAAACGGGAGGCACAAACCCCTCCGGAGCTGCCCCCCAGAGCAGCACAGCCCGTGCCTCAGTTTCCCCAGGAAAAGGAGCYGTGTGTGTGCCTGGGCCCGGCTCCTGCCCTGGGAGGAGGTGAGGAGAAGGGAGCTGGGCTGGTGCCACCCCTTATCTGCAGTTATTCCTGGAATCTGATCCCATGCTATATTTAATGGCACTGATTAAATACCTCGGCGATAGCGCCGGGCGCTGCCGGGGCACCGAGGTGGCCCGAGCCCGTGGGACTCCAGCAGCAATTCCCAGCCCACCGCTCCACCTTGGCTCTTCCTTTGTCTTTTCAACAGCTTCCCTCGAGCCAAAGCCCTGGATGGCTGCACGAGGAACCAAAACAAGCCTATAAAATTATAGAGCCCTGAGCCCTGTAATTCCACACTCKGAGTAAATAACTTTGCTGGGATAGACAATCCCATCCAAGCTCTTCCTGACAACGTTTGGCTTGGCTTGGCCCAACCCTTGACATTTTTGTTCAGCCTCGTCCCCTCTCTGCAGCAGCCTCAGATTTTAATTTTTTTGTTCTGTTGTCATCCAGGCTTAAGTCATCAGTGGCTGCTCCCTGCGCTGCAGTCAAGCCCAGCCACATTGTTTAGGAAAGGAATAATCTTAGAAAGTCTGTGTGCCTYGGATGGAGCCAAGGAATGGCTTGTGCTGTGCTGCTGGGGGCTGGGATGGCTCACACAAACCCTGACAGCCCTCCCGGCTCCTCTGCTGCTGCTGCGGCCCWGCCCTGCCTGCAGGAGCCAGGGGGGCTGCAATTGGGGTGGTGGGGGCTGTTCCCTGTCCCACACCTCACACGGGGCAGTTCGGGTGGGAAGGGACCCCGAATCSCACCCAGAGCCACCCCTGCCATGGCAGGGACACCTCCCYGTGTCCCAGGCTGCTCCMAGCTGCTCCKTGGGCACTGCCAGGGATCCRGCCACATCTCCCACTGCCAGCTGCTGCCCCAGGGTGCAGATTGAGGGGATGGAGGCCGCTGTCCTGGGAGCTGGGTGGGAGCAATGCCCCTGGGACCTGCCAGGGCTGAGGGGGTGACACTGGCTCTGTGCTCGGTGCTGGGGTCCATCCCCTGGCACACCTGAGGAGGCTCTGGATGCTGGTCCTGTCCCTTCCCAGCTCCCTCTGAGGAGGCTCTGGATGCTGGTCCTGTCCCTTCCCAGCTCCCTCTGAGGGGGCTCTGGAGCAGCTCCAGCTCTCACAGGGTCTGTTTTCACCTTCTCTTCTCCTCCCCAGGGCCGCTGTCCCACGGAGAACGGGTGACCCCACACTGGCTGCTGGGGGGCCGAGCCCGCAGAGCCGTCAGCCTGCACGAACAGGTACGGGCACGGCTCCTCCTCCTCCCTCCTCTGCTGGGAGTGCCGGGTGGGACCGGCATGGAGACACCGGGTTTGCAGGGTCCAGGAGCAGGCTGGGGAATGTCAGGATCCATGAGCAGGGTATGGAGTTTGCAGGGTCCATGAGCAGGTTGGGGAGTTTCAGGATCCATGAGCAGGAGGTGGAATTTGTAGGATCCCTGACCAGGATGTAGAATTTCAGGATCCATGACCAGGCTGGGGAGTTTTAGGATCCATGAGCAGGGTGTGGAATTCCAGGATCCATGAGCAGGGTGAGGAGTTTCAGGATCCATGAGCAGGGTGTGGAATTTCAGGATCCATGAGCAGGGTGTGGAGTTTGCAGGGTCCATTAACAGGATGTAGAATTTCAGGGTCCATGAGCAGGGTGTGGAGTTTCAGGATCCATTAACAGGCTGGAGAATTCCAGGATCCATGAGCAGGGTGTGGAATTTCAGGATCCATGGGCAGGGTGGGAGTTTCAGGATCCCTGAGGAGCCTGGGGAGTTTCAGGATCCATGAGCAGGGTGCAGAGTTTCAGGATCCATGAGCAGGGTGTGAAGTTTCAGGATCCATGAGCAGGGTGCAGAGTTTCAGGATCCCTGAGGAGCCTGGGGAGTTTCAGGATCCATCACCATCCTCAGGTGATGAGCAGGGCCAGCAGAGGATGCAGCAGTGAGTTAATTAATTACACACGGTGTTAATGACTGCTGGGCAGGGGGAAGGAGGGCCAGGAGCTGCAGGGTGAGTGGAAGGGAGCTGGGAGAGAGGAGCTGGGGTGATCTGTCAGCTGTGCTTTGGCAGAAGGACCGGCCAAGGGAAGTGCCGGCAGATTTGGGAGCAGTGTCCCTGGGAAGAGGCCTGTGGGGAGCAGAGCACGTCTCCTCCCRGGGCTGTCACCCCCTCCCTGCCGCCGCTGTCCCCAGATCCCCGGAGGAGGCGCCTGTGGCCACCCTGCCCTTGGCCCCCTGCCCGGCTCGGGGCTGGGCTGAGCCGCAGCTGCCCCGGGGCCGCAGCAGCTGCGAGGGGCTGGGGGCTCCTCCGGGCCCTTCGAGGGGCTGGGGGCTCCTCCGGGCCCTTCGAGGGGCTGGGGGCTCCTCCGGGCACTTCCAGCCCCTTCCCGGCTCCGGGAGCCGCCGGGAGCTCTGCTGGGAGGGGACTCTGGTGGCGGATGGTCCCAGCGAGCCCCGGAGGAGCCGGAGCCAGCAGAGGGGTTTGTGCAGCCCTGSCTCTCCCAGGGGCGATGCCTTTCCCGAGGGAATGCGGGCTGGGCTGGCGGCTCCTGCMGGAGCCTGCACAAATGTCCCCTGCCCGGCTCTGTCTGTATTTGAGCTGGCAGTCACTGGAGAAGGGGAACGCGTGCCAGGGGAGGTTTATTTGTGCCCCGGGGGTGCGAAGCGCAGCCGGGGATCCCGGGGCACCCCGGCTGGGGTGGCTGGGCAGGTCCCGCCGTGTTTCCTGGCATCTGCTCCGCCTGCAGCTCCAGCCAGCCTGGAACAAGGAGCCTCCTGTTCCCGGGGCAGGGGAAGGAGGGGAGAGGGGCGGGGTCGGGGCTGGGAGCGGGGAGCCTTTGTGGGGGAAGGATGGGGGCAGCCGGGCAAGGCACGGGACAGAGCCCCAGGCYGGCCCTTTTCGCCCTGGTGCTGCCGACGTTGATATTTTTAGGATCGCTTTAATCCGTTCTGTCCCCACTGTGTCTCCTCCCGGCCTCCAGCAAAGATCCTGGCAGGGACCGCGTCTGTGGGAATGCCAGCAGCCCGCTCTGCCCGGGGACAGCGTCCCAGCCCTGCCCGGGGACAGCGTCCCAGCCCTGCCCGGGGACAGCGTCCCAGCCCAGGGACCATGGGCTCCAGCCCGGTGACCCCCAGGCTCCTCCCTCCCTGCCCGGGGGCTGTTCCCCTGCGATGCTGTGGGATGCTCCCCTGGGATGCTGTGGGCTGCTCCCCTGGGATGCTGCGGGATGCTCCCCTGGGATGCTGTGGGATGCTCCCCTGCGATGCTGCGGGATGCTCCGGGTGTGCCCCGGTCCCTGGGGACACCTCCTGTCCCCCAGCAGCAGCAGCAGGAGGGCGGTGGTGGCCCCGCGGTGCCATCGTGTGCGGGCTGGCAGCGCTGGGTGGGCCTGCCCTCCCTCCCTCCCCTGCCGCCTCCTCCGGGCCATTGTTCGGGCCCGGCTCCCCCGGGCTCCCCCGGGCTCGGCACACATGGAAGTCATTCGGGAGAGGCCGGGAGGAGGTCGTGGGGACCCTGATTGCGAGCGGCTCCCACTGCCTGGGGTGGGAGCTGTATCCTGCTCCTGCTGCTCCTGCTGCTCCTGGCCCCTGCCTCGGGGCTTTTCCAGCCCTTCAGAGATGGAAATGGGGGCTGTTCCCAGCGTTCTGAGCCGGGCATCCCTCCGCTGTCCAGCCCCGGGGGTGGGAGTGCCCTGACCCCACCCCGGAGCCTGCTCAGCCCCTGGGGTTCCCCGCCTATTTCCTTCCCCTTGGGGATTGCTTTCTCCCAGGTGTGGTTTCTGGCTTCCCACTGCCAGAGGGCAGGGATAGACGGGATATCAGCAAAGAATTCCTGGTCTGGAGGGTCCCAGGCCTTTGCACAGGAATTGCCAGAGCAGCTGGGGCTGCCCCTGGATCCCTGGCAGTGCCCAGGGTTGGACACTGGGGCTGGGAGCAGCCTGGGACAGTGGGAGGTGTCCCTGGGACAGTGGGAGGTGTCCCTGCCATGGCAGGGGTGGGATAGGATTTAAGGTCCCTTCCCACCCAAACCCTTCAGGGATCTAAGAAGTGCCCGGGCACAGGAGCTCCTCAGCTTCCTTCCCTGGCATCCCACCCCTGTGCAGGGACAGCCCTTGGCACCACGGAGCTTCCCCCCAGCCACTGCTGCYCCTCACACCTCGGGAGCAGCCCCTGCCTCCCTGTCCTGGGGGTGGCTCTTCCCTTCCTCCTCCTGCTGGGCTGGGATGCAGAGCTGGGGCATTCCACRCTGCCAGGGTGGGACACCCACCCTCGGCCCCTCCCGGGGCTCCCTGCACACCTGGGGAGGTGCTGGGAGCAGGAAGGGTGGGGAGGGCAGGAACAGTGGCTCGGGATGTGCTGCAGGTGCTGAGGGCTACCTGCAAGGAAGCCCTTTTCCCCTTTTCCCCTTTTCCCCTTTTCCCCTTTTCCCCTTTCTCCCTTCTCCCCTTTCTCCCTTTTCCCCATTTTCCCCATTTTCCCCATTTCCCCCTTTCCCTCTGTGAGGTGTGGCCAGGCTGAGCAAACCCTGCCAGCTTTGTTCGGAACCACCCCAAATGCTGCCCGTGCCTCCAGGCCCTGGACTGCCCTGCTTCCTGACAGCCAGGGATGCTTTTCCAGAGAGCAGCCTCGGCCATGAGGTCCTGGATGCTGCTCCTGSTGTTGGCCCAGTGATGCAATCCCGGAGCTGTGCTCCTCAAAGCCTCAGTGCTGGGATCCAGCTGCCTGGGGAGGCCCTGGCACGGCCAAGCTGCTCCAGCAGCTGCAAATCCCATCAGCAAATCCTCCCCGGAGCATCTCCTGGAAAGGTCCATCCCTGTCCTCCCCAACACATCCGGGCTCTGGGAGCTTCCCCAGGACTCGGGGCTTGTGGGAGCTGCTGGAGCAGACAGCTGGGCTGGGAGCTGGGTTTAACTGCTGATTTCCCAAGGAACTTGGTGCTCCCTGAGCCTGCTCACAGCCTCTCTCCTGGAGCAGGAGCTTCCCAGCAGGGATGGAGGCAGCTGGATGAGGAGGACGGCCAGGAAGAGCAGCTCAACCCCCCTGGCCCTCTGCAAAGAGCACCGAGGTTTTTCTGATCAATGAGTGAAATGTAAAACCAGACTGGAGCTGGAGCTGGAGCTGGAGCCACTCACAGCCTGGCCAGGGCAGAGCCATCCCAGCTGCAGTTCCAGAATTCCAGCCCCTCCCAGCCCCTGTGGGACTGGCTGTGCTGGGATGGCCTGGAGAGGGGCCTGCACACCCAGCCAGGGCTGGGACAAGGGGCTGCCTGCAGCCTTGGCAAGGACTGAGCATTCTGTCCAGGGGTGCTGGAGAGAGGAATCAGGGAGCAAGAGGAGCCTGGGAAGGGGCTGGAGCCCTGGAGGATGCTGGAACCTGTGAGGATTGCTGGGACCCGGGAGGATGCTGGAGCCTGGGGTCACAATGGAGCTCAGGATGATATTGGATCTTGGGATGTTGCTGGAGCCCAGGATGGTGATGCTGGAGCTTGGAATGTGCTGGAGCCTGAGATGACGCTGGAGCCCAGGATAATGGACCCTGGGATGGTACTGAAGCTTGGGATGTTGCTGGAGCTTGGAATGTGCTGGAGCCTGGCATGATGGTGGAGCACAGGATTATGCTGGAGTTTGGGATGATGCTGGAGCCTGGGATGATGGTGGAGCACAGGATTATGCTGGAGTTTGGGATGATGCTGGAGCCCAGGACGATGATGCTGGATCTTGGAATGTGCTGGAGCCCAGGACAGTGCTGGAGCCTGGGATGATGCTGGAGCCTGAGACAATGGCAGAGCCCAGGCTGATATTGGAGCCTGGGATGATGCTGGAGCCCTGGAGGATGCTGAGCCTTGGAATAATGCTGATGCCTGGGATGCTATTGGAACCTGGGGTGATGCTGGAGTTGGGAATGTCCTGGAATCCAGGATGATGCCAGACTTTGGGATGATGCTGGATTCTGATGAGTTGCTGCAGCCCAGGCTGATGTTGGAACCCGGGATGATACTGGAGCCCTGGAGGATGCTGGGGTGATGCTGGAGCCTGGGATGGGATTGGAACCCGGAGGATGCTGGAGTGCAGGAGAAGCTGATCCTGGATCATTCCCAGAGTGCAGCCTCTTGGCAGGAGCCCTGGGGGCGCAGCTCCTGCCAGGCCCGCGGCACAAGGAGCAGTGTTTAATTAGTGCAATCACCTTGCCTGCCCCCAGAGCTGGCTGTTGGACTCCTGCCTGCCACGAGTGCTGCCCACATTCCCCTTTCCCTGTTCTACCGCTGCTGCTCCCTCCAGGAGCTGAGCTGGGTCCGTCCCAGCTGGAACTGGGATCCATCCCCTGCCTCTCCCGGAGCTCCCGGGGGAAACTGAGGCACGGGAAGAGGAGAGCTCGTGGTGCTCACAGGGAGGGGACACCCGTCCCATCCGCAGCTGTTTGTCTGGCAGCCCGGGGATGGGGTGGGAGCTGCCAGWGCCGGGATCACCCCGGACACGCACGTGTCCCTTTAAGACGGCAGCTGGGAAAGAACATTCTGCCAGGAACGGCCCT
>CADDXX010000566.1:186203-203826 GCA_902810485.1 Alauda arvensis
GCTCACACACAGCTCAGGGAGGCTTTGGGGCAGCCCCTGCTGTGTGATTGAGCAGTGCCCGGTGCACAGGGGACCCCTCCCTGGCCAGCCCTGCCTGCCCCGCACCCCTCAGTACAGATAAAATCCCTTGGGAAGGGCAGCCTGGCACGGGGCACATCCCTCCTGCACCTCGGGCAGGAATCCCAGGGGCTGGCACGYGTGAGTGCTGTCATTAACTGTAATTCTTATTCCTACCATCGAAATGTGCTGGGGATTTCATTTGAAATTAAAAAAAAACAACCCCACAAGCACAAAAAACTTAACTGTGGTGAGATTCCCATTGACCAAGATTTGATTTGAGCCACAGGGAGGGGACCACAGCCTTTCTGGGCACCTTCCATGGAACCAGGAAAGAAGAGATTGTTCTCCTCACTGAACACAGGGCAAGAGTTCAATGGATCTGCTGTGAAATCTGGGAAGAGCCAAGGTTTGAACAGAGACCTTTGAGATCAGCCCAGTGCCACAGTCCCAGCTGTGAGAGCATTTTTGGGTGTTGCCTGAGGGGTCCCAGGGTCCAGCCAGGTGCTGAAACCACCCGTCTCCTTGGGGGAGAAGGGGATTTTCAGCCTCCCATCAGATCATTGTTCTTGCTGCAGTTCCCTGGCAGTAAAATAGAGATAATACAGCAAAGAGACAATCCCACCAAACTTGTTATCACTCCTTCCTTGCTTATTCCTCCCACCAAACATTTCCTATCAGCATTCACCAGCTAATCTTCTCTTTTTGTCACTGACACAAAAACACTTGCTCATTTTGTGTCATCTCCAAATACCGCAACAATGGAAGAATGTAGCCATTAATTACTGAAATTACCGTTACAAGAGAAAATTAYAGTCATTAAAATCGAGGTGAAACTCATTTGTACTTTCCCCAACTTCTCCTGTTTTGTGAAGTTACCAACTTAATGCCTCCAGCAGAGACCCCAGAACTGCAAAGTTTGGGAGACGTGAGTGGTGCTGTCACTGCAGGAGCTTCTCTGCTTCCCTGAGGCCAAAGTTCCTGTCCTGTCCCTGAGCTGTGCTCCCATCACAGAGCCATGCACAGAGCCATCAAGCTGAGAGGGACCCCAAAGCTCCCCCAGAGCCACCCCTGCCATGGCAGGGACACCTCCCACTGTGCCAGGGACACCTCCCACTGTGCCAGGCTGCTCCAGCCCCAGTGTCCAACCTGGCCTGGGGCACTGCCAGGGATGCAGGGGCAGCCCCAGCTGCTCTGGGCTGTGGGATGGGATGGGTTTGAAGGTCCATTGCAACCCATCCCACCCTGGGATTCCATGGTCCCATGTTTCTGTGAACATTGGGATGAATACCTCAGCTCCTGCTGRTGGAGCTCAGCTCAGTCCAGCTCCARTGGGGACAAGTTCCCMWGGTGAATATTCAATTTGGTGAAYATTGCCAGGRGCCTTGGGAGGAACRGGATTTTCCCAGCCCTGGAGCCAYGGAGGTGCTGGGATCAGCAGTGTCTGAGCCTCCCCAGGGGCAGTGGCTGGGCAAGGGGGATTCTGGAGAAGCCAAAATCCACCCCTGGGGCATCTCCTGACCCTCAGCAGGGGGATGTCCCCAGGGACAGCTGTATCCAATCTCCCAGAGCCCTTTGGTCCACGATGGGAATCCAGGCAGGACCTGAGCCCCTGAACCAGCCTSAGGCAGGGAGCAGCCCCAGGAGCCAGCACTGGCCTGGTGAGCTCAGCTACCTTCAGCTGGTACCTGTGCTGAGAGCTGATACCTGTGCTGAGATCTGATACCTGTGCTGAGAGCTGTGCTGAGAGCTGGGGTCCAGAGGGTCCAGAGGGTTCTGGTACCATCAGCTGAGAGCTGTGCTGATACCTGTGCTGATACCTGGGCTGATATCTGATACCTGTGCTGATACCCGTGCTGAGAGCTGTGCTGAGAGCTGGATCCTGATCCGGCTCCATTGCCCTGACACTGGTGATGGATCCCTGGCTGCAGTGCCCATGCAAACGTGACACACTTGCACACGATGGAATCTGCCATTTCCCACAGACTCCAGCCACAGGCAGATCTCAGGGAAGAGAGGAGCAAGAGCAGTTCCTGCGATCAGGATAAAGGTTAAACACCCAATTAGCGAGTTTGGTGCCAGGTTATGGGCCAGCACAATGACTGGCTCGGTTAATATCTGCCTGGAACTCAGCCCCACCCCAGCACAGAGCTGGCCTTTCCTGAAGGCCACAGATCAGCAGCAATGTTCAGGTTGTGTTTCAGCAAATGTCTCTCCAAAGGATTTCCTCTGCACTTGCTTTTAACTCTGAATTTCCATCCTTACTTAGTCACAGCGAAATAGAAAGGTTGGATGTGATGAATTTCTGCAGGGCTTTGTGGCCAGAGGCACTCCCATCCCTGGCTGTGGGGGATTTCTCTGTGCCASTGCCCTGCTCTCAGCTGTTCCCTGCCTTTTGCTGAGCAAAGACCTTGAGCTGCAGGGCTCCTGCCCTTTGTGCTTTTGGGCACAGCTGCACGAACACAGCTCCAGCTCACCCCACAGCTGGTGTGCTGCAGTGCTGGGCACTTTGGGACTCTCCCCAGAGGGACTGGCAAACACTCTCCTAACTGGGAAATTCCCTTCACGGTGAGTCTCAGTGTCATTCCGCCCCACTTTCTCCTCCCTTGTGTTTTATTCATTATGCAAACCCCTTCTCTTTTTTTCCCCTGACTATCTTTCAAGAACCTGTAATCAAATGTTTCTCTAAAAGAGTGCCCAAGGTTTGTTTGGGTTTTTTTCCCCATCCCTGTGATGAGCATGTGGTTGGAGAGTTCACAGACGGCTAATTGCTCAGGAGCAGCCACCAAAGTTAACGATAAATATGCAAATTGGGGAAGAATAAACCCCTCGTTAAGCATTAGGCATTTACTATGGAAATTAAGTGTCATTAGAGGCATAAAAGGCTTTCCCAGCGTTTGTTCTCACGGCGTTTCCCTTCAAGCCTTCATTAGTGCACTGATCCCAACAAACACAGAGGGGCCACCCCATCCAAACAAGAGCAGAGCCATCCTGAACGCCTGCCCAGAACTCAAACCCAAACAGTTTGGAAATCGCTTCTGAGCTTTGGAGATGCTCCACAGCTTCCCTTCTGTTCCCCAGTTYGCATTTCCCTTTGTTCCAGTCCCGCAGGAGGAGCAGAGGCTGGAAGCTCCCAGCACAGGAAAGCTGCTCACACCATCCTCTGGCTGTGGGGCCGCAGGTTACAGGAGCAGGAAGTTTTCTTGGGAAGGGATGTAGGGAAACTCTTATTTCAGGGCTTTGGAGCAAAGTTGAGGAAAAGTCTTGGAGCAAGGGTGGGAAATCCATCTCTGGGAGCTGGAGAGCAGAGCACCTTCTGCTGACATGAGATGGGTGTGGGTCATCCTGCACTCATTTTCCATGAGTCTGTGAAACTCCATCTTCATCTTCGTTCTTTTTCAGGCCATCCTCTCTCATCTCTGGTGCCAGGACACAGGGAATGGCTCCCAGTGCCAGAGGGCAGGGCTGGATGGGATTTTGGGCAGGAATTATTACCTGGCAGGGTCCCAGGCCCTGGCACAGGGTGCCCAGAGCAGCTGGGGCTGCCCCTGCATCCCTGGCAGTGCCCAAGGCCAGCTTGGACAGAACTGGAGCAGCCTGGGACAGTGGGAGGTGTCCCTGGGACAGTGGGAGGTGTCCCTGGCATGGCAGGGGTGGCACTGAGGGGCCTTTGGGGTCCCTCCCATCCCAAACCATTCCATGATCCCATGTTCCTCATTCCTCTGTTCAGCTCACTCCATCTGTAATTAGCCAGGAGTGAAAATGCAAATTACTCCCCCAACAGCCTTTCTGGAATTTAAAGGTGCTGACGTGGAAATCCTCGTTTGGAAGTGCCCCAGGAACCTGGCACAGGCTCCTGCAGGATTTCCTCAGGGATTCCTTGGTGTGATCCTGTAAATCCCCTCCGAGCCCGTGCTCATGAGGATCAAAGAGCAGGAGCGTTATCAAATGCAGGAGGGTTCCTGAAACTCATCCTCAGCCAGGCAGACAGGGACAGGAGAGCTCTGTGCCCGAGGTGCCTGTGCCCTGCTCACACTTGGGGACATTGCAGTGGCACTGGCAGCAGGAAGCTTTCCCTCTGCACCCTCCGTGCAAAGCTCTCAGTCCCAGCCCAACCCCAGATCTGCAGTCCTGCTCTCAGCCAAAACAACGCCATGGAAAGGTGAAAATAGYTATTTTTCTGTAGTTTTTTATAAACTAGGATTGATGTGTCAAAAGGAAACAAAAATAAACCAGGGGAAATCACAAACTGTGAGACTGTGGGGAGAGCAGGGTGATTGTTGTCCTCTCTGTGGCCCCCACCCACACGGAGCCAGCCTGCTGCCAGCAGCCAGGGAGCATCCAAAACAATCCAGGCTCTGCCATGGAGCTTCCAAATTGTCCCCAAGGAATCCCACAGTTAAAGCTGTGCATGCTGCCCAGGCCTGCTCGGAGCAGCTCCAGCAGTGCCACCTCCATCCCCAGGGACAGCAGAGGTGCCAGCGAGGGGAATGTGGCTGTGTCCCACCCTGGGGCAGCCCCGAGCCCCTGGGCACTGCCCAGCACAGCCCTGCTGGCAGCAGGAGAGGGAAAAGTGTCTCCATCTCCCTGGCAGCCAGGACACAGGGGTTTCAGACACTCTGGGGGATTTTTGACACTCTGTGAGCTAAAGGCTCTGTCCAAAGGTTGTGCCCACAGTGTCCATCTCTGCAGCTGCCAGACAAACACAGTCCATGAAATGCATTTCTGCTGTCAAGTTCTTCCTTTCTATTGTTTAACTCTTCCCTCTGCAGCAGTCCCAGGCTAGTCTGGAGAATCCTCATGGGATGAAGGATTGTTTGGAACGGAAGGGACCATCCAGTCCCAGCCCTGCCRTGGCAGRGACACCTCCCAGTGTCCCAGGTAAATGCAGAGAGGCTCAGCTCCCTGCACAGGGGAACCTCCCCAGGGACAAGGGGCACTGCTGGGGGATGCCCTTCACCATCCCGTTCCTGCCTCCTTCTCCAGGAGGTCTCTGGAGTCACAGAAATACAGAATAACTGAGGTTGGAAAAGCTGAGATCATCGAGTCCAACCATCCCCAGCCCTGCCAGGGCCAGCAGTGCCCCTGTCCCCAAGTGCCACATGCACAGGGCTGTGAGATTCCCCCCAGGGATGGGCACTGCAAACCTCCCTGGGCAGCTGTGCTGGGGTTTTCTGGGAACAAAAGATGCTCCAWGACAATCCATGGCACTGGATCTCCTGATTCCCTCAGCTCTGACCCAGCCCTTGTTGCTCCTGTGGAGGCTCCTGGCCCTGGGCCCTCCCTGCTTGGGCCACGTCCCTGGAGGGTCCCTGTGCTCTGTCCCTGTGTCCTGCTGGAAACTCTGGGGAGGCCTGGGCAGGGAGTCCTGGGGTGCCAGGGAATGGGATCTGTCTGATGGGAATGGGATCTGTCTGATGGGAATGGGAGCTCTTTTATCAGAATGGGATCTGTCAGGTGGGAATGGGATCTGTCTGATGGGAATGGGATCTGTCTGATGGCAATGGGATCTGTCTGATGGGAATGGGATCTGTCTGATGGGAATGGGATCTGTTTGGTGGGAATGGGATCTGTTTTTTATGGGAACGGGATCTCTTGGGTGGGGATAGGAGCTCTTTGATGGGAATGGGAGCTCTCTGATGAGGCTGAAGAGCAGACCTGGGGGATGTCTGGAGCAGGAGCTGCAGTGAAACCCCCAATTCCATCTCTCCCAAACCCACCAGCCCTGGGGATCAGCGTTCCCTGGCCCTTTGTGTTTCCATCAATAAACAGGGACAAGGAACCAGGAACTCCTTCCCTGCAGCCCTGCAGGGCCACCAGCCACCAGCCAGCCCTGTCCCCTGAGAGCCAGCCCTGGTGGCTGCGGGAGGGCCCTGGGTGTCTGGTGCCCCTCTCCAAAACAACACCTCGAATTCCCCTGGGCCGGGGCTCCAGGCACAAACACTCTGTGAGTGCCCCCAGAGGGCTGCAGAGCTGGGTCTGGGTTATTTATGCTTCTTGGAAAGAGGTTATTCAATATTCTGTGGGAGATTTCAATGTTTATTCTGAGCAATTCCCAAGCAAAATTTAACGAGCAGTCAATGGAGGAGCTTAATAAGGGGTGGGATGGAAAAATGTCTCTTTCTGTGTCTCTGGGCAATAAATCACAACTCTTGCAAGGGCCACAAATCTTGGGTTTTTGTGCCATTTAAGCTCAGCTCCCTTGCTGCCGTTGGAGGAGATTTAAAGGCTGCCAGTCAGCTCCTGTGAGACACAGCTGTGCTGATTTGCTTATTCTGTAAGAACTGAGTGAGTTGGAGGGCTGGGAAAGGCTCCCACCAGCACAGAGCTGTGTCCTGGAAAGGAGGGATGTGATCCCCTGGCTGAACATCATCCRGGAGCTGGGGCTGACCCTGCAAAGAGTGAAATGTCCCCTGGCCTCAGCCCTGCTCTCAGCCTGGCTGAACCAAGGCACACCTCGCTGTGCAAACACTGAGATATTGGTAAATTAATTTGGATGAGATCAAGTGTCTCCTTTAAGTAAAGGTATGATGTGTTTTATTCCTCTCTAAAACACACCCAGGACCCACTCCAGCTATTGCATGATACAGTCTCAAGTTCAAAAGTGAAACCAGTCCAAAAGTCTGCCCAAAAAACCAAAAACCAGATTYTTATTTGAAAAACTCCACAACCAAAGTCCCCCCATGAAAGGGTTTTGTGCACTCTTTTTATTTCCAGAAGTCCTAAAGGTAAAGAGATTTCTCCTTTTGAAGCCCCTTCAACCCGAGTCCTCCCAAAGCCAGCTTTGTGTTCCCTCTGCTCATTCCTGGGCACTTTTCAGGAGTCACCTCGCTGACCCTGGCAGCAAAGGGAGGAGTTGGAACCTTTTCCCTTGCTCCTGGGAGAGAGCTGCAAACWCGGGCAGTGCTGGAGGGCAGGGGAAGAGCAGCCAATGACCTGGATAAAGCTGAGCTCAGTGCTGGGAGCCTGGCGTGGCTCTGCAGGTTGGAAAAACTCTGTGAGKGTGYCCAGCCRKGGCACAGGGGGTGCTGCAGCCCCAGTGCCAGCCCCRCTGGTGTCACAGGCTGTCCCTGGCCCCAGGGACGCTGTGGGACCAGGCTCACCCCGTCTCTGTGCAGGGAGCTGTGCTGCTGCTGTGGCTGCAGGGACACACCAGCTGCGTGTGCTGAGGCTGGGGCACAACCAAGGGAAAAAAACCCCACTGCTTTTAGGGAAATCCAATCCCAGTGCTCCTCACTTCCGCAGCCACACTGAATCCCTCCCCGTGCTCCACCTGCTTCCGCCTTGGAGGTGGCTGAAACAGCAGCTACAGCTCACAGCTCCTTGCTTTTTACCGGCTCTCAGGCAGATCAGATCCCTCATTGCATCCCATGGATCCCATCCCATCCCAAATCCCATCCCATGCCACCCCACCCCATTCCATCCCATCCCATGGATCCCATCCCATCCCATCCCATTGATCCCACCCCACCCAATCCCATCCTATCCCACCCCACCCCCAGGTTGTACAGGGCTGCTGGGATGCCCCAGGGCAGGAAGGTCCCTGTCCCTGTGTCCCCTCAGGACACTCCAGCCCCTCCTGAGCAGCCCCCACGGGGATCAGGATGTGCTGAGCCCTTNGGCAGGAAGGTCCCTGTCCCTGTGTCCCCCCAGGGCAGGAAGGTCCCTGTCCCTGTGTCCCCCCAGGGCAGGAAGGTCCCTGTCCCTGTGTCCCCTCAGGACACTCCAGCCCCTCCTGAGCAGCCCCCACGGGGATCAGGATGTGCTGAGCCCTTTGCCAGCTGTTTCTGTGGGTGCCCTGGCACAGGGAGAGCTCAGAGAGCTGCTCAGACCCAGCTTTCCCCCAGGCTTTTGTTGAACACGGCTCAGAGTTCACCACCACATAAATAAATGACYTCCAAACACCGAGCCCTGCTGTTTTTCAGACCTGAGGGACCCCTGGGCAGGGGTTTGGGAGGYGAGCCCGCTGCCCTGGGGGAGTGATTTGTGTGCACACATGACAAGAGCCTTTATTAAAAGGAGGTGTTTGATTTGGTGGCACTGTTCCCTCCTGGGCTCCCTCGCCCTCCACACCAGCCATGAGCCAGGCAAGGTGAGAGGGACAGAGAGGCTTTTAAAGCCCCCTGATGTCACCTGAGGAGACCTGCAGGGCCTGCTGTGTGTTGTGGCACACGTGTCCCCAGACTGGGAAATTCCCCATTCATGGAATTCCTTACCTTTCCTGCCCCAAAGCCCTGCTTCCTTAGTGCAGGGAGGAAACACCTGAACCTCCTCAGAAATGTGACTTTTCAACTCCCCGGGTCTCCAGAGATGGTGCAGATGATTTTTAAGACTCATTCAAGGGCAGGTTGGACAGGGCTTGGGGCCAGGTGTCCCTGTCCATGACAGGGGGTGGAACCAGATGGGATTTATGGTTCCTTCCAAACCAAACCATCCTGGGACTCTTTCATTCCTTATTATTTACAAAATCAATTCCTCTCCTCTTCCTGATTCCATGCTTGGCCCCCTGAAGTGCAAGGTGCCCCTTCTGGCTGTGAATTTTTATTCCTGGACACAGTGTGATCACTCAGGCTGAAACTTCTTCCCCGTGGCTCATCCTCTGGGGAGGTGGGAGAATGGGAATGACCTCCCCCAGAGAGCCTTTGGAGGGGGTGCTGGTGCCTGCCAGAGCACAGCCCCAGGAGCTCCCTGCCATGAACTCTGCTCACCTCACCTGGCCCAGGTGGCTTTGGTGCAGCTGCTGCTCTGCAGCCCCAGAGCCCATCAGCACTAATTAACAAATCCCCCTGCTCAGGCACCGGGCACACGGTGAGGGGCTGTGTGAGCTCAGCCATTAGTCCTGGCTCAGTTAATCCCTGCTCATTTTTCTGCCCACTGTGCCAGCTCTGCTCTCTGGTTCCCAGAGCAGCTCCATCAATCCCGGGCCGGGATCAGTGCCTGGAGCCTCTGGCGCTGGGAATGCTGAACGAGCCCTGATTTACAGGGCTGCACTGAAGGGTAAGTGCAGCAATAGCTCCTTGCCAGGAGCTGCCCTGTGCTTTGTGACCTGCCTGCAGTCACCACAGGAGCGGGGCCTCTCCTGAACGCATCATTGCCCTCCCCTGAATGCTGAGGAGGGCTGCTTTCAATTATTCCTTCCCTTCACACTCGGTATTTCCAGCTGCCTCCAATGAGCAATTCATCTACTCCATCAAATGACTTACCAAGATAGATTTCACATCCAAGGCAAATAGATTCTGCCTCCCCTCCTGATTTCACAGCACGATTTTTTATAATTCTGCTYCCCGTGCCTCATTCCCAGCAAACCTGTCCCCACAGCAGAGCTCTCCATCTGTGCCAGGTGGATGGCAAATGTCACTGGGGAAGAAAAGCAGTGCTTAATGTTATTTTGCCCTGGCTCCCGTGGCACAGCGTTCCCCATGTCATCTGAAATACAGAACAGGGTCACAAAAACACTTGTGGCTCTTGCAGTGAGCTGCAGCATCAGCCCACCCCATCAGCCTCCAGSGTGGGTGTGGGGTCAGGGTACCTGGGCAGTGTGAGCTGGGATTCACCAGTGCAGCACCATTCMCAGGGCCACCAACACCAGGGGTGCCAGGATAACCACGGAAAAGCTCCTTTCCCCACGTATTTATACTTCAGGAGCTGCTGATCCCAATTCAGTTAAGAATTGTTGATTATTATGGGAGTTGGTTTAAGGGATGATGATTAAGGGAGGTGGTGCAGTGAATGCAGCTGCAGGGGCTGCCCAGCCCTTGTCCCCCAGCCAGCAGCAGGCACAGAGGGCAGGAGGGTGCAGGGGCTGTGGGGGAGCCAGGGTGGGCACAGCCCCAGCAGTGCCAGCACAGCACACAGGGGCTGTGGGGGAGCCAGGGTGGGCACAGCCCCTGCAGGGGTGGCACAGCACACAGGTGGCCCCAGCAGTGCCAGCACAGCACACAGGTGGCCCCAGCAGTGGTGGCACAGCACACAGGTGGCCCTGCAGTGCCAGCACAGCACACAGGGGCTGTGTGGGAGCAGGGTGGGCACAGCCCCTGCTCTGCTGAGCCCTGTGTCAGCAGAACCTCGGTGGACACCCAGGCAAGGGGCAGGAGCCCCCAGCAARATCCATCTGCAGCTCAGTGAGGCAGCACAGGGAGGGTTCACGGCGAGTTTATCACGGGAACTGCTGAGGGTTAATGGCCAGCAGAGCAGATTGAGCTGTGGGATTACTAAATAATGAACTTTTCTCTCCAATAAATTTGTCTGTGACTTATAAAAAATCAATACCCCGCTACACTTCGGACAGTTTTTTCTTCTTTTGTTGGAGCAGGAAGATGGGCTCAGAGTAATTTTTAAACYACTCTTTCACATATATAAAAATATATTTTACCCGGCCATTTATACGGAAGCTCTGATGTGCCACATTTATTGCAGCTTCATCACCCAGATAGATTTTTATGTGGGTGCCTGGCTATTGCTTTGTTTAATCATTCCTTTCTCTCCCCTCCGTGCTTCTTTATGGCACTATCAGCAGTGCAGATCTGCAGCAGGGTTTCCGTGGGATGCAGCATGTCAGCAAGGTCAGGTCAGCTGGGACAGAGCCAAAAATATTTAGCACTTGCCAGCCACTGAGGGGAGAAGTTGAAATCGTGGTTAGCACTAAAAACTGGCACRTTCTCAGCCCCAAGAAGAGSGMGGGCTTTTTARAATTTTATTTTGTTTTGTTTTGTTCCTGAGGGTAGAGGGGATGGCTTCAGTCCCTGGCTGGGGGACAGACTTGCACTGGGATGTGGGTTCCTGTTGGCTTGAGCATGGGGGTTTCTCTCGGGCTGCTGTGTTTCCTGGTTCCCTCCATCTCCACAGAGAAGTGCCCCAAGTGATCACACATCGTGGGTTCCCTCCCAACACCCTCCCCCCAGTGCAGCTGCAAAATCACCTGCATTGTCCCAGGGAGAAATGAAATCCCAGAGGGGCAGTGCTGGCTCCCAGCTCTCCCCACACTGGGCTGTTCCCCAAAGGCTGTTCAGGACACCTGGTGTGTCACACAGCACCCGGGGGTGGCCCCAGCAGTGCCAGCACAAGGGACAGCACAGGCCCTTCCCTGCTGCTGCTGGGCACTGCTCCTGAGCCACCCAGGGGTGTCCAGGGGTCCCCTGCCCACCTGGGCACAGCTGGGCACAGCTGGGCACCCCTGGGCATAGTTGGGCACTTCTGGGCACCGCTGGGCACAGCTGGGCACCCCTGGGCATGCCTGGGCACAGCTGGGCACACCTGGGCATGCCTGGGCACCCCTGGGCCCGTGTCCAGGGGCTGTCCCAGCAGTGCCAGGGCCTGTCCCAGCCCCTGTGCCCAGCCTAGAGCTGAGGGGTTGCTGTGACCCCGCTGCAGGCTCAGGGCTGGGCTGTGGGGACCCTCACCCCTCTGGCCTCAGCCCAGGGCCCTCTGCAGGACTTGTGCCCCCCAGCAGAGCCACACCTGACCGAGGGGCCCCAATTCCCTTGTCCAGGTGTTGAACAGGACTGGTCCCAGTTCTGAGCCCTGCTGGGCACCCCTGGTGCCCATTCCCAGCTGGATTTCACTGCACCCGATTTGCTGCATTCCTGACTGCAGTGGTGCTGCCCAGCGCTGCAGAGGCAAACTGGAGCCTTGGAAGGGGAGCCCAGAGAGGTCCCAGAGAGGTGCTCAGCYCTCCCTGTCCCATCTGGGCTGCCCTGGGCTGTGAGTGCCAGTGCTGCTCTCACTGTGCAGCCCCAGCCACTCTCCAGTGATCTGTGCTTAAAAACTGCCTGGGAGCAGCAGCCAAAGCCCAGACACACAATAAAACATCCTGTGAGGGATTAGGGGAAGTGCTGTTAGCTGGGGATTATCCAARGCAGGATGGGTTTATCTATCACATTCCTGCCTCGCTGTGTCTCTGGCAGCTCAGGAGCCTCAGCTGCCCGTGGGTTCAGTGCCCCCTGTGACACACGGGGAGAGGCTGCAGGAAGGCCTGAGGAAGAGGAGAAGGAAGCCAAGTCTTTTCTGTGCTCTGCGTTTGCAGGAGAGGCTCCCAGGAGCAATGGCTTTGGGAGTGTGACTCACAGGGASATGATTGTCTGGAGGATCAGCCCCCAGGAAGGAGAGGAACAAGAAATAACTCRGGGTTTGACAAATCCATCTTGTCACAGTGAGCAGCCAGCTCCCGGCCCAGGGAGTTCTCCTTCTGTGATGGTAATTAGGGTCAGCCTTCAGGCTGTCACACACAGCCCTCCTCCTGCTGTTCCATCTCATCCCAGAACTGTCCGGCCCCTGGGACGGGCTCAGTCCCTGGGACGGGCTCAGCCCCTGGATGGGCTCAGTCCCTGGGACGGGCTCAGCTCCTGGGATGGGCTCAGTCCCTGGGATGGGCTCAGCCCCTGGGACGGGCTCAGCCCTGCTCCCATCACACCACCACACACCCACGAGGCCTGGAAGGACCTCAGGTTCCCCAGCGTTCCCTCTCCCTTCCGTGGGTTTGGGATCTTTGTGTGCAGTCTCAAACAGCTCAGGGTCTTGGGTTYGTGCTTCAGCATCCCTCCAGGGCAGAGGTGACTCCATGTCCAGCTCCTGGGAAGCAGCCCGGGGTCCCACAGAGAGGGGCTGGCACTGTGTGGGACACCCCCAGAGCTGGGGCTGSTTTGGGGATTCCAAACGTGTGGAGACACCTCTGGAGCTGGAGCCAGACTGGTGCACGAGCAAGGAGGAGAGGATCCAAGGGCTCTGTGTGCCAGGCACAGCCACAGAGCAGAGGGATTGGGAATTGCTGGGCACAATTCCATGAGAGAGTCTTCCTCAGGAAGGGTTCCCAGGACATTTCAGGGGTTCCCAGGACGTCAGGAAGGGGTTCCCAGGACACTTCAGGAAGGGGTTCCCAGGACATTTCAGGGTTTCCCAGGACACATCAGGAAGGGTCCCCAGGACACATCAGGAAGGGGTTCCAGGAGACATCAGAAAGGGTTCCCAGGACATTTCAGGAAGGGTTTCCCAGGACACCCTTCCCTCAGCACTCCAGAGCTGGGCAGAGGTTCCTGCTCCCTGCTGATTGAGGATCTCACCTCCCTGGTGCCTCCCCTGGCCCACCCTTGGCCATTTCCCCCCTCATTAGCTGGGTTTCCTGTTCCCAGCAAAGGTCACACTGCTGGGAGCACTGGGGGGCGTTTGGGAGTTCCTCTCCCAGGAGGAACAGACGTAAATAAGGTTSCAGGAGCAGTTTTTCAGTGTTTACTCTGTATTCACACACACCRCACGACAAGGTAGGAAAGCATCCCTCAAGAGATGAAAGGAARGCAGATAACAGTGGTGTTCTTTATATAATTCAGCCACAACGATCTGTCAGCAGAGCAGGGTAATTATCCCAATAAGATTTCACGAAAGGAGAAAATATCATGGATTTTATAAACCTTATTAACATGCAGAATGAATGCAAAACAACAAAAGGAGTCTTAAAACAAAACATTATGTTAAAATCAATATTGATTGCCAGCGATAAGTGTTATATGAGGCAGTAAAATTCCATAAAATTCCCCCCCAAAGCAAGGCTGGAGACAAATCAAAGGAGAACAAATGGTTCTGAAGCAGAGTAATCGCTGTGCAAGGCAGGGAAGGAGCATCACRACACGGATTTGTTCCAACAGCTGTGAGCTTTTCCAAAAACAACACCCTCCTGTCCTGCCCCTGCCCTCCTGCACCAACCCCACACTGCAGCCCCTTCCTGCAGGCTCCACAGCGGTGCCCTCAGGGCTGGGATTGGGGAAAAGTGTCAGTCTGGAATGCACAGCTGGGCTCAGGGAGTAAAGCCCAGCTCAGGGAGAGGCAGAGCCCGGCTCAGGGAGAGGCAGAGCCCAGAACCCGGAGCTGCTGCAGGGCTGGAGTCCCTGTGCTCTGGAGCCAGGCTGGGAGAGCTGGGAATGTTCCCCTGCAGAAGGGAAAGCTCCAGGGACACCTGAGAGCCCCTGGCAGGGCCTCMAGGGGCTCCAGGAGAGCTGCAGAGGGGCTGGGGACAAGGCCTGCAGGGACAGCACACAGGCAATGGCTTCCCAGTGGCAAAGGGCAGATTGGGCTGGGATCTTGGGCAGGAATTGCTGCCTGGGAGGGTGGGGAGGGGCTGGGCTGGAATTGCCAGAGCAGCTGGATCCCTGGGAATGCCCAAGGCCAGGCTGGAGCACCCTGGTCCATGGAAGGTGTCCCTGCCATGGCAGGAGGTGGCACTGGATGAACTTTARGGTCCTTCCAACCCAAAGATTCCATGGCTCAGTGAGTCCATGTGCCCAAGCCCCACAGGCAGTGGCCCCAGCACTCAGGGATGCTGTGCCAAGGCAGGGCACAGATCCTCTCCCCTCTCAGCTCCTGTCCCAGCTCCAGTGTTCAGCAGTGAGTTAAATTTTGGTGCTTTGTGTCCCCTGGGGGTTTGGAGACATCCCCAGCCTTGCTTTGGGGACCCACAGCTGCAGTGCCACCCCTGCCATGCTGAACTCTCAGCTGAGAGCTGGGCCAGGAAGCCCCAGACCCCCAGGTCACCTGGGGCAGCCAGGGACTGGAGCTGGGGAGCTGAGGGCACCCTGGCTGTGTTCTGCTCTCCTGGATAAACACAGAGAGCTGGGAGTTCCTCAGATGCAATAAAAAGGAAGGCAAATATTTATAGCTCAGCCTAATTTAACAAGTGAGTGTGGTGAGAGAAGTGCCAGCAATTGCTTTTAGTGAGTAAATCCCCTGGAGGGAGGAAGARCAGTCCCTGAACAGTCCAGCAATGCTCAGAGTGCTCACCCTGCGAGGCTCTCCCTCCGCTCACTGCCTGCCTCATCCCCTCCGGAAAAGGACACAAAATGCCCCAAGCTCTCAGCAGCTCCTGGTGTTTGCAGGTTTCAGGTGGATGCTGTGCCTCAGCCAGGGCTGGCAGCACTCCAGGGTCAGGCAGGGCAGCTGGAGAGCAGAGGAAATCAAATCCCATTGTGTAAATCACTTCCAGCCATAAAATCCCCATTTGGCTTTACAGGAGTCGGTCTGGGATGCAGTCAGGGGAAAGGCCTGGATCTGGGCTCAGCTGAATGTGAAAATCCACAGCACAAAGGGAATGTGATGTAAAATACCCCTGGGAGGAGAGGGCATGGAAATGTGTGGGAATGTTTGTAAAATACCCCTGGGAGGAGAGGAAGGAGCTCCTGCATGGACACACAGACACACACAGGGACACACAGGGACACATGGACACACCCAGGGACACAGGAGTGACCCAGAACCACCAGCGGTGTCTGAGCCTGACACAGTCACACCTGGAAGGAAAGTTCAGCACAGCACTGGTGAACTGCCACCCCTGGGCGAGGGACAGAGGTGCCCTGGGATGTGCCACCACCCCCTCAGTGCTGGGGGCTGTCACTGCCACCCCTGGGCGAGGGACAGAGATGCCCTGGGATGTGCCACCACCCCCTTCAGGTGTCACTGCCACCCCTGGGCGAGGGACAGAGGTGCCCTGGGATGTGCCACCACCCCCTCAGTGCTGGGGGCTGTCACTGCCACCCCTGGGTGAGGGACAGAGGTGCCCTGGGATGTGCCAGCCCCTCCCTCGGGGCTGTTTGTGTCCGTGGGGCCAGGGGAGGTGTGTGCTGCCCCCCTGCCCTCACACAGCCCCGCTCTCCCAGCACATTCCATCAGCAATCTGCATCCCCAGCTCTCCTTGGGGCACTTCCACGGCTCATCCCTGCAGGATTATCCACATCTGGGGATGTGCCTCTCCTGGTGCTGGATCCCGGGTGAGCCAGCAGGGAACCGGTGGTGACACCTGCAGCCTCCGTGCCTGGGGTGGGGCAGCCCAAAGCTCATTCCCCGGGAGGCTGAACAGGAGCTCAGATTCCTGAAAATATCCCCAACACCCGGCACAGGCAGATCCCAGGCACAGGCAGGATTGGATCCCAGGCACAGGCAGGATCCCAGGCACAGGCAGGATCCAGGATCCCAGGCAGGATCCCAGGCACAGGCAGGATTGGATCCCAGGCACAGGCAGGATCTCATCTCAGGCACAGGCAGGATCCAGGATCCCAGGCACAGGCAGGATCCAGGATCCCAGGCACAGGCAGGTTCCAGGATCCCAGGCACAGGCAGGATCCCGGGCACAGGATCTCTGATGTGCAGAGGGGGACACACACCTCCCAGTTTCAGGGGACACTCACCCCAGTTTCAGGGGACACTCACCCCAGTTTCAGGGGACACTCACCCCAGTTTCAGGACACACACCCCGGTTTCAGGGGACACACACCCTGGTTTCGGGGGACACACACCCCAGTTTCAGGGGACACACACCGCAGTTTCAGGGGACACACACCCTGGTTTCGGGGGACACACACCCCGGTTTCAGAGGACACACACCGCAGTTTCAGGACACACACCCCGGTTTCAGGGCACACATCCCTCCTGCTGTGCTGTCGCAGCTCAGCCGCAGGCTGGGATTTGCAGGGATAATGGAATGACTGCTCCTGGCCCCTCTGCTCTTTGGAGACAGCAGCCGGGAACCCCGCAGCCTTTCCGGGAGCTCCTCGTCTCTGGGCTGGCATTTCCCAAAGGGAACCCCGGTACCCGGCTCCCCCGGGCTCCGAGAAGGGAACGGATGCTGKAAGGATCCCATGATGTTTGGGGTGTGCTGCCATCCCTCCTGCTCCCGTGCCGCGCTCCGAACCCCTGGGATTCGATAGCAGAGCCACCAGATCATGCCCACACCTCCACCTGTGCCTCAGAACACTTTCTCCTTGCCGGCACATAAAAGGCCACCGCGGCAATTTGCAGACAATGCCCTCGTTAAGCACAATAGGCCTAACAAGTCTAATTAGCAGCGGGGAGTTCAAAGGCGTTTCACTCGCACCCCGCTCTCAGTCGGCGTGGTCGGGGTGATTTGAGCTCTGTGCGCTCCCTGAGAGCTCTTCCCATCACATCTCAAATCTGAACAAATCTTTGCAGCGGTTCTGAATAATGAGAAAYGGGTTTGCAATTTTCTTCAAAGGTTTGGGCGCTGAAAAGTTTCTTTCTGAGGAGGAAGGGGTGATGCTCTCGGGGACCCAGCAATCTCCGGGTGCTGGGAAGGAGCAGGATGTTCTTTTTTCTCTCCCAGCTATCCAGCCATGGACTGTGAGCATTCTGTGGTGCTGTTAAACCACAGGCTGCTGGGGTATCTGGGATCTGCTGCTTCTCTGCTGTCCCAGCAAAGGATTCACACACATCAGCCCCCCAGTCCATGGATATTTCATGGACACATCCATCCACACCTCAGGGATCACTAATCCAAAACACTGAGCCCCACCAACTACAATTTAGTCGAATTTGGATTTCCAAACTGAGGAAAAAGAGCTTTAGATGCCTAAAATGAGCCCCTAGATTTTCAGAAACTCTTTTTTTTTGAGTATTGATAAATTACAAAGGAGATTTTGGCAGTGAACAGGAGTTTGTGTTCCCCAGGACCACATCCTGTGTCCCAGGGACACTGCACAAACTGGGAGAGCTCAGTCTGCCCAGGAGCTGGGGAGGGATTGGAGCCCCAGGAGCAGCTGAGGGAGCTGGGAAGGGGCTGGAGAATCCCTGAGGG
>CADDXX010000566.1:234438-247577 GCA_902810485.1 Alauda arvensis
GAGTTATGCAATTAGATAGCCACAGTGGGATTCATAACCAGAATTCCAGAATGGTTTGGGTTGGAAGGGACCTGAAATCCCACCCAGAGCCAGCCCTGCCATGGCAGGGACACCTCCCACTGTCCCAGGCTGCTCCAAGTGTCCAGCCTGGCCTTGGGCACTGCCAGGGATCCAGGGGCTGCTCTGGGAATTCCTGTGCCAGGGCCTGGGACCCTCCCAGGAACAATTCCTGCCCAATGTCCAACCAAAATCTACCCCCCTTCAGTCTGAATCCAGCCCCCCTTGTCCTGGCACTCCAGCCCCTGATGGACACAACTCCTCGTGTGCCTTCTCCTGCTCCATGTGCCTGGGATAGCAGGGAAATCTCCTGGCACACCTGGGATAACAGGGAGATGTCACCCCTGGGATAGCAGGGAGATCTGTCACCCCTGGGATAACGGGAACATCCTGTGTCACACCTGGGATAACAGGAACACCCTGTGTCACACCTGGGATAACAGAACACCCTGTGTCACACCTGGGATAACAGAACACCCTCTGTCACACACCTGGGATAACAGAACACCCTCTGTCACACCCCTGGGATAACAGGAACACCCTCTGTCACCCCTGGGATAACAGCAACACCCTCTGTCACACCTGGGATAACAGGAACACCCTCTGTCACCCCTGGGATAACAGAACACCCTCTGTCACACCTGGGATAACAGGAACACCCTCTGTCACATCCCTGGGATAACAGAACAGCCTCTGTCACACCTGGGATAACAGGAACACCCTCTGTCACCCCTGGGATAACAGAACACCCTGTGTCACACCCCTGGGATAACAGAACACCCTGTGTCACACCTGGGATAACAGAACACCCTCTGTCACACACCTGGGATAACAGAACACCCTGTGTCACACCTGGGATAACAGAACACCCTCTGTCACACCCCTGGGATAACAGGAACACCCTCTGTCACACCTGGGATAACAGGAACAGCCTCTGTCACACCCCTGGGATAACAGAACAGCCTCTGCCCTGTGCTGGGATAACAGAACACCCTCTGGCCTGTGCTGGGATAACAGAACAGCCTCTGCCCCGTGCTGGGATAACAGAACAGCCTCTGCCCCGTGCCTGGCCCCTCTGCACACCCTCAGGCCCCTGTTATCTCGGGGCTGCTGTGGGAGGATCCTGGTGCTGAAGGAGCCTCCTGCCCCCGATGCAGAGGATGCTGCTCTGAACCGCAGCCCAGAATGGCCAAACCTCCCCGGAGCTGTTCCAAACCCACCCTGGGCCAGCAGCAGGGCCAGGACACAGCGCCTGCTCCTCAGCATCCTCGTGTTTAGTGATGGCAATGCCACCTCTGACAGCCAAACCAGTTCTGTGCTCTGTGCAGATCAGGGAATTGCTGCTCTCTGCTGAGCTGGGAGCCAGATGGGACCACAGAGAGCCCACAAGCTCTGCAGCTGATGGGGGAGCAGGGTGGGGAGGAGGAACAAGGCCGTGCTTCCTTGGCAGCAGTGAAGGGTTTGGGGTGTGACTGCTCAGTCACAGCTTTCTATGGGGGTAGAAATTAAAAATGGTTGGCTCCTGAGATTTTTCTGTGCTGTTCATGAGCAATAATTAATTGCCTGATGATCATTTTAGCTACACTAAAGTAGTGATAAATGTCTGGGAAAGAATTCATTCCAATTTTTTTTATTTTTGGTCTCTTTCTGCTCCTCAGTTCCCTGGCAGTGACCTGTGATTTTCCCAGGGTTGCTGATTATTCAGAATGATTCAGGGATGTCCTTGGGAATGTTCTTGGCCTTTCTGTTACTGTAAGGAGTCTGAAAGCAGGGACAGACCTGAGGACTGGGARTTGTGGCCTGCAGGAGAGGTGAGAGGCACAGTGACTGCAGTCCCATGCCCTGTGCCTGAGCTGCCAGCTCCTGATCCGAGCCAAGCCCTCCCTCCCACGCTGGGCCTGCCTGGGCAGGGCACAGGAGTGCCTGGAGCCTGCAGGAGGGACCCTGCAGCACAGGGACCCTGAGCTCWGCCAGCAGTGCAGGGAGGGGACACAACCAAAGCTGTGCCTCCAGTCACAAGGGAAACTTGACATTGAGTTCCTGGGCAATTTCAAACCTGGAGCTGAAGTCCCCAGGATCTGTGCACGACTCACCCCGAGCTGTGGCTCCTGGTGTGGATCCCATTCACAGCCAGTCCCATTCAGGGMCTCTTTARCCTCACAAACCAAACCAAAGCCCASCCAGGACCAGTCTSAGSTGCTGGCTGGGGGCAGCCACTTCGTGCAGCTCCAGGTTTTGGTGCCAGGARCATTCCCAGAAAACGCACACTCAAAAAAAGGGCCACTGACACTTCTGAAGAGGTTTGTTCCAGCAGCTGCTGATGGAAAAGTTCTCCTCATCTTCCTCAGCTCTCACTGGAGCACCTTCAGTGGTGCACAAATCCATCCTCAGGAGAGCCACCCCTCAGCCCCTCCCCAGGGACTTTTCCTTTGGAGGCCTTTGGAGGAGGATTTGTCCTGCACTCCCTGTTTCTACACCTCGTGGTTTTTGTGGTGTGCAAGCCCTCACAGAGTCATGGAATGGGTTGGGTTGGAATGGACCTGAAATCCCACCCAGTGCCACCCCAGCCATGGCAGGGACACCTCCCACTGTCCCAGGGACACCTCCCACTGTCCCAGGCTGCTCCAGCCCCAGTGTCCAGCCTGGCTTTGGACATTCCCAGGGATCCAGGGGCAGCCCCAGCTGCTCTGTGCCAGGGCCTCACCTCCCTCCCAGCCCTGGCTTTCCACAGGTCTGGAGCAGCTGGCAGTGGTGGGACTTGGCCAGGACATTTGTCATTAACACCCGGCTCCCCCCGTGGTGTCACCGCTCTGTTTGCTCATTGCCATGGCAGCTCCTCGCCGCCTCAGAGGCCATCATGTGGATATTAAGGACAGCAGAGAGTCTCCTCTTCTGCATAATATTCCTCTTCCCCAGTAATTCCTGCTGGGAGAATTATTCTTCCATAGCAGGGACATGACAGCACGGAGCCCATGAAGTGGGAGCTGAGCTGCAGCACATCTGTGAGTGACTCCAGCCTCGTGCAGAGCTGCTGAGGTGTTCTCCACGAGCCTGCAGAGCTCTGGCAGGGTCACCCCTCTGTGCAGCTGCAATGCCCTGGTCACTGCTCCCTTCCATGGGGAACCTTTCTGAGGCCCCATGAACGTGTAGGATCAGTGAGTGGGATCAGCCAGGCTGAGGGGCAGCCCCTCACAGAGCATCAATGAGGCTGTGCTGACTCAGGCACCCATCCCACCTTCCCCASCCCTGCCTGAGCACCCCRGTGTGCAGAGCAAACTGCAGCTGCTCTGGGTGTTCTGATAGAACCAGCTCATCCCAAACCTTGATTCTCCCTTGGCCCAGCCCTTTTACCACGTGGGACACACTGGCAACCTTCCTTCTTATTTCTTGTATGGATTCTTTTCATTMAAAKGTCMRTTTTTCTGACATGTTCTGCTTTGGCCTCACTGCAGAGCAGTAACTGAACTCTGTCCATCAATGTCAGTCACTGTTCCTCTGCTGCCCAGAGCAGCTGGGGCTGCCCCTGGATCCCTGGCAGTGCCCAAGGCCAGGTTGGACACTGGGGCTGGGAGCAGCCTGGGACAGTGGGAGGTGTCCCTGGGACACTGGGAGGTGTCCCTGCCATGGCAGGGGTGGCTCTGGGTGGGATTTCAGGTCCTTTCCAACCCAAACCATTCCATGATTCCCTGCTTCTATGAAACCCATTCCTGTTTAATTTGGTTTCCTTTCCCTTTCCCTGCTTGAATGTTGCCACAGGAAATGCTCAGAACAGAGCTGGGAGAGGCAGGACAGGGTGACCCAGCAGCCCCCAGMCCCTCAGAGCCCCTCCCTCAGTCCCCAGCAGGGATTAGAAGAGAATCAGGAGGGCAAAAGCTGGAGAACTGCTGGGCTGAGATAGAGRCACTGTAACAGGGAAAGCAAAAACCACAGACACAAAGGAAACCAAGGAACTGAACCATCCTTTCCCAATGGCAGGTGCTGAGCACCCCCAGGAGAGCAGGGCCCTTCCCACGGAGCTGTCACCTGGGGCACAAACCCCATCACTGCAAACTTCCCCTCCCTTCCTCCTTCTCCCCCCACTCTGTATGCTGAGAACGATGCCATAAGGGCTGGAGTGTCCCTGGGGTCAGTCAGGGTCACCTGTCCCGGCCCTGTCCCCTCCCAGAGTGACCCCAGAGGGGCAGGAGAGGCCTCAGCTCTGGGGGGGCACAGTGAGGACAAAGCCCAGAGGAGCAGAGCCCAGAGTGGCCCCAGAGGGGCAGGAAAGGCCTCAGCTCTGGGGGGCTCAGCGAGGACAAAGCCCAGCCCTGTGAGCAGAGCCCAGAGTGGCCCCAGAGCCAGCCCTGGGGAGGGAATGAGCCGTGCCCCAGGCAGAGCAGCACACACTGCCCCCAGCAGCTGTGACTGAACTCCCACCCTGCCCTGCCGAGGGTCCCTGCCTGCTCACAGCCAGGGCCAGGCACCAGGAACACCCCTGCGCCTGTGGAGGGATGGGGAGACACAAAACGCTTTGTGCCTTGGGGTTATCCCAACCAAGTCTCACAAAAAGGAGTCACAGGTATTTTAACCCCACAARGTCCAGGAATCTGGCCACCCACGCACCCCAACAAGGTGAGAAATAGTAAAATCCATTTCATTTTAAAGCCTCACTCAGACTGTTCGATTGTCCCAGTGTGGATATGAGTTACTGGTGCCTGAGGAAAACTACATGACACCTCATCTAACAAATTAAATGTTTCCATGCAATTAAAATGAAGCACTCAGCCTTAGTGTAATAAACTGGAGGCTATTAGTATTCCTGGTGCTGCTGCCTTCATTGTGCTTTACAGTGCCATAAATACGGGCTCAGCATGATGGCTCAGCAGGCACCGGGCATGGAGAAAAATATCTTGTAATATTTGTTATTAAAACATTAAAAAGTCCTTTACTTGAGCACACACATTTTTAAAATGTCTCCGACTTGGAGCCTCTGCTCTTAATCTCCCTGTGAGCCCCGTGATTCCAGCCTGGATCCCTGCTGGAGGGACAGGGAGAGCTGCTGGAAGTGCTGCTTCCCCTGTGCCCCGGGATTCCAGCCTGGATCCCCGCTGGAGGGACAGGGAGTGATGCTGGAAGTGCTGCTTCCCCTCTGCTCCAGGTTTCCAGCCTGGATCCCTGCTGCAGGGACAGGGAAAACTGCTGGAACTGCAGCCCTGGGGAAGTCTCCCCTCTGCCCCGTGATTCCAGCCTGGATCCCTGCTGGAAGGACAGGGAGTGATGCTGGAACTGCAGCCCTGGGGAAGGCTCCCCTCGGATCCCCGTGATTCCAGCCTGGATCCCTGCTGGAAGGACAGGGAGAGCAGCTGAAGTGCTGATCCCCTGTGCCCCGTGATTCCAGCCTGGATCCCTGCTGGAAGGACAGAGGGAGCTGCTGGAAGTGCTGATCCCCTGTGATCCCCGTGATTCCAGCCTGGATCCCTGCTGGAGGGACAGGGAGTGATGCTGGAAGTGCTGATCCCCTGTGATCCCCGTGATTCCAGCCTGGATCCCTGCTGGAAGGACAGGGAGAGCTGCTGGAAGTGCTGATCCCCTCTGATCCCAGTGATTCCAGCCTGGATCACTGCTGGAGGGACAGGGAGTGATGCTGGAAGTGCTGTTACCCTGTGATCCCCGTGATTCCAGCCCGGATCCCCACTGCAGGCGCTCCCCAGGACCCGCAGCCTGTTCCCCAGGCTGCAGCAGGAGCGCAGCTCTGGGGGGATGTGGCAGGCTCTGCAGTGTCCCCGAGAGCCCCTGGAGCTCTGCTGAGAGAGGCTGGCGAGGAAGGAGACATCAGGTCCCGTTTGGAAATCTGGGTGCTTTGGGTTTATTGTCATTGTGGGTCCAGGCTCGAATGTTCCCGGGACTGGAGCCCAAACGGGGCTGAGGAACCAGGGCTGTTTACCAGGCAAAGGGGTGGSAMTGAGCATCAGGGCCCAACAGGAAWGRGGAAAAGTGGTGCRGAGGGRTAAACACGAACCGGGGGGGCTGATGGGATCACAGGCTGGGGTAAAATAACAATAACCCAGCAAAAAATAACCCAGTGGGGTCCAAGGGAAGGGGGCACAGCCTGGGAGGGGTGAGGATATGGGGACCAGGAGCTGGCCAGGGGGACAGAACTCGGCTAACCAACAATGAAACCTAAGGAATATTAACATGTGGCTGCAATGCCCATGGGAGGAGGGTTTTTATCTTTTCCCTGATCTAAAAGGGTCTCCCCTGGTGGCAGGCACCTTCTGGGGGCCTCTTCTGCCACCAAACAGGCAGCAGGGCACGGGGCCTTTGTGGATTCATTTTCCCAACACTCTGAAACCCAGGGATTCTCCTTGCTGTCCTTCCCCTGCTCTCCCCTCACCCCCTCTCGTTCTGTGCCTCTGCAAGGCTCAGGGTGAGCCCTTCTCACTCCCCAAATTCCCTCCACTGCAGCCAAGCAACACCAATTTGAATTCATCCTGAGAGCAGGGCTGCAAGGGTTTTAATAAAATCCAAACAGAAACTCTTCATCCACTAATAGTTCCAGCTAAAAATAGGCAACAAATTTCTCTGCTGAGATTTATTCTTTATGTACTTGGGCATATGCTTCTGGGTTTGAGCTGGTCTCCCTCTCTTTATCCACTCTGGAGGAATTTGGAATTTATTTTGCTCAATACTTGCTCTATTAGTTGCAGTTACAGTTTCCAGAATCACTCTTCTTTTTCAGTCACTGCTCGCTTATTTGTTTGTTTTGAGTTTTGGGCTTTTTTTGACGTTTGCTTTTTTATTCTTTAGAATTTCTTTCCTTCTCTTTATTCCAGCAGTCTGGAAGAGGGTGCCATTCCYGAGCTTGGCTGGATTGCCCCTGCACATCCCTGGGTACAGGATGCCATCGTTCTTCCCACAGCTGCCAAAAAAGCAGGAAGCATCTTCTAAAGCACCTGAGCTGGCCAAAGCAGGGGCAGAGAGSAGCGAGCTCCTTCCCTCAGGGGTGGATCCTTCCCAGCATTTCCCTTTCTCTTCAGAAAGGGACCCAGCATTTACTCCACGTTACTTCATAAATGCTGCAGTTTCCAGTTTAGGAATTTGCCTGTGGATTTTCCAGCCTCCCCAGCAGCACAACACCGGCAGGTTGATTTGTGTCTGTTCACAGTTTCTGGGAATCCCCTCCCTGCCTCTTTATCAATATCCCGTTTTTCCAGGCAGCTTCTCCATTTGTCTTTGCTGTCACMGATGGGTTTCACACAAGGAGTTTTGTGTCTCTGCTGTTCCTGGCTCCGTGTCCCCATCACCTCTGCGATCGCTCCCCTCGCATGCAGCCAGCAGGGGATGGGATGCGGTCAGGAAATGCCCTGTCCATGGCACGGGTGGGATGAGCAGCCCAGCCCCAGAGCTGCCCTGCGCCCCTCCGGGAATCTCGAGTTTATTTCTTAAACAAACACCAGGGAGTTTGAGCTCCGGTGTGTGCAGAGCTCAAACCCAGCCCCGGCTGGCAGTCGGGGTGTGGAGGTTACCTCGGGACAGTTCCCAAGGCAGCAGCACAMAAACCCCGAGCGCCCCCGAAGTTCCCAGCGCATCCCGGGCTGTGCCGGGGCTGGGAGCGGAGCGCTCCATGGGCAGCTCATGAACCCGGCCTGCGGGAATGGGGAGGCACTGAGGGTCACAACACTCGTGTGACGGCAATAAAAATAATGGCARTGCACTGAACGAGACATTTTCACTCAAATCTCCAATGTTCTCCCCAGGAAGGGRAGTGACACACACACTGACGGGAGGRGAGCACAAAACAGAACGATCTTAAATGCTGGAGGGATGAACTCCAGTCCTGTGAGTCTGAGGGATAAATAAAAGCGTGTGCTGTCTAAGCTAAGAGATTCTCGCTTGTTTTTGTCACTTTTTCTTGTTGCTCCATGGGAAACGCGAGGCATCAACCCGCACCTCCTCCCCTCTGAGCACGGGCGCTGGGCTCAGGGCTCATCAGGAGAGCTGGGTATTTATTTATTTACTGGGTATTTATTTATTTACTGCTCGAGCACAGTTCCATCCTCAGAACACATCCCGCTGGAAGCGGCATCCARCGCGCACATTCCTGCSTYTTCAAGTGACACAAGAAAGGAACCYGCCAMGCCTGGGAGCCGCTGCCCCTCCTGCCCGCGGTGTGTCCCGCAATTAGCGCTAATTGCRCTTTCGGCAGCGGGAGCCGAGCGGGTCCGGGCCCTTTGGGGCTCTGGAGAGGATCCCTCGTGGTGCCGGAGAGAGGGAGGGGGCACGGAGGGGTGTCCTGGGCACGGAGGGATGTCCTGCACAGGGATGGGACAGGGAGGGATGCCCTGGCACAGGGATGGGACAGGGAGGGATGCCCTGGCACAGGGATGGGACAGGGAGGGATGTCCTGGGCAGGGAGGGATGCCCTGGCACAGGGATGGGACAGGGAGGGATGTCCTGCACAGGGATGTCCCGGCACAGGGATGTCCTGGCACAGGGATGTCCTGCACAGGGATGTCCTGGCACAGGGATGTCATGACACAGGGATGTCCTGGTGCAGGGATGCCCTGCATTTTTCCTGCTGCTCCTCTCTGGCTGAGGGACGCCTGTGCCCAGGTAATTGGGTGGATTTAAAGCCCAAAGCTTGGCTGTGTGAAATGCTCAGGAAGGAATTTTCAGCCCCAAACAAAGCCAATTGTCCTTGGGTCAGATCCTCAGGGGCAGACATCSTGTGGCCTCTGCTGAGGGTGGGTGCAGTGTGCTTTAAATGCCTTTTGTCTTCCCCTGGTTATGAATTCCTTAAGGGCTGAGACCTTCCCGGGGAGCCAGAGGAACCCAGACCCCACTGAGATGGAGCCAGGCTSGTACAAATCTCTCCAGGGTACTCAGTTCCCAGGGCACTCAATTCCCAGAGCTCTGGGAAGCTCCTGGCTCYSAGGCTGGGGCTGGGAGCAGCTCTGGGACCTACAAACAGGGTGTGGGCTCTCTGCCCCAGGCACTGACCCCGGGGGGCTGAGCCCAGGGGGCTGAAGGTTCAGATGGACAGGTTCAGATGGACAGGTTAAATGGACAGGTTCAATGGACAGGTTCAGATGGACAGGTTCAATGGACAGGTCCAAATGGACAGGTTCAAATTGACAGTTAAAATGTGCAGGCTCCACAATCTCCTGCCCTCATCCCACGTGGTGGAGCTCAGGGCTGGGCTGGGGTCTCACGGGCTGCCAGGAGTTCCATCCTTGTCCCCTGGGCTGAGACCCCAGCAGCAATTCCCAGCAGCTGACTAAATCAGGCCTGGGGAGCAAGGCCAAAGGGGAAGTTAATTAATTAATTAATTAATTAATTAAAGGGAAAGTTAATGAATGAGGATTCCAAAGCTGGAAGTTTCACCTTCCGAAGAATTTCCCTGCTGTGGACATTTGGTCTTCTCTGAGGAAATGAATACCTTGAAGATTTGGATGGAAGAAGGTAAAACATTCTCTTCAGGGCGGTGGGGTTTGGCTCAGGCAGCACCACAGGATGTCAGATGCCTTGAGCTCTGTGCAGGTGAAAAGAGGAGCACATCAAGCAAACCTGGGAACAAACACTCCCACGAGGAGCTGGCAGAGCCAGAGGGGAGTGCCAGTGCAAAATGAGAATGCTTCTCTGGATTATTCCCCACTGAAATTCTGTTAAAATCAATTTTCTCATCAATTTTGCTCAGTTCTGAATCACTGTGATTCCCAATGAGATGTGAAAGCTGCTCTTGGCCATTTGGGGTCACTGAATGCAGAAAATCTCTGCAGTTGGAAAGCATCACAATGTGAAAATTCACACAGTCCATTTTTTTGCATGGTAATTTCACTTAAGTGGTCCAATATCACAAACAATCCACACAGAATAAAGATCAAAATGTTTGCAATACCACACAAGAAAAACTCACCAGTTTTGCAAAGCTTCCAAGCCCATTCCCACTTGGGTAAATCACAGGAGACAAGCCTTTGTTCCTTTGACTCCACACTGGGATTTTTGTGGAGAATCTCCGCCATAAAGGAGTGAAGGTGCAAAATTTTCTCTGAAAAATAGAAATCTGTAATTATATTAATGCACAAAGTAACTCATCAGCTTTGGGGAGCCCTTTCCCATCTCTTTGCCTGCTTCCAGCTGTTCTGATCTTCCTGGTTGTCCTAAACCAGGTTGCCCTAAACCAGGACACTGGTGCAAAAGGAACCCAACCCAAATCAGCTTTTCCCAGCAGACAGAAGGTTCTGCAGAACCCATCCTGAGCTCCCCAGCCCCGAGGGACCCCCAAGGGCTCTGTGCTTGGCTCAGGAGCTCTGCAGCTGAGGGGGGAGGAGGGAAAAGGCTCTCCAGGCTCTGGGCAGAGCTGTGGCTTGGGGCACAGGAGCAGGGGGAGGTTTTTGTGCTCACMACCCAAAGGGCCACGGGTGAATTTGCAGGAAGGGACCTTTCCCAATCCAACCTSCTGCCCAAAGCAGGGGCAGCTCCAGGATCAGGCCAGCCTGGGCAGAGCTTAGGCCAGCCTGGTCTAGAAATCCCCCAGGGATGGAGATGTTGGTGTCTCAGCCTTTTCCAGCCCCTGAAGGTGATTTCTTTGCTGCCAGCACACACAGGCTGTGCTATCCAGGGGAACTGTCCTGGGAATGGAATCCCTCATCTCCCACATTGGGAAAAGTGCAGGAATCCCCCAATGGCCAGCCTGGGGCTSAGATTAAAGGCCCAGAGAACACAAAGCTGCRTTTCTGCCCTCCTGTGTCTGCCTGGCAAAGTCTCTGCTGCTGCAAMAGAAACCTTGGGTTTGCCCAAGTCCACAGTGGAAAAAAGAACTCCAGGACCTTGGGTCACAGGATGGARGAGGATGCCCCAGCCCTGGGACCACTCCAGACCAGGCTGGACATTGGGTCTGGAGCATCCTGGCACAGTGGGAGGTGTCCCTGCCATGGCAGGGGTGGCACTGGGTGGGATTTAGGGTCCCTCCAACACAAACCATCCCATTACTCCAAAACCTGTGTCTCAACTGCTTCATTCACAAGCTGGGACTTGTGTGGCCTCAGAGGAGCTGGGGGCACAGTTTGGCTTCTCRAACACCTTTATCCTCAGGTGTAACCTGAGTTTCATAGAAACTGTGGAACTCCCCACCAAGAAAAAACCATCCCAGCAGCACCTCTCCATGTCCCCTCCGTGTGAAAAGGGACCTCAGGGGGTCAGGAGCTCCTTCTGCCATCTGATGGAAATGGGAGAAGGATCATGGACTGGTCTGTGTTGGGAGGGAGCTTGGAGAACACCCAGTTCCACCTTCCAGCAGCCCAGGGTGCCCCGAGTCCTGCCCAGCCTGAGCCTCCCCTGCTCAGGGCCCTCCCAGAGCTCTGAACACCAGACCTCCGGACAGGGGATGGAATTTTGGTCCCCAGCAGTTGGAAAGGACAGAGCAGCATGGCCAGAGGGCTTCCCTTTGGGACCTCCATCCTGAACCTCCTGCAGGAACACCTGCAGGAACACCTGCAGGAACACCTGCAGGAACACCTGCAGGAACACCTGCCCCACATCCAGGGCCACTCTGGGGGCTGCAGGAGCTGCAGACTCAGCAGGAGCAGACCTGAGACTGTGCTTGGACACGTGGGGCAGAGGGGTGGCACTGGAGCTGGAGGTGGGATGTGCAATGTGCTGGAAGCTGTGTGGTCTCTGTCCCTGCTCGAGGTGGGATGTGGAATGTGCTGGAAGCTGTGTGGTGTCTGTCCCTGCTGACAGCAGGAGCTGCCCCAGCCCTGGCAGTGCCCCAGGCCAGGCTGGCTCCGTGGAAATCGTCCCTGCCCTGACAGGGGTTGAACTGGAGGCCTCTAAAAGCACCACCCCCCCAAACAATTCCGTGACTCTGTGACCCTCTGGAGCTGCTCTACATGCCTTGAAGCTTCCCAGGGTTATCCCTCTTCCATGTGAGGACACTGGTGTTGTCCTGGTTATTGCAGCTGCTGGTGCTGCAGGGATGTTCCCATCCAACCATAAACTGAACTGACTCAGACTGAGGGACACCTGGCTGGATTGCAGGGAAAGGGAAGCTTTGGACCTTTGGAGCTTTGGAGCTTTGGAGCTTTGGAGCTTCCTCCTGGCCCCTGGGGACTCTGTTCCTTCCCCCAGGATCCACCGCACAACCTCACCAAGCTCATCATTGCACTACCACTTCTGCTCCTCCACATGTCCCAGAACAAACTCTCCTCCATCCTTCAGCCCCCCTGCCTGTGCCCAGTGTCCCCAGTCCCCCTGCCTGTGCCCAGTGTCCCCAGTCCCCTGCCTGTGCCCAGTGTCCCCAGCCCCCTGCCTGTGCCCAGTGTCCCCAGTCCCCCTGCCTGTGCCCAGTGCCCCCAGCCCCCTGCCTGTGCCCAGTGTCCCCAGCCCTGCAGGAGCCAGCCCTCCCACCGTGTGCTGCTGTCCCTGCAGGGCTGTGACCCTGGTTTTTATGGTGCCAGGACACACACCAGGCAGGGAGGTCCCTGTCCCTGCACTGGGGGGTGAGCAGTGACCCCGTGGGCCCCCAGCCTGCAGGGACAGGGATGGCTTTGCCTGTCACTGCTGCTGGCTGGGACAGGGCTGGGCAGGAAGCAAAGCCCTCTCCAGAATGAACGTCTTTCACACTGACAACAAGGGCTTGATTTTGCAGAGGGTGACATTCCTCACATTTTATCTTGTGATTAATGCCTTCCCTGTCTGCCCTGGCCAGGAGCTCCTTGGCTGCACWGTAACCCTTTCTGTGCCGCAGGACACGGCCAGGACATGGCAGCAAGGCCTCAGAGCTGTCTCTGGGAAGGCTGAGGGCCAGCCTGGGATCCCATGGGGTCAGGACTGGGGGGAGCAGCCTCTCTCAATCCTAACAAGCACGGTGCTGCTGGGATCTGATCCCTCACTGGCAGTGGGGAGGTGTCCCACCTACAGCACTGCCCACCCTGGGGCTCTGTTGTGGGTTTGCTGTGTAAATCACATCTGGGCACAGCTCATCTGGTGACAGTGATTCGTGTCACAGCTGATCTGGTGACAATGATTCGTGTCACAGCTTTGGACCTTCCAGGGCTGAGGGCGAAGCTCCTGTGTCTGGAGCCAGCCCTTGCACAAGGCAG
>CADDXX010000566.1:315404-342999 GCA_902810485.1 Alauda arvensis
CAGCTCTGCTCCAGAAAGGGGCAGGATCCCATGGCACCGTGTCACATCTGAGGCACTGTGTCACGTCTGAGGCACGGTGTCACATCTGAGGGCCTGTGTCATATCTGAGCCCTGTTCCTGTCTCAGATACCCTGAGCCCTGTTCCTGTCTCAGATACCCCAGAGCCCTGTTCCTGTCTCAGATACCCCAGAGCTCTGTTCCTGTCTCAGATACCCTGGGCTCTGTTCCTGTCTCAGATACCCTGGGCTCTGTTCCTGTCTCAGACTCTTTGGAGCCCCCCAAGCTGCCCTCAACACCCCCAGGTGCACATCTGGCTCCTCCAGTGATACACAAACAAAGATCCCCCTCTCAGGGGCTGCAAACCCAATGATTGCCARCACAATTATCAGAGMGCCATGGAATGGTTTGGGTTGGAAGGGACCTTCAAGCTCATCTTGAGCCATGGGCAGGGGCACCTTCTTCTAGACCAGGTTGCTCCAAGCAGGCCTTGACTTATTTTCCTCTGTACCAGCCTTATATGACAAATAATTTACTATTTGCTTTATACTCTATACTTTATATTTTATTTTTTAACCCACTGCCTTTGTTGTTCATTATCTGCCCATTTCTGCCCRATGCCTCAACTCAGCAGCCCTAAGGGAAACCAATTCATCTTCCTGCTTTTGGAGCCACCCCAAGACATGATCCATTTGTCTTCTCTCTTTCTCATCATGTTTCCACTGCTTTTCCCTATTCCGTGTCCTCGGCATTGGTTTTCTGCTTTTTATGACTCAGTTACCAGGCTGAAATATCTCTTTTGCTCTCTGAGATGTATTGGGGAGGACTTGCCAAGGTCTGGCAGTGCAGCCTCTCCCTGCTCAGCACAGCACTCTCARTATGACACGAGGTGCAGACACAGGGCTGGCACCGCTTCCAGAGGTGCAGTCCTCACCAAGGGTGATGATTAAAAGTGTCTGTGTGAGAGCAGCAGCCAGCTGAGCTTCTGGGCAGGACAGAGGCGTGGGAATCACTCCTGTGTGTGAGGGTGTGTTAATGCACACCCTGGGGCTGTTGTGTGACTGTGCCCTGTGTGACTGTGCCCTGTGTGTGAGGGTGTGTTAATGCACACCCTGTGTGTGACTGTTGTGTGACTGTGCCCTGTGTGTGAGGGTGTAATAATGCACACACAGGGTTATGTGACTGTGCTCTGTGTGTGGGGCTGTTGTGTGACCGTGCCCCTGTGCTGCTGTGGGATGGCAGGGTGGATTTCAGCACTCTGGATTATTTGTGGCATGTCTCCAGTTGTGAGTTCTTGCATTTACAACCTCACTGTCTCTTTAGTGTGGAGTCTCTTCTGTTCCACTGTAAGCTCTCATGGCTGTGTGTTTTTGCTGTTGCAGCACATCCTGCCTTTGCCCTGCACACCCTCCCACCCTGTGACTGCCCCAGGAGCCCCACAGGCTGTGGGAGTGCTCCCAGCTCACTGAGGCTCCCCAGGCTCTCCTGAATCACTGAGGGCACAGAAGTGGTTCCAGAGAGTGACTGCAAGTGCTTAGTTCAGGTTCCTCATTGTATTTCCTATTTTCCTAGATGTGTAAATGCATATGTGTGGCTGCCTGCCTACATTCCAGTTGTCTTGTGTCACCACTAACATTTCACTGCCTTTTCCCTTCCTCAGCTAAAATCTCTTCTGGTTTTTCCATCTTGGCTTCCCCCTCAGCTTTCACTGTGTGCCTTGTTCATCCTCACTGGTGATTTGGGCTTACAGGCTCCAGCCTSCGTGTCTAATATTTCGTGTCAGGAGCACAGAAAGGTCAGTGAGAGATGAAGGCACGATGGATTGATGCACTGACCTGTGCTGGTAAGGACATGTGCACAGTTTTGTCTGTGAGCCCAGGGCTGCCTGCAAAAGTGTCACTGCAGGACATTTATTGGAGCCCTGTGGCTTCGTAACGTCAGGAGAAGAATCTCTGYTCTTTGATTTTAATCATCATTTGTCTTCATAAATCTTCAGGAGGGTTTAGCTCTTGTTTGAAGGAATTTTGCAACTTCCAGAGAAAACAGAGGTGGGGGAGTGTAATTGAGTGCTTGTTTAGTGCCAAATTCATCTTAAAATAGGGAATGCAAATCGCATAGCAAGTGTTGAATTATATATTATTAAAACTGCTTCAGCCCTTGCAAAGAAAAATTAAAAATGGCCTTTTTATTCACCAGTTAATCATGGCCAAAAAAAAAAAAAGTGGATGGAACAAAAATGAACTTAATCATAGAAGAAGGGGTCACAGTTCCTGCTTGACACATGGCTGGGATCCCCATCATAACCATGCAGTGCAGAGCACGCTGCCTTTTAAGTGCTTCAAAGAGGCACATTAAGRAGAGAGTTCATTGATAAATGACCCTTTAAAAAGGGTGAGATTCTGTCCTTAGCAGTGGATGCTCAAGGTCTGCACTGTTGTCTTGGCCCATTTGGCTGCTCTCGTGTTTTGCAGGCAGGGCTGGAAGGTTTTTCCCTGAGTTACAGGGAATGATGTGCAGGACAGATAAGAGTGTTGAAACCCCTGCAGGCAGGATCCAAACAGTGCCCATTTKTGCTAACAATTGTTCATCTGGCAGCAGCTCAAACTCAACACCCGTGGACTTTTCTGATCCAGCAAGTGCCAGAGATCAAACGAGGAAAATGTAATTTTCTCCTCACTTCTCTCCAGCAAGAACAGGGACCTGAGAAGGACTCCTGGGCCCTGCTGAAGCAAGTGCATCACACTTGGTTTTAGGGCTGTTTGATGCAGTGGGCATCACAACCCCCCCGGAGAGCTCCATGAACTCTGTGTTCCCAGAGCTCTGCCTTTGAAGGCGTTGCCCTGATTTTGTTCTGGGCAGGGGATGCTGCGTGCTCTGCCTTCCAAGCTGCTCTGCACACACAGGAGGCTGCAGGGCGAGCAAATGGGCTCAGCTGGCCCTGCAGCAGCAGTTCCTCACATCTCTGCCAGGGATGGCCTAGGAGGACACACACCTCCAGCAGGGGCTGCATGTGCTTTAAAAATGCCCCCACCTTCCTGCAGTTTGGTGGAAGGGTCAGCATTTGGTGGGAGCCAGTGGACAAAACCAGAGTGTTAGTAGCTGTGTTGGGCCTGGTGAGGCAGGGAGTGCTGCCCAGGGACACCAGGGAGTGCTGGCCAGGGACACCAGGGAGTGCTGACCAGGGACACCAGGGAGGAGCTGCCCAGGGACACCAGGGAGTGCTGCCCAGGGACACCAGGGAGTGCTGCCCAGGGACACCAGGGAATGCTGCCCAGGGACACCAGGGAATGCTGCCCAGGGACACCAGGGAGTGCTGGCCGGGACACCTTCCACTGTCCCAGGCTGCTCCAAGCCTTCAGGAGGGAGATGCCTTCTTGGAGAGCTTCACGTGGGTTTATTCCCCTTCCATCTGTGCCTGTCTCCAGTGTGGTTTGCCTGCTTTGGAGGTGCCTGTCCTCACTTTACAAGCCCACTCCTGGCCCAGGATCTCCCCTGGATGTKTCCCAGGGACAGAGGACGGGCAGGGGCTGTGGGTACCACTGCTGCAGCAGGGAAGGGAGGATGCAAGGGGTGTTTCTGACAGGTGCTTCTGTAAATAATTCCACTGCTGGGGATTAAACAGACCCTCCATAATCTGTTCCACTTTTTAACTTCCCATATAACATTTTTCTTAATATTGATCTAGATCTCCCTTGCTGCACATTTACCCAGAATTACTTCTCATCTCGTGTCCCACAACAGTGGAGGGATATCTATCACTGTCCACATCTGAAATGTCTTGTTTATGTATTTGAGTGCTCTGATCTTGTTTTTTCACAGCCTTCATCCTAAATGATACAAATCCTKTTCTTTCATCCTCCCCTCAGCCTGAAAACCGTTTATAATTTTAATAAAATTCCTCTGGGATCTTGTCATCTTCCCTAGCATGTGCTGTCCTACCCAAAGATGGCCCAAACTCCAGCTCAAGCCTTACTGGAGCTGAGAAGTGCAGAATAATTGCTGTGGTAAACACACACCACTTATGCCCCAGAGCACCTTTTCTGGTTTTCATCCTGTTTCTYTTCCCTGGTCAGCCTGTGATCACCTCTCACCCCATGCTCACACCTCCCTTGCTCCTCTTCCCTGGGTTTGCTTTTCCCTCCTGTCTTTTCACACTCCCATCTCCTGGTGCCACTTTTGCTCTGGTCATTGTCACCCTCCTGACTCCATCCACTGCCTTAAACAGACCAAGACAATTCTGAATTCCAGTCTTGTCTTGCCCATCACTTGTGACCCCCTCCTCATCTTCTGTCAGCCACAAATTACAGAAATCTATTCTCTATTCCATCACTGGAGCCATTATGGGAATATTGAGCAGTCCCAGGCTCAGCACAGACTCTCAAACACCCTCTCAGTCTGGGATTGTGCCTTTGCTGGGTTTGGAGCTCTCTGTTCAGGGGCACTCMCTTGGCTGTGACTGCTCAGAGGCCACTCACTCTTGTGGCACCTCGTGGGCCTGTGCCAAACAGCKTGGAGAGGTCAAATCACACATCACCCCCACTTTCCTGGACAGYCTTATCCATGGGATTGATCCATGATTCACCTGGTTCCTCTGTCTGCTTCTTTAGAAAGGGCATTCCTTTTTCACTCCTTGGGGATCTCCTTCTTCAGGAGCGTTAGAAAGAGAAAGGTGTGACTGTTCTGCCATCCCCAGTGGCTGACACACACAGACTCTGGCAGGTTCCAGCAGCCCCTGGGAAATGTATTTCTGTGTGAGCAGTTCTGTGGCATGAGGGGAAATGGATTTTAGAACAGAATTGGAGAGGGGCAGGGGAATCCCTTATTCCATGGAGGGTGCAGTGAGACATGGCAGGAGCAGCCTGGATGTCACTCTGGAGCCATGCCCACAAGGGCCCACGTGCTCCAAGAACTTCATTTCCTTGGAACTGCTGCCCCTGTCACCACCCATGCCAAGTTCTGTGCCACAGCAGAAGGTCAGGGTCTTGTCCTTGGTGATGTCAGAGAGGCAGAAACCCATGCCATGAATCCAGAGCCATTCCCATTCCAGCAGCTCCATCCATGGGGCACCAGCACAGCCCCTCTGCTCACGCTCAGCCTGGCTCCACCACCTCTCTCCTGGTGAACAGCCCCTCCTCCAGAGGAACTGCCTGCAGCCAGACCAGGGCAGGGRAAGTTCTCTGTGAATGTGGGACAGAACGGGAATCCCTGGATGGTGTCTGGAGCAGGAGAGTGATGCACTGCAAAGAGCAGGGGGAAAAGGAGAAACTAAACCAGGGCTGAGATGTCTTTAATGGCACTGGTGAGCAGGGCACAGAATCTGTCACATCCTGAACCATCAGTGCTTCAGCCTCCAGAAATGCTGCTCTGCCCGTGAGGCACGAGTTCAGGGAAGGGTTTGGAATATCTGCAAACACTGGAAATAATTGTTTAAAATAGAAGTGACTGCAATATGCCTGCCCCTGGGAGCAGCAGGAAAGAAGGACAAGTCCCTCAGATGGAGATTAGATCCCAAACAACTCAATAGGAATATTCAGAGAAATTGTTTCCTTTGTGTACCAAGGGAGACATTTTGAAGATAATAGCTGGAGATGTGGGGTTTTTCCATCCTGTGATCTGCCCCTCTTGGCTCTTTGCAAGTCTGCATTCCCAATGCCCCTGATGGCACATGTTCCTTATAAAAATTCCCCTCTGGTTTTTAACTTGCTCCTAAGGTTTTTGACAGGGAAGTGCAAGAATTATTTGAAGGAAATAAGGACATTGCAATTCACATGGACAGGGGGGTTGGGGAAGGGCAACAAAAGGGTCAAAAAGTGGGGCATGGCAAAAGAAATCTAATTTAAAATCAGAACTGTGGGATATTTGGAGGGAAGTGTAAGAGAATTGACATATACACAGACTCTGGCCAAAGCCATGTGATCACAGCAAGGCTGCTTTGACAGCTGAGGAAGATTTGCAGGGTTTGGCTCCTGAATTTAATGAGCTGACTGTTCTTTCTGGGCTGCTCTGCAGAAGGATTGCAGGTGAAACAGGAGTGCCAGTGTGGACAGGGTGTTTTGGCAGCCCCTGACTTTGGGCAAGCTGTGCCAGACCATCAGAGAATTGTTTGGGTTTTGAAGAGGCCTTTAAAGGTCATCTGCAATGAGCAGGGACATCTCCCCTGGATCACACTGCTCAGAGCCCAGCCTGATCTGGAATATTGCACCCCAGGATCAGCCCTGGCCAGCAAATCCCTCTGTGAAGGGCTCAGGACAGGGGACACACCTCCTGTGCACTTGGCTGGGATTGTTTTCTCAAACACCCTGCCAAAAGCACCCTCATGTACAGAGGGATGCCTTTGCTGCAGGAGGTGTTAAAGGGCAAATGGATCTCACTAAAAAATGGACCCCAGTTTCACTGTTCCTGCAGAAATAGCTCCTTCACCTGGGAGAAGACAGGAGGTGATCAGTTTGATTTTTCAGCTGCCTCCATGGAGTGTGAGCAGTGAAACCAGGGAAAGCAGAGCTGGGAGCAGGCACTGTCCTGGCAGTGTCTGGGGCAGGGCTCCTCAGTGCTGGGGAGAACTGCACCAGGTCTGCTGGAGGAGATTCCTCCCACCACAAACACCACGGGAACGAACTTCTGGAAGCCGTGGCAAAGAGAGGGCACTGCAGGGAGCTTTGTCAGTGCCATGGCAGAGGCTGGGGAGCTGCATCTCAGTGCAGAGCAGAGCTCCCTGTGCCTGAGAGCACAGATGCAGGAATTAGCAGTGTCACTGCTCCTGCCCTGAGGGGTCCTCTGCAATCTGTGAGATCGGGAAAAATCCATTGCAGTGGCCACCAGTGAAAACAGGCATGGAAGAAACAGTTGTGTGTGRAATGTGTCAAGAGTTTCTACCCTGGGGACAAAAGCAGCAGTGCTGGGTCAGATGGAGCTGTGGGATTATCCAAGGCACCCTGAGACTGCAATTACCAGAGACTCTCATGAAGTTACCCTGTAGGAAACAATAAACCTTTATGTGGCACATATGGGCTTCCAGAAGTGGCCATTTTTTACATCAGTGCACAGTTAATTAATAGGACTTTGCAAGATTTTTAAGAGTTGGTGAATGCCAGARCTCTCCATTCGAATGATTTGAAGCAAAGTGGAGTTAAGGGAGTTTTAAAGATCTCAGCTATTTAATTGTATATGTGTATAAAACCATTTCAGGCACTGAGAAAGGTCTGGATCTCACTCTGCTGGACTTAAGCACACTGCCTTTAAGGCACTGSGTGTTGTTAGCTGAGATTTTGCTCAGAAAGATGAGTCTCAGACTGCCTTGCTTATCCAAATCTGGCTGGGAAGCTGAGCTGATCTTGATGCACCGACAGAGAAATAAAAATACATGTACAAAATGTACAAAATATGTACAAAAGATGTACAAAATCAAGTGATGTTTGAGGAGCTCAGTTACTTCAGACTCTGAGCCTGATCACTCCTGGTGCTGCTTTAGTGACATATGAGCATAAACTCGTTATCATGAGCATCAACATGAGAAGAAGTTTTCTTGTGAAAGGAGAAGATGCAGAGGGTGTAATGATGAGGCTGGTCAGGAAAGGGAACATGTCACAGTGTGTGCTCCAGTATCCAACCACAGCAGAGGCCAGTGAAACTTTTCTTTTTAAGATAAATCTTGCTCCAGGTGTGGGTGGTTGAGGAGCCCCACACAGCACATGCTGAGCTCTCTGGGATCTCAGTGCCTGCAGCTGAAGGACATTGTCCCATGGCTGTATTTATGTGCTGTATTGTGCATTTGGAGCAGCAGGACAGGCTGCACCAGGAGCTGCACACACAGCTCTTTCTTTCCTCTAAGGACTGGGAAATCAGCCCCATGGCAATTCCTGATCAGGAGCTGGAACGTGGAGCCCCTGAGGCTGTTGTGAGTGTCCAGCATGTCACTGACAGCAGAAACACTGCCTTGCTTGAATCATTCCTTAGTTCTCCCAATTTCCCCATGTGCAGACTTCATTTGTCCTTGCATGCCTCTGCTCATGGCCAAGGCCCCTTCTCCCTGTGCTTCTGGCACCTGCAGGATGCTCCTTGCCTTATTCTGGCACCTTCTGCTTGTTCCTCACCTCAGACCCATACCTAGGGCACGGAATTCTGATTGCCTTTGTGTGTGACAAATCCAGCTGATGGCCAAGGTCACTGGCTCCTTGGAGCTGGCACAAAGGAGTCACCAACACTGCAGCTGTGATTGTTTGCCCAGAGAGGTGCTGGCTGCCCTGTCCATGGAAATCCCCCTTTGCCCTCTGCAGCCATGGCCAGTGACAGCCTGACTGTGGCTCTGCAGGAAAATACAAAAGGGATTCCTCTGTGTGACAGGGTGCTCACAGTGTCTTCCTGGGATCAGCCCCACTGGGAGAGTAAAGCTCACCTGAACACAGAGAATCCTCAATGCTCTTATGGAGTCACCYTCCCTGAGAGKGCTTCCTGCAGCATTTGGGTCAGCCCTGGCCCAGCTGCCCAGGGTGCAGTGCCCATCCCTGGGGGGATCTCACAGCCCTGTGCATGTGSCACTTGGGGACAGGGGCASTGCTGGCCCTGGCAGGGCTGGGCATGGTTGAACGTGGTGATCTGAAAGGGCTTCTCCARCCTGAATGGTTCCATTATTCTATATACAGCTCAARTRTTRGACYTGAAGCCACAGAAAGGAACAAACTCCCTGCTCAGCATCATCTTTCAGTGAACAGGGACATGTGTGAGCCCTGCCCAGCACAGGGGGARATCTCTGCCTGAGGAACATGACAGGTCAGAGGTGGGAAACATCACAAGGTGGTGAGACTGAGCAGACCCAGGCAGAGTYAGACCAAAAAAGGAGCTGCCCTGGTCCTAAGTTTGTTTTGCTCTGCCTCAGCAGAGAATCTTTGTGTCTTTACCATCAGCCAGGACATTWTGAAGTCAAATTGAGGTGGAACTTAAGGTCTTACATACCTACTGTAAGTACTTAGAGATCACCCGTGGCCCTTGAGGCCTCTGTTGTCCTTCCTGCTGTCTGCTAGGACACACAAGGCTCTGATATCCACAGACCACCAGTTATCCCACAGGATGGGATGCTTCTTTTGTAGTGTTGAGRTCCTGGTGAGCAGAAATCAGGGACTGAAGCTTCCCAATACACCAACATCATGGTGTCCCAGATTTCAGCCAGGAATGAATGGGGAATGCATCATTTTCTCTGCCAAAACTTGTAGTTAATGGTGTGATCTGTGTTTCAGATACCCAGTATTTCAGAATAACTTGTACCCACTTTGGACTTCATGGATCTACAAARGTTTTAAGCCTTCTTCCTGGTCTGATGGATCAAACTTATTTAAAATAGATACACGAGTATTTGCAACCAGGTCATGCACTGAGCATGATGGTCTGATTTTCATCCTCCTTTCATAAGAATGTTGTTTATAGCTGATTTGGTGGTTAGTGTGGCTGAGTCAGAGCAGCAGGATGGGGCACTCCAGAGGCATCTTTAGAAAACAAAGGCTGAAGCCCTGTCAGAAAGGATGTGTTTGCGTAGGGGAATAATGATATCTAGGGAGACTTCACCCCAAGTCATCATGAGGGTTTTCATGATGAATTCTGTTCTCCTCAAGGGTAATGCAGATGTGATCCAGCTTGTCATGGYATCTGGGTGTCATGTGGAAATCGCTGATAAACAGCAGGACAGACCAGAGCAATGTTTCCTCCTGGGTTTGAGTCCATACAGAGTGGTTATGTCCCACTTGGATCAGCAGTCAGAGGGGAAGGAAGCACGCAGTGGGTGCTGCTGTGCTGGTTTGTATCTCCTCAGAGCCTGTGTGAGCACACATCAAACACGAGATTGCTCACAGTGTGCAAGGGAGGGTGAAGGGTCAGAGCTGGAGGGACAAAGAGTCAGGCAGCACAGTTTTAATGCCTGCAGCACAGTTTTAATGCCTGCAGCACAGTTTTAATGCCTGCAGCACCTCGCTGGCCTGAACCTTCCAGCATGGCTCCAACACCTCAGCCCTGCCATTGCTGAGGTGTTCCCAGCAGATCCCACCAGTGCTGGCTGGGCAGGAGCAGCAGGAGCAGAYCCGTGTGCAGTGTGGGATCTCAGGGGGTGTGTGCAGTGTTTGTGAAACCCCTGACTGCCAGCAGTGAGGGGTGCTGTGCTCCTCAGCTCAGCAATCCCTGGGGCAGCCCTCAGAGGGGCACAGAGCCTGCCCTGAGCTCAGGGCCAGACAGGGGAAGGGAAGGAAGCTTTCCCTTGGGAGAGCAGCACCCCAAAGGAGAGCAGCACCCCAAAGGAGGCTCTGGGTGCACCAGGTGACAGCTCTGGGGTCTGGATCTCGGGGCAGGGCTGCTCTCAGGCAGGCTGGGGAAGGAGTGGGCATGGCAGAGGTGTTCACTGCTCTGCAGGCATTTCAGCAGCAAATGGGAAAGGGAATTTGAGCTGTGTTACGAGGGTTTGTTCCCTGCGTGATCCTGAGCATTTGGCTATAAAATCACGACATGAAAACACAGTTTAAACAAGGCTCAGCAGGAGCCACCTGCAGGAGCCACCTGGGCCCATTCAAGCGTGACTATTGGTTTGTGGAGAGTTGGGAAATGCCACGAAAATTTCTTCAAGTCTCCCTTTCCCATCATTTTTCACTCCAGGACAACTGTTTGTAATAACTTGTTTCTGACAGCTCTGGGCAAGTTCAGATGTGCTGYACATCAGACAGCTGCCCATCAGCAAGTGCCAACCTGGAGTTTGTGTTTGCTTTAATCTGCCTGGGCTGTGGGACTGTGCAGTGGTGCCATCCCTACCAGCTGAACCCCAAGGATGCTCTGGTGCCCAGTCCCTGCTCCTGCCAGGGTCTCTCCCACCAGCACAGGGTGTSAGTGCCCCTGGCAGTGCCCTCTCCCAGCCATTTCCATGGCCTGGCTGCAAARCCAAACCTGGCACAAAGGCCAGGCTGGGGGGACTKGGAGCCACCTGCTCTAGTKGAAGGAACCAGAGGGGCTTTRAGGTCCTTTCCAACACAGATCTTATGTGCTTCTGTAAAGTCACCCATCCACCTTTGCAGGCAAAACAAGGCTGACCTAGAAGGGTAATAAACCACTCCTGTTCCTTTCTTGGGAGGCTTTGGTTGGTTATTTTCCCATTAGCTGCAAATGTTATAAAAGCAAACACCAAAAGTTTCAGAGTCATAGAAATAGTGCTCATCACTGCATGAACTGTGAGTGGGTCACAGAACCATGGGGGAGTCACTGAGGCTGGAAAAAACCTCCAGGACCATSGAGTCCAACCTGTGACTGATCCCCACCTTTGTCCCCAGCCCAGAGCACTGACATTCCTTGGACACCTCCGGGCATTCCTTGGACACCTCCAGGGATGGGCACTGCAAACCTCCCTGGGCACTTCCAACCCCTGAGCTCCCTTTCCATGGGGAAATCCCTGCTGCTGTCCCCCCTGAGCCTGCCCTGGCCCAGCCTGAGGCCGTTCCCTCTCCTCCTGTCCCTGTTCCCTGTCCCAGAGCCCGACCCCCCCGGCTGTGCCCTCCTGGCAGGGACTTGTGCAGAGCCACAAGGGCCCCCTGAGCCTCCTCTGCTCCAGGCTCAGCCCCTTCCCAGCTCCCTCAGGGATTCTCCAGCCCCTTCCCAGCTCCCTCAGGGATTCTCCAGCCCCTTCCCAGCTCCCTCAGGGATTCTCCAGCCCYTTCCCAGCTCCCTCAGGGATTCTCCAGYCCYTTCCCAGCTCCCTMAGCTGCTTTTCATAGGAGTTACTGTCTAGATCCTTSCYCACCTTCATTGCCCTTTTCTGGACATTCTCCAGCCCCTCCAATGAGGAGTGCAAAAAGATTCCCACCAAATTAACAGATAACCTGGAGGGGAGGGGATGTATCCCAGAGCCCCCAGTGGAACTGGCTCCTGCTAGAACAGCTGAAGCCCAAGCTGAGTAAGAGAGGGACAGTGACAGGACTCCCTGTTGGTGCTCTCCAGGYATTTTATTCACCATTTCCAGCCCACACAGACTCACCTTCACACTGCTGTGCCCCAGGCACAGCTGCACCTCCCTGAGAAAGGAAATGATCTCCTTGGGGGAGAGTCAGACGTGCTTGGTCAGCACCACGCACTGTGAGACACCACATGAGGAACTGAGGGTCTCACAGTGAACATGGGAAGGACAGGCTTTTCTCTTACTCCCACCCCTGAGGAGTGACTCTGGGTGAATGGCACTGAGATAAGAGTGAGCAGAAACAGATGTGGAGCACAGCTACCAACAGGATGTGAAAATAAACTCATCACTCCATCTGCCCACCGTAAACAGCGGGAAATTAGCAGGGARTGAGGAATAAAACTCCAGACAAATGGGCTTTTAAAGAGAGCAGAGGGAGCTTGAAGGGCTGCTGTGAGAAAAGCAGGGGCACAGAAAGCCCAAGCCATGCACAGCTCAGTGCATATCCCAGCTCTCTGGTCAGTCAAGGAGAAGGAAAATCCTGCAGCACAGAGCCTGCCAGGAGCTATTTCCGAAGGCAAAAGCAGAAAGGCCACTCCATCTTTGGGAGAGAAGACCTAATATTGCTCCTGTCCCTGCCTGTTAGGAAGCACTATCAATTTTATAAGTCATGGAGATTTATTTTTTGTCCCTAAGAGGTGCTGTCTTAATGTTGCATAAAATTACTCTCTCAGGGGCAGTGTGAGGAGARAAACGTGGTGTTATGTTGTCTCAGTTGCAAAGACATTGCTAACAATAAAAGCCCCTGAATGATTTGGTTTTTAAGTGACACAATTACGGAACGGGTCATTCGTGACACTCCAAGAGGCTCCAAGCACCTCTGCCATAAAATCTGAGTGGGGCTGTTTCATGCTGTGCCTTTGGGCTGTAAATACTCACCCCTGGCCTTTGTTCTATGAAGCAAGGCTCACTTTGAGGATATATTTACTTAAAATTTTGCAGGAAAATTTCTCAAATGGTCAATCTGCTTGATTTATTGAAMGTGAGATCCCGAAGTGTTTTACAGCTTTTCCAGGCTGGTTGTGTTTATAACCATCCTGGGGAGTATCTTCTGCAATTCATGAAGCAGAGAGGGAAGGAAGGTCATAATTCCTATTTTAACCTACTTTTCTAGCAGCTGACAGGACACTGACAAAGTCATCTCTTCTGGAATACGACCTGCTGGGCTTTATCCTCCTTCAGAGGAGATCCTTTGGAGARAGCCAGAGTAAAATAAGCCAAGTATTTTTTGCTCTATTCCTATGGATTCTGCTCAGCTATGCTCTCTAGCTCATTTTATGGATCTCAGTGAAATTGCAAATTGCCCAAATGATATTTCAAGGAAACTGGTTCCCTGTGCTGGAAGTTCTTCAGTATATGACAGCCCAAGGCAGAGTTTCCCACATGTTGGAAATAATTTCTCTCTCCACGTTTGGCAGATCCAAACCAGCCTTGAGTGCTAAATAAACCAGGTCTATGAATAAATCAGGGGCAGGAGAACTCAAATCTGAGATGGTGTCAGATTTGAAATACCTGAAAACTTGACATTGGCCATGAGGCACTTTGAAATAGTCTGCAGTTAGATGAAAGGTTTTTCATCTGACATTCCACTGGGATGTTTCAGGAGGAAACCTCCTGGTGGGTTCACCCAAAGTTTGTAATAAACATAATTGAAGTATCTGAACTCCAGCTGCTACTTTCTGCTCTAATCAAGAGCAACAGAGGCAGCTTCTTGGCAAACACACAGTGACTGCTGAGGGAACAGAAATGGATGTACTGGGCTCCAGTGCTGAACTGGGAGGTGATGAAGGAGAGGTAGCAGCTGGAGGGCAGAAAAGGGGACTTTTTGAAGACATCTGTAGAGTCTTGGAGAAAGCAGAGATTTCATGAAGCCCTCAGAGATGGAGATCAGGGAGCCACCTTTTTCTCAGGAAGCAGGATTCCCTAATATTGTCCAAGCTGGGTCTCACCAGCAGCAGACACTGGAGGGAGTCAAAAAGCAGTCTTTTCTATCCTTCCCCTTCTGGTTCCTATCCAAAGAGAAGACAAGTCATGTTAGACACAGAGAGTTCCTTTGGGAAGTATTTGAGAGATTCTCCTTCAAGGTCATGACAGCAGTTTCTGTTTTTATGGTACAGCAGGATCCACAATTACTGCACAGGCACTGGAACTGATTCTCCCCYTCCATAAACCAGGTTTGCCTCCTCCTGGCTCTCCCAAGCCATGCCTGACCTATGTCAAATGCTCCAGAGCAGCACAGCAGTCCCCTCTGCCACCTGGGTGCCACAGAGCCCTGTCCTGCMCAGCTGAGCCCCTGGCCCTGCCCTTGCCAGGAGCAGCCACGAGCCCTGGGCTGAGCACTTCCCCAGGAGCCAGCACAGCTGGAGAGGTCCAGCTTGCTTTAGTGAGGAACAGGAATAAATAGCATGGGCTTGGTCTGCTCCTGGCACTGAGGCACAGCACCACGGAGCCTTGATGGGCTGATTTATTGGTGTCTGTGCAGCAAAAACATCTTCCTGCCAGGCTTTGGGCTCTCCTTCCCAACAGCATTTTGTGTGGCGAAAGGAACTCTGAAGACAATTTACAAAAGCTTGGGAAACGCCAAGGCAGAAAGAGTGGGAGTTCTGGGGTAATGGTGACAGTAACAAGGGCCAGCTCCTGGGATATGTGTGGGCTGATTTCATGTCAAAACACCCACACAGAGCCATTTATAGCTCCAGGAAGGTGTAGGCACAGTTAAATTATATTCAGGGAGCAGAGGCCAGGGTCTCCATAACACCGGGCTACTGTTAACTCTGGAGAGCAGAGATGAGATAGAGAGCTGGGAAAGAAAGGGATTGAAAATACTTTTGTTCTCTAAGAAGGAAAACTCAGTCACCAGGAACTGGTCACGTTTCTGTCACTTACAATCCTGCTATCAGGCTGATCCTGTCATGGAATCATGGAATGATTTGGGCTGGAAGGGACCTCAAAGACCAGCTGGTTCCACCCCTCTGCCATGGGCAGGGACACCTTCTGTGGAGTCCCTGGAACCACTGAAATCACACCCAAAGTCTGGCCCTGGAAGAATTATCATGGACATTCCCCTGCAAGGCCTGGTGACACTCTGTAATCCCACTTGATGCTCAAATCCCCCTGGTTTCCCCTTTCCCTGTCCCTCCCTTGGCTGTGGTGCCCCGGTGCCAGCCCCATGCTCCCCATGGCTCACTGAGCTCCCCTGTCCCTGCACTGCCCCCGGGCCCCAGGGGCACTGGGGGCCCAAAATCACACTTAAGGCAGGGCCAGGCACAGCTCAGCCCTCTTTGGAGCTGGATTCCCTTCAGCACCTTGGAAATGAGCCTTGCTGGAATCTATCAGGGCACAGAGCCTCCTGCSTGTCCTTGCTGAGCCAGCCCGTGGCTGTGTGGATGCCTGAGATTGCCTCACCTCATTTCCCCCAAGCCTTTCCACTGGAGAGGCCGCTGGGGTAAAGGCTTTACCCCAAACCCCAGCGCTACAACCTCCCCCTGCCCCAGGCTGCTCAGAGCTGCATCCCACCCGGCCCGGAGCGTTCCCGGCAGAGGGACACCCGCAGCTGCTGGGCAGCCCCGCAGGAGGGACTGCGGGGGACACAGTCCATCCCCGGGACTGCGGGGGACACAGTTCATCCTGGGGGACACAGTCCATCCTGGGGGACACAATCCATCCCCGGGACTGCGGGGGACACAATCCAGCCCCGGGGGACACAATCCATCCCAGGGGACACAGTCCATCCTGGGGGACACAATCCATCCCGGGGGACACAATCCATCCCTGGGGACACAGCCCATCCCCCGGGCACACAGTCCATCCCGGGGCACACAGTCCATCCCCGGGGATTGCAGGGCACACAGCCCATCCCCGGGGATTGCAGGGCACACAGCCCATCCCCCGGGCACACAGCCCATCCCCAGAGCACACAGCCCATCCCCAGAGCACACAGCCCATCCCCAGAGCACACAGCCCATCCCCAGAGCACACAGCCCATCCCGGGGCACACACCGCTGACACCCCCTGTGTGTGTGTTTCCCCGCAGAAGGCCTGGCGGCGGGCGCGGGCAGGGACTGCCTGGCGGCGGGCGAGGCGTGCAGCACGGACGCGCAGTGCAGCGCYCGGTTCCGCACGCTGCGCCAGTGCATGGCGGGCAATGGTGCCAGCCGCCTGGGGCCCGGGGCGCGCAGCCAGTGCCGCAGCGCGCTCAGCGCCCTGCTCTCCAGCCAGCTCTACGGCTGCAAGTGCAAGCGCGGCATGAAGAAGGAGAAGCACTGCCTCAGCGTCTACTGGAGCATCCACCACACGCTGATGGAAGGTCAGTGCGTCCCGTACCGGTGCTCTCCCTACCAAGGGAATTGCTCGCGGGCCCTTCCACTGAGCCCCGATGCTCTGAAGGTGATGCAGAATTCCCCTGTATTGTCCTGTTCTGTCCCAGACGTGCTGATAGGGCCCAAGGGAACAGCACGGAGCTGGGCTGGAGGGCTTAGGTTGGGTATCAGGAAAAGGTTCCTCCCCAGAGGGTGCTGCGCACTGCCCAGGCTCCCCAGGAATGGGCACTGTCCAAAGGCTGCCAGAGCACCAGAAGCATTGGAATAACGCTCTCAGGCTCCCCAGGAATGGGCACGGTCCAAAGGCTGCCAGAGCACCAGGAGTGTTTGAATAATGCTCTCAGGCTCCCCAGGAATGGGCACGGTCCAAAGGCTGCCAGAGCTCCAGGTACACTCTCAGGCACAGGGTGGGAGTGTTGAGGTGTCCTGTGTAGGGCCAGGAGTTGGATTTGAGGGTCCCTGTGGGCCCCTTCCCACTCCAGAGATTTGATGATCCTGTGGATCCCCATGGTACTGATATTTTGGGGAAAGCAGTACTGAAAACCTGAGATGCCTCCTTCCTTTTATTTTTAACCCAACCTCTCTTTTATGATATTCCCAACACACATTGAGATCTTTTGCTGGAGAAATGCACAGCAGATTTTGCATTCAAGTWTGTTAACCAAGACCATGAACACTGTAGATTTTACAGAAACACAACATAAAGCACAGGCTTTGAGGAAAAACAGCATGAACAAAAAAATCACTCTCTGAGAATGTCTCAAGTGCACCAGTGTCTTTGGGTTAGTGAAGATTTGGRGCTGGTGACATCAAGTTGGAACTTAAAGTGTTCCCAGAGCCAGTATTCAATAAGTTTTGACAGTTTTTAAGAGTCACCATAAAATTGCACCTCAGTGGCCGTAACTCTTCCTTGTCAGGCTGGTGAGTATTTTATGCACCATGAAAATTAAAACGGGGAATTAAACAGACCCTTSCAGCCACGGGCTGTGAAACACTGCTGGGTGAAACCTTGCAGGAAAGTGCAGGGGTGAGGCCAGGCCAAAAGGCCAAGCAAAGCAAAGAGGATGGGCACCACAGTGCTCAGGGTGGAAAGTGGCTGATCAGGTTCCTGGGAAGCTTTCAGCTTGCAGGGTGCAGGAGCTGTGAACTGACTGGGGAAATCCCAGAGCTCAGCACCCTCAGGACCTGCTCTTCCCCATGAGGATGTGCCAGATCTGTTCCCATTGAAGGGAAGCCTGGGGAGGAGGTGGCAGTGCAGCTTCTCCAGTCATCTCAGGGGGCTTTTTGTGTGYCACAGCTCCCTCCCAGCTGCCCTYCAYGGCTCAGACTTTGGRRAGTCACCTGTGACATGGCTGTGCAGGGCRGTGCTGGATGAGGGTTTCCAGCYCTGGGRCACRGCATGGTTTGTGTTRGAAGGGACCTGAGAGCCCATCTAGTCCTTGCCATGGGCAGGGAGGGACATCTTCCACTGGAAGGAAGGGATGAGGCTGGCCAGGAGTGCCGAGGGCAGGCAGCTCTGGGTCTGCAGATGCAGAACAGCAGTTTGGGGCTGGRTGGACTCCCTGCCCAGTGCCTTGGMACTTCCACCCTGGGAATGACTGGGACAGGGAATGACTTATTGGAGGCTGACAGCAGCTGTACTCCACTTCGTGTTCCGAGCCCCACACTTTTCAAACAACTGACTTCATTTGCAATGCAGATTCACACACCAAACTTTTGATTTCCTTGCCTTAATTTCCCCGGGGAGCTCTGTTTCRTAGCAGCCCCGTGTTTCAGAGTCCTTACACATGTTTAATTGACTGAGAAAAGAAGCCAATCCACACGGTCCGTGTAGAGCTTTGTTTCTCAATCACACTTACCCTGGAGGCTGCAGAAAGCTTCCTAGAAGCCCTCTTGCAAAAACAATTGAGAAAGTGCGTGCTCAGGGAATTTACTAAACACGCTATTTACTCAGCTTCTCTTGAGCACGCCCATGTTTAGCCACCTTCCCACTTAGAGACACAATAACATGACAACCCGATAACAGCTCTCTGATAAGGTGCTTTATCATCAGGACATAAAACTGTTATGCTGGAAAATACAAATGGACCCCTCTCCAGTCAGTAACGATGCAAGATATTTCAAGGAAGGTGTAAAGCTGCCTTGTAATGCAGCGCTGGTAATTGCACGGGGCTCTGGACGCTGCTGCAGCCATCTCTTCTGCCCACAGCTGGAGGTCAGCATGTGCCTGGAGCGAGAGGTTACATAGTCCTTTTATCCCAGCCAGTGCATCTGCTGCTGCTCTCCACATCCATCTAAATGTCTAATAAAAAACCCAACAGATAGTGAGCTGTTTGCTTCAATAATATTCCATGGTATCCATCAGGATGATGGGGCATTACAGACCATTGCACAGATGAAAGGGAAGCACCAGTTGAATAAAATCAGGCTCCCRGAGACTTAAAAACAAAGAGAGGAAGTTTCTGCGGGAGCTGTGTGCCATTAGCTYTGTGCCAAGTGAGAAAAGGCTGCTGGCAAGGAGAAAGGGAGGGGTGGCAGTAAGTGTGGAGTGTGTTATCACACACATCTCCCTGTGCACAGCCTGTCTGTGTCCTAGAAGGTGGTGAGGGCCTTTGACCCAGGCAGGGACACAGAAGAAACAGCAATAATGGTGATGGAAACCCTGTGAGTGTAGGGAGCTGGTGATTTGGGCTCTGCCCATGAGCAGGAGCCTGTGCTACAGCCTGGTGTCCTCTCTGGCAGTCCCTGCAGTGTGCCCCAGAGCCTGAGCTCCAGAGAGCTGCARCTCAACAGTTCTGACAGGCTGCCCCACTCCAGAACTGAGGTTTATTTGTAAAAGCCAGTTCCATTCTGTTCCCTTCTCCAAGGATGTGTCCACACCCTGCTCCCATCACTCTGAGTATCCATTTCCTTGTGGCCTTTAGAGCCACCAAACAAACCTTGTGCATCTCAGCCATCCCTCAGGAGCCCCCTCTGCCTTYTCACCAGTTTCTCTCTCTCCCCCCAGGCATGAATGTCCTGGAGAGCTCCCCTTATGAGCCCTTCCTCAGGGGCTTTGACTACGTGAGGCTGGCGTCCATCACTGCAGGTAGGGAATGGGGACTGCTCTGGCACCTCCTGGGCAGGGGAGGGACCTGGCTGTGGGGAGGGACCTGGCTGTGGGGTCACTGCTGCACACAGGGAATGCTCTGGCACCTCCTGTGCAGGGAGAAGGGACCTGGATGTGGGGAGGGACCTGGCTGTGGGGTCAGTGCTGCACACAGGGAATGGGGAATGCTCTGACACCTCCTGTGCAGGGAGAAGGGACCTGGCTGTGGGGTCAGTGCTGCACACAGGGAAGTCCCTTGTGCTCCTTGGGAGCATTGCATGGCTCAGGTCTTGCAATTGTGTTCCCGAGGAGTTGCCTCTGATTCCTGTGCTAAACTGTGACATGTTCTGGGAAAAACCTCTTGTGATTTTTGCCTTGTGGCTGTTTCATGTCCATACTGTGGAGGACTGGGACTTAGAGAWGTGGTGCAAAGACCCCTTCCAGGGACCCATCCCAGGCACACTCATTCTGCACMGCAGGTGGATGATCTGTTCCATGCAGACACCTCATCAAACAGGAGGTGTTTGTGTGTTGTCAGGTTTGAGAAGGTGCTTGCACATCAGTCATGGGATCACAGTGCAGGAAGAAGGGTCAGTAACTCAGCCTGTGTGGATCCCAGCCACAGCCCTTACCCACCTGGAAGGCTCAGGAGGGCAGGCTCAGGACCCAGAGCCCTGTTCTGCTCTGCATCTGACCCTGTTAACAGCTGAGCAGAGCAGCCTTTCCCCTTTAACTGCCCGAGGGCTGAGCAGTTCAGAGGTCAGTGTGGCTGCCAGGAACCATCCCCCATGGCACAGCTGCCCCACCACCAGCCTGTGCACCCACCTGAGTGGGTGTTTCCCCACCCTGCCTGTCTGGGAGCAGGGAATGTGCTCCCAGGGTCCCTGGCAGCTGTGCCCACACAGCTTTTCCAAATGCCTGCCTTCTCTGGGGTGGCATCCCCAGCTGGAGTGTCCCCTGGAGGAAGGAGCAGCATGTCCCTGCAGCTGTGAATGTCTGCATTCCCCACCACGGCCAGGCACTGGCTGGGTGGAAATGTCCTGGGGTAAATGAACCCATCAGCCCTGGACAAGGGCAGCAGAGGGGATGGGACCTCTCTTACTGACTCCACCTGGCAGACTGGTGCATGGACAGGGAATTTTATKTGCTGGGTCATGGTTTTCTTTACTGGAGTTTTTCCCTTTCTGCTGAATCCTGGAAAGCTTCAGAGCAAGGGCAAATCAAGGGATGGTGATTTAACAGACTCTAAGGTTTTTAGAACAAACTGAAGAGGTTGTGCAGCAAAGCAAATGGGCCCAGAGCAGCAGGGATTCTTCAGAGGACTTGGCATCCACTTAGGGACAGGAAATTTTTAACCTTTTTGCCCTTATTCATACAAATCACTATTTTCTGTAACATAACTTATGACCTGTTGCCCTCTGCCTGTCCAGWGCCCAGGGTCATGTGGTCATGTGCCAAAGGACCCTCTTTCAAATCKACCAAAAAGAAACCCCCAGAACTTGTTGAAACATGGCACCCCTGTGACCACAGGCCAAGTGAACAACAGGTACATTGAACTAAATTGTACATAAACAATATATGGCCACTACTAAAGCTGTACAAATGGAGCCATATTCTTGCACTCTAATTGTAGCAGTGATTTAAAAAGCACATCCGCTGCTGTTGCGTGGGAAGAGCAGCAAATGCAGCRAGTTCCCTGTGATTTATTGGCTGAATGGGCAATGAAACCCTTCCAAGTGGCTGTTCCCTACACGTTAGCTGGCAGCTCCCCAGCATAAACCAGKGCTCTGGCAAAATTCATCTCTGGGCAGCTTTAAAGGTAAGTATTGAGTGATGGCATCACTACAGGCAAAACTTTCACCCATCGTAAAATAACTGAAAAACTTGGAATTTGACTTCCAGCTCACTATAAGCAACAGGGGGCAACAGGAAGGGAAAAATRAATGCTGGGAGAAGGAGCATCTGATAAAGTCAGGGAAATAAAGGAGGGCGGCCAGCTCTGAAGCGCTCAGGGAGACTGTCAATGTTTTAACACTTGTCAGCAGTGACTGGCTGGTTTTAACTCCCAGTCAAAGATAGGGCTTGATTCTGCATTGGGAATTTATCATTCTGGGAGTTTTCCTCAGTGGAAAAATCTTTCTCTGCTGGTCAGAAAGTCCTTCTGGTGTGCTGCAGGTCATGATTTTAGTTCAGAGAGGTGAAAACCAGCTTCAAATTMATTTTCTTTCTCAAGCTTGAGGGAGCCTTGTTTTATCTGTTGGATCAGACACAGTCTGATGTTTTCACTGACTCCTGCCAGGAACCCTGTAGCATTTTTCCCCTCTATAAAACAGACCCCATCCACCTTTGAAGCAGTCCTAGAATGAGTGTCAGACAAATACCYTTCCCTCTTCCTTTGCCTGCATTTACAGAGAAGGCTGTTGGCACATAAGCTCATGAGATCCCTGCTTTCCCACTGAAGACACTGTTTCTCTCATCCATCACTACAGTYTTTGCTTTATTTTCCTGACCTTTCCCCTTACTGCAGGTTTCCCCCACCTTCCCTGCATCCCACAGCACATCTCTGCTCTCCCACCCACACTGGGACGTCCTTGCTCCTCTCGTTTAGGAGGGGGGACATGCACAGTGATGTTGCTGATGGCAGTGAAGGGTGTGAGGAGAGACCCAGGGGCGCTCACGGGCAGGCAGCCCCAGGCCCCAGGAGCTGCATGGTGCCTCTGCTCCCACCCTGTCCCTGAGGGCACTGGCACTGCTTAGGACATGGCATTCACTGCTCTGTGTCACTGCTGGGTGGGGCACACTGCCACCAGACAGGGCTCCCTGAGCTGGGCACATCCTGGGGTGAGCAAACAGAGCTGCTGCCAAAGCCAGGCAGGACCCCCAGAGGCCTCAAGGAACTCCCTGAGCAGGTCTGAGGTGCCAGGAATTAGTGCAGATCAATCCTGTGTCAGACCAGCTGTGCCACTGACTCACTCTTGGATCTTGGGCAATTTGCAGAAACAAGGAGGGTCCATGAGTGGAGACCCCAACACTCGAGTGGATGCACTCATGGCCATAAGCAGAAGCACTTTCTAATGCCTGCTGTCTTCCACGCCTCAGGCTGGTGAATTTGCAATAGTAAAGTGTTACCAGATGCCCAGATTAAAGCAAAATTCATTTTATTAAATACATGAGCTTGGTGAAGTGAGCTCTGGGGGGTGAAGTCTGATATGTGACGGTGGCACTTTTGGGAGAAGCTGAGTGTGGAGAGGGGATTTGATCCTAGCAGGACACGGGGAGCAAACCTGCACTTCACCCTGGCTGCTGCCTTCCTGGAGCAGCTCAGTGTCACCCRGGGGCTGTGGATGGAGCAGGGTGGGGATGGAGTCTCAGGGGGGCTGCTGCTGTGGGGAGCCAGCCCAGAGCTGCCTTGTACAGTGGGGCAGGATGGGGAAATGCTGCTCCCTTCTTGAAGTGTCTCCTTCAGAGAGAGGAGCTCAGAGCAGCCACAGGAGCAGCCACTGCAGTCCCATGCACACACACAGGGCTCAGAGCAGCCATTGCAGCCATGCACACACACACACACACACACACACACACACACACACACACACACAGAGCAGCCATTGCAGATCCATACACACACACAGCCCTCAGCAGAGGAAAGGCAGGAATGCCCTCCTGTATGATGTATTACAGCAGAAGTTTATCCCAGCGTGCTGAGGGGATCAGGGACAGAAGGCACAGCCCATGTGGTGCTCAGGGGTTAATTAGGGGTCAGTGGCCAATGGTCTGAGAACACAGGGGTGCTACAAAGGGCAGGACAAAGGGCAGCAAACCCATAGGGGGGATGAGGGATGAACAGTTGGGGTGAGCTGGGTTAAGTGACCGATGTGGGAGCAATCCAGGGCAGATTGGCAGTGGTTCTGCAGGCACCGTGAGGGCAGTCCTCTCTCTCAGCCTGGGCAGGGAACTCTGCAGTGACTCTTTCCAGGGCAAAGCCTGGAAGTCTCCCTGRGGGGATTTTTAGGCTGTCCTGTCCCACCCGCCAGGCTCCGAGAACGAGGTGACACAAGTGAACCGCTGTCTGGACGCGGCCAAGGCCTGCAACGTGGACGAGACGTGCCAGCGGCTGCGGACGGAGTACGTGTCCTTCTGCATCCGGCGCCTGGCCCGCGCCGACGCCTGCAACCGCGCCAAGTGCCACAAGGCCCTGCGCCGCTTCTTCGACCGCGTGCCCCCCGAGTTCACCCACGAGCTGCTCTTCTGCCCCTGCCAGGACACGGCCTGCGCCGAGCGCCGCCGCCAGACCATCGTGCCCGCCTGCTCCTACGAGGCCAAGGACAAACCCAACTGCCTGGCGCCGCTGGACTCCTGCCGCGAAAACTACGTCTGCAGGTAGAGATGGCAGCCAGGGTGGGCCATTGGGACAGTCCTGCCCTGCATGGGGGTCTGGGGACAGCCTGTGGCTGGAACTACGTCTGCAGGTAGAGATGGCCATGGGGACAGCCCGTCCTGCATGGGGGTCTGGGGACAGCCCTGTCCTGCTCTAGGGTCTGGGGACAGCCTGTGGCTGGAACTACGTCTGCAGGTAGAGATGGCAGGCAGGGTCCCAGAGCCCCAGTGTCATTCCAGGCCCAGCACACAGTCTGTGCCTGCTTTGCTCCTGTGTCCATGCAGCCCCAGTCACACACACACAGACCCATCCCATGGGCACACTGACAGCAGAGCCCCTTCAGTGCTCTTCCTTCATCTGTCCTAYTTTCACCTYCCTGTTTCTCCARAAGCCTTTGATATTCCAGAAGGTTRATSCMSATGGAGCCCCCGGGAGCAGAGCCCACCTGGCAGTGGGAGATGTAAGAAAKAACAGCACCATGGGGGCCCAGCCCAGTGCCCTGTGTGCAGCTGGGCCACGAGCACACACCTGGGGAAGAGCACAAGAGCAAGTGTAGGACACACCCCCTGTGTTCTCTCAGTCTCTAATGGCTGTGGGCTGTGGGGCTTCTGGGCTGAACTTCCAGCAGCCATCCCCCACCAGCACATCTTCTTTTCATTACAATAAAGATATTGTGTATTTTCACAAAGGAAGGTGAGAGCAGCAGCATCCTCTTGGAAGTACARATGCCCTCAGCACTCTGCACCCCAGGAACGTGGAGGCAGGAGAGCCACTGAACTGTGCAGAGGCAGACTCTGAGAGATGCAAAGCCCCTGAGCTGATCCCCTGCTCAGATGCTGTCCCCTGGCTACCCAGGGAACCTGAAATGGAGGGGTACTGCCCTCTCCCTAACATGACAAGTGGGCCCAGTGGGGAGGGAGAGGTTCAAAGGGGACAGTGTCACTCCCCAGGAGACTGGGAACTATTTCCTGCAAGYAGCACAGCTGTTAATTATCTGGTCCCTTGGCCTCTGAATATATAATTTAAAACATCCTCTGGAGACACAGAGGGAGCAAGAGGTTGGCATGTGACCTGGTCAAAGCCAGCAGTGCAGAATCCACAAGGAGAGCCAGGAATAAATCATAAAGGAATGGAGTGAAACACTCCAATTCTCACCCTGTCTGCACTGCAGCTCCTGCACAGCTCTAGCCCTTTGAACTTCCCAGCTCAGGGGGGTGGGTTCTGCTAATATGGATTATAGAAAATCTGCAGTCACTAKCTCCCTTCTCAGAATCTCCCTTCTGTAAATCTCTAAACAATGCAGCAAGTTTTAGTAAAGAAGATTTTGCCTGTCCATGTTGCAGGAGAAAAGGGTTGGTATGGGGCAAAAATGGGAGCAAAGATGAGAAAAAAAAAGACTAGGGTGTAGGGGAGAAGTGGGCAGGAAGGTGCAAACTGGAATGCTGACACTGACCAGGAGCAAGAGCAATGTGTCTGGGAGGAGCAGCACGCTCAAATTTTCTGAGATTGCCCAGGCAGGGCAAACATTTGAGGGTCTCAGTTCTCAGCTCAGACAGTGCAGGTTGTCACAAAAAGAMGCCTCCCTTCAAGTGTTGTCAGTGCTGGTGCTTGCTGGAGTTTCCAGAGCAGCTCAAATGCCATGTGAAATCCCTGCCTGCCTTGCCATGGAGTGAATGTTGAGCTGGATCTGGATCTCCAGCTGTTGCTATGTCCTGCCTGAAAACTCTCTTGGTGCTCAGGTGTCCTGCCATCTCCAACCAGCACCATGTGCCAAGAGCTGACTGGTGCCTGAGGAATGACATGGCAGATAACTGGCTGGCAGAATGATTTGCCTGCTCCACAGAGAGCCCTTCTCCTGAGAATGGGCATCTGCAGCAGGGGCTGGCACATTTCATATCTGAACCTCTGCACATTCCCCTGGAGCTGAGGTGACCTCAGCTGTATTTAGAGTCTTTAGACACAGAAAGTGGACCAGATCAATTTTCTGTTTCATCAAATCAGACTGAAAATGAAGGCTGGGGTTTTTAGGCAAAGTTATTACCCAAGAGATAGAAAATGGCAACACAGACTKATTTCCTTCCTGGCAACAGCTCTTCCCTCAAAAACCAACTTCACACAACAGGAACCAAACATTTCTTCCAGGATGGACTTTTGTTGCAGTCCTGGAGGAAGCCTGTAGGACATGAACAGCAGAACCTGTTCAAACSCTCCTCCTGGGCTGGTTGGGGTGGGCAGGAGATTGTGAAAGGACTCAGTTCAAGCTGTTTGAAGAACACGCACAGCACCATTTTGCAAACACTTTCCCTTCTGTGAGCAGCACGGCTGTGCTGGTGCATCCCCTGTTGCCCCAGCTCCTGTGGTGATGTGTCCCTCTGTGCTCAGGTCGCGCTATGCGGAGTTCCAGTTCAACTGCCAGCCCTCACCTCGGGCTGCCAGCGGCTGCCACAGGGACAGCTACACGGCCTGCCTGCTGGCCTACACGGGCATCATCGGTGAGAGCCTGCTGCTTCTGCTCACTGCTGCTGCTGCTGCTGCTGCTGCTGCTCCCTGTTCCCTGCTCCCTGTTCCCTGCTCCCTGTTCCCTGCTCCCTGCTGCTGCTGCTGCTGCTGCTGCTGCTCCCTGCTCCCTGCTCCCTGTTCCCTGCTCCCTATCCCCTGCTCCCTGTTCCCTGCTCCTGCTGCCGGGCTCCTCACAGCCGGGGGGAATGTCTTCTCTGGGTGGGAAACCCCTCCTCTGGGTGGGGAACGTCTCCTCTGCATGGGGAATGTCTCCTCTGGGTGGGAAATGTTTCCTCTGGATGGGAAACCCCTGCTCTGGTTGGGAACGTCTCCTCTGCATGGGAAACATCTCCTCTGGGTGGGAAATGTCCCCTCTGGGTGGGAGGTGTCTCCCCTGGGTGGGAAATGTCCCCTCCGGGTGGGAAATGTCCCCTCTGGGTGGGGAACCTCTCCTCTGGGTGGGAACATCTCCTCTGCATGGGAAATGTCCCCTCTGGGTAGGAAATGTCCCCTCCGGGTGGGGAACCTCTCCTGTCACGGTGGCTGTGAGCGCAGGGAGGTGCAGAGCTGAGCTCTCGGGGTGTCACAGATGCGGCAGTCACACAGCAGAGCAGCCCCAGGGGTTGTTGCAGACAGCCCAGGCAGGGTCAGTGTGGGAAGCAGGAGCGATCTGCAAGGGACACCCGCTCCTGCCGCTCTCCTGTGTGACCCTGCCCCTCCATGACAGCCCCACACCTGCCAGTGCTGCTGTCGTGCCTCTGTCGCGACCCTTTCGGTCACACCGCCATCCCCAAAGCCTTCAGTCAWTTAATGAGAAAGTGCTAGGAGTCCAAAGAGGGGGCAGTTCCTGGGAATTCGGGTTGGGTGAGGTGCCCACGGAGGGCCGTGAGCCCCCTGCCCCGCAGTGACTCGTGTCCGTCGGTCCGGCAGGCAGCCCCATCACCCCCAACTACATCGACAACTCCACGTCCAGCATCGCTCCCTGGTGCTCGTGCCAGGCCAGCGGGAACCGGCAGGAGGAGTGTGAGAGCTTCCTGCGCCTCTTCACGCACAACGCCTGCCTCCGTGAGTGCCCGGGCTCTGTGCCCAGCCCTGCTCCCGGGGAGCGCCGTGCTGGGCTGCGGGACCTGCCCTCACTGCCCTTCCCTCCTTCTCTCCTCTCCCACACRCAGAAAACGCCATCCAGGCCTTTGGCAACGGCACGCACCTGAGCGCGGCCGCGGCGCCGTCCGTGCCCCCCACCACACAGATGTACAAACAGGAGCCCAACGCCAACAGAGCTGTGGCCACCCTCAGAGAGASCAGCCTGGAGCACCTGCAGCCCACCAAGGTAGGACAGGGCC
>CADDXX010000566.1:343962-355690 GCA_902810485.1 Alauda arvensis
GGCCTCAGGTTCCCTGAGTGCTCTGCAGGGCACTGCTGGCCCTGCTGCAGAGCACAGGGACACCTGCACCAGGCCCTGAGCCGGGCACCCAGCAGGTCTGGAGCCCCAGGGAAGCTGTGGCTGGCCTGGGAAGCTGTTCCAGGCCAGGCTGGACAGGGCCTGGGGCAACCTGAGACTGTGGAAGGTGTCCCTGCCCATGGCAGGGGGTTGGAATTGGATGTTTCTGGTGTTCTCCAGCCTAAGCCATGAGTCCATGATCAGCCACAGCTCTCACCCCTCGCTGTCTCCTTCTCTTGCAGGTGGCAGGGGAGGAGAGGCTCCTGCGTGGCTCCACTCACCTGTCCTCAGGCACCTCCAGCCCCGCAGCCCCTCCCTGCTGGGCAGCCCCCCTGCTCCAGATGTGGCTTCTCCTTGCTCCTGCTGTGCTGAGCCTCCCTGTGATGTGAGGCAGGGCTGGCACACACCAGAGACTCGATTGGTGTTGGTTTCTTTACTGAACAGCCAGAGCAGTAACTTTTTCAGGAGAGCAGGGAGAAGGGAGGGGATGGGAAGGCRAGGTGAGTGTTTGGGCATCCCTTCCTCCTCCTCACCTGTCTGCCAGTTTATTTGATTTTATATGATCAGCATTGTTGACAACCAGCTCAYCCTTGATCCTGGTCACCTTCCCACACCACAGCTTGGTTGTTGTTCCTCCAGCTCTCAATGGAAGGGCTGGAGCCATGGACAATTCCCTTGGAAAAGATGAAGGAGAGAGTTGATCCAAGAAATGAGAGCTGCAAAGGAAATGCTTTTTCCTGCCCCAGCCAGGAGGGGAAAGACTTTTGATGGATGGATGAGTGGAGGACCTGTCAGGAGGTTTCCTRCAGCCCACACTGAGGGGCTCAGGACAGGACAGGTCCAGGGATGTGGAGCTCAGCCTGTCTCCAGGGTTGCTCAGGACCTGGAGGACAAAGCACCTGGTTCCTTCAGACTGAAGAAACAGAAGGCTGGTGAGAAGGTGGTGGCTTTGTTCCCTGGAGAGGAACMTGGAGCACCTCTGGGGAGGACCAAGTGACCACCCTGAGCTGGCTGGCAGGGATTATCCACCCTCTGAGAACCATGGCCAGAGTGCAACCAGCATCCCAGTCCCAGCTGTCACCTGCCCCTGGGGCCCTCCTTCCCAGGGGARCCTGTGCAGTGATGGTTTTCAGGAAGAAACTTGTGTGTTGCATTTTGGTTACGACTGAACTCTCTGTGTCCCACCCAGGCATCTCTCTGCACTGGTCCTGTGCAGTGTTTGGGGCATTGTTTGTCACATCCAAGCAACCAGAGGCCAATATTCCCCACTCCAGGCTGCCCTTTCTCCCCCAGGGGCCGGTGTGTGAGCCCATGGGCAGGGTTTGGTGGGAGCCCATGGGCAGGGTTTGGTGTGAGCCCACGGGCAGGGTGTGATGGGAGCCCATGGGCAGGGTTTGGTGTGAGCCCACGGGCAGGGTGTGATGGGAGCCCGTGGGCAGGGTTGGATGGGAGCCCATGGGCAGGGTTTGGTGGGAGCCCATGGGCAGGGTTTGGTGGGAGCCCATGGGCAGGGTGTGATGGGAGCCCATCCCACTCTCACCTGTTCCTCCTCTGGGCTCACAGGCACAGGCTCTCCAGCCAAGGGATCCCATTCTTTCTCCTGGGAGGAGACAGGATAGGAGAGGTTTGCTGAACACCCCCCTGAATTCAGAAATACCCAGMCAAGGAAGGGCAAGTCATGAATTCCATCGTGGGCAGGGACTGCACTGCTGCAGTTTGCCCTCCTTGGGAGCAGGCAGAGGCAAGCACCTGGTGCAGGTGAGCAGGGGAAGGGCTCTGCCCTTGCCAGGTGCTGTTTTTCAGTGAAGATGGCATTGAAGCAAAGGCTGCTGAAGTGACCCCTTCTGCTGAGCCTGAGCCAGAGCCCAGGGGAGGGGAGGGAGGATGGACATCTCCCTGCTGTCCTGGGACACAGGGAGCAGCTCTGGGACCTTGCACTGCCTGAGCAGCCCGGGGTCTCCTCAGGGAGGTGACCTGAGCAGTCCCAGTGCCCTCCTGAGGGCTGAACCCTCACTGTGCTGAGCCAGGACAGAAGATGGTGAGGAGGAATGAGGTTTCCCAGGATAAATGCTTCCCCAGGCTGAGTGCCATGGGAGGAGGAGCAATTGCCCCAGGATCCCCCTGAGTGTGTTTAGGCCTGGCCTCTGCAGCAGYCCATTTATTCCTTGGTTTGTGCTCCCCAAATAAAGATCATTAATCCCTTGGCATTTGAATGCATGGAAAGGCTTAGGAAGCCTCTGACACAGCACAGTCCATTGCTTTTTATCCCCATTTCCTGCAAARTCTCTCTGATTATTCAGTGCTTCAGATTTTCTGAGAAACTGCAACAACCTCCTTGGCTTTTGTTGCCACAAGAAACCACTCTGGTTTTCAGCTGAGCACCTTTGGAAGTGTTTGACATGAACAGAAATTCTCCTGCTGCCTCCTGTCCAAAGTGCTGCTTTTCCTGACCCAGGGCTGTGCAGAGGAACAAGTTCCCAGGCTGTGTGCAGGGTGACAGGTSACACCCTGAGCCAGAGGTTGTGTGTGAGGCCTTCCTGGCCAAGGAGCTCCCTGCTCAGAGAGCAGGCAGGAGGGAGAGCTGCAGGCAGGAAAATGCTCTCCAAGTGAGCCCTCATGACACAGAGCTGCTGTGAGCAGCTGCCCTGCAGCCAGGACAGCAGAGACTCCTGAGAGCCAGGGACACAGCTCTGAGCTGCAGCTCTTGTGTCCTCAGAGCTGCGGGTGGCACAGGTCTGGGACCCTGATGGCTCAGCCCTTCMAGGGCAAGGAGCTCCCTCAGCACCACGAGGTYGTGCTGGGAATTGCCAGCAATTGTTCTTCTTCTGCCCCTTTCAGCCCTGCAGCCATGCCCTGCCCCATCAGAGCAGTGTCCAGCAGGCTGCAGTGTGCACAGGCTGAGTGCAGGGCTGGGGACACCAGTGCCAGCTGCTCCCAGGGCTGGGGACACCAGTGCCAGCTGTTCCAGGGCTGGGGACACCAGTGCCAGCTGTTCCAGAGTGGGGACACCAGTGCCAGCTGTTCCAGGGCTGGGGACACCACTGCCAGCTGCTCCCAGGGCTGGGGATACCAGGGCTGGGGACACCAGTGCCAGCTGCTCCCAGGGCTGGGGACAACAGTGCCAGCTGCTCCCAGGGGCACCCACTCCTGTGTCTCAGTGTCAGTGCTGTGGAAGTGCCACTTTGCCATTCCCTTCTCCTTCAGCAGAGCTCTGGGTGGTCAGGATGCCTGGTGGCCCCACCTCACCTCCCTSCAGCCTGGTTTGAAAGGAGAATCCCACTCAAGGCGTGGATGGGATGGAGGAGACCAGCAGAGGTCACCTGGTCACGGTGCCAGGTCCCACATCAGCACCTGCTTTAGCATTTTCAGTGAGGGACAGCAGCATCTGCCCTGGATTTGTGTCACAGAGTCATGAATGGGTCAGCTGGGACCTGAAAGCTCCTCCCTCCCTGCCACAAGCAGGGACACATTCCACCATCCCASGTTTTCCCAAGCCCCATCCATCCTKCCCCTGGACACTTCAGGGSTGTSTTGCKTTGAAGACTCTGCAGATGTTTCAGATGTCTCCACCCATCAGAGCCCAACCAGATCYTCAGTCCCCATGTCCTGTCCTCCAAGCCCTGTCCCAGGCCAGGTCCTGCCCTGCTGGGGGTTCCTTGGATGCTTTGGAATGAAGGGCACAGAGCAGGGAGCCTCTCACCCAGCAGCAAAGAGTTGGGGGTGGGAATTAACAAAAAGGAAAAAAAAATTATCCCCAAACTTTCATGGCTTTGTTCTGATTATTTTACTCTTTTTGCCAATATTTAATGTTGATTCTCCCTCCAAGCCTGTTCATGAATCAAACTTTGCAAAATGGATGACTTTTGAACCTTTCTTTTGGAGGAAGCAAACGTGATTCCTCTCCTTCCGCCCACCAACATGTGTGCACAGACCACTGCTTTTTCCTTGTGAAAAGTCAGTAATTTTTTGGATGAAATTCCATCTCTGCTGAATTCTGTGAAGTGAACCATGGATCTTCATTTCTCAGTCTCTTGATTAACCACAGAAGTCACAGCAGCTGCTTGTAAAGGCAGAAGACTGAGCGAGCCAAGAGACAGAAAGGGAGACCCATTTTTTTAGGAGTTACTCCATTCCTGAGGACTTCCATAAGCACAAAGAAGAATCATGGGGAAAAGAAAGGAAGAAAGCAAGTAAAGAACCAGCCAGASTTTCTGTAGGCACTGCACTCTGTGCACAGCCCCACTGCAGTGGCTGGCAACCCCGAGAGCCTGTGAGTTGTTGTGTGTGTGTTTCTGCTGGTCACCTCCTGATTCCTGTGCAGCGCTGCCCAGGCTGAGCAGGAGCTGCAGGGAGCAGGGCTGGGCACGGGGCAGGAGCAGGGCCCTGAGTGCCCCTGCACAGGGGAGGGTGCTGGGTGCCAGCCCACCCTGGGGCCAGGCTTGTACTTCCCTTTCTGTCCATGTCGGTATCCACACATATCCATGAATAAAGCACACACGCATTTTCCTGAGCCTGCCTCTGCCTGTCCCTGCWGCACGCCCAGGGAGCTGCTGGGCCCTCTGCTCCTGTGCTGGAGGGCAGCTGGAAGGAGCTGGGGCTGTTCTGTGGGGCTGGAACACTGCTGGGGTTCAGAGGAGCCATCCTTGGCTGGAATCACAGAATCCTAGAAAATCCTCAGTGGGAGGGACCCACAGGATCATCCAGCCCAGCCCTGGCCCTGCCCACACCCCCAAAATCCCAGCCTGGGCACCCCTGGAGCAGTGTCCAAAGGCTCAGGAGCTCTGGGAATGTGCTCATTCCCTGGGCAGTGCCAGCACCCTCTGGATGAGGAACCTTTCCTGATCTCCAGCCTGAGCACCCTGGCACAGCTCCGGCCCCAATCCCAGTCCCTGGTCCCAGAGAGCAGAGATCAGAGCTGTCCCTTGGGGGAAGCTGCAGACAGCTGAGGGCTCCTCTCAACTCCAATCCCAGCTCCAATGCCAGCTCCATCCCAGCTCCAAATCCAGCTCCAATCCCAGCTCCAATCCCAGCTCCAAATCCCAGCTCCAATCCCAGCTCCATCCCAGCTCCAATCCCAGCTCCAATCCCAGCTCCAAACCCAGCTCCAATCCCAGCTCCAATCCCAGCTCCAATCCCAGCTCCAAACCCAGCTCCAATCCCAGCTCCAATCCCAGTTCCAATCCCAGCTCCAAATCCAGCTCCAATCCCAGCTCCAATCCCAGCTCCAATCCCAGCTCCAATCCCAGCTCCAATCCCAGCTCCAATCCCAGCTCCAGTCCCAGCTCCAAACCCAGCTCCAATCCCAGCTCCAATCCCAGTTCCAACCCCAGCTCCAATCCCAGCTCCAATCCCAGTTCCAATCCCAGCTACAAATCCAGCTCCATCCCAGCTCCAATCCCAGCTCCATCCCAGCTCCAATCTGGACTCTCCTCAGAGCCGTCTCCATCCCAGCAGTGCCAGGCTGGCTCTTGCAGGCCCAGGGGACAATTCCTGATGTTCCAGCCTGGAGCCGGCTGTGGAAGCCCTGCAGGGCTGAGGGGATTTCCTGGCCAGCAGCTGCTCCAAGGCAGCCCCAAAGGCTGGGGGGGCCAGGCCAGGGCCCCTCGGTGCTGGGGTGACAGGAGCTGCCACTGGAGCTGCTGGCCTGGCCCTGGGGACATCTCAGGGACTGCCCAGGCTCTGCAGGGGCTCAGGGCAGGGCACGGGGCTGGCTGCTCTGGGATCCCTGCTCTGGGATGTTCCCACTGGCTCCTAGAAAGCCTGGAAATCCCCTGMAGTGAGGGTGAGGAGATGTTGGAGCAGGAGAAGCACCAATGGCTGGAAGCAGCTTTGGCTGACCCTCACCTGTCCCCTGTCCCCTGTTCCTGGGGGTGGCTTTGGGGACACTGCCTGTGCCCAGAACAGAACTGAGCTCCCTCCTGCAGCCACAGACATCGAGCACTGAGCAAGGAGCACAGGCAGGGAATTCTCCTCACTGCCAGAGAAAAGCCCCTGCAAGCTGTGCAGCCCCGGGGCAGGGCTGGGAGCAGCCCGGGGCAGGGGCAGGGGTCCCTGCCATGGCAGGGCTTGGCCTGGATGGGCTTTAAATTCCCCTCAGTCCAAAGCATTCCATGTTTCCCTGACAGAGCAGGGCCCGGGGCAGCACGGGAGGTTTGAGGCACAGACAGGAGCCACAGTCCCCATCCCACTGTGAGTGCAGACACCAGCAAAGCCCTGCAGCTGATGTTCAGCTGCTGCCAGGGGATGCTGGAATCAGGAACAACCATTTAGCACACGTTATCTGCAAGCAAACAGTGCYGAAATGCTGATAGGGATGGAGACATCTTGCTTCAGTTATGAAAACACTGAATTTCTGCAGAAACAGTGGATCTTTGCCAAAGGGAAAAGCTGCAGAATTAGCTCTGACATGAAAAATGTTTAAATCATTTGTGGGGTTTTTATTCTGAGGGGAAGTGGAAATGATTTCTGGTGGGAGCAAGGATCCCAGGGAAGGTGTCAGTGGAAATCCTGCCAGTCACTGCTGGAGGCACATGAGAGCAGAGCTGATAAAGCAGCCAGAGCTGCAGGTGGGATGGAGGGATGGAGAGCCCAGACACGGCCATGCTCTGCTCTAATTCCCCCCCCAGACAGTGCCTCACAATCAGCCATCACCACCACACCCACCCACCCGAGTTCTGCTTCCAAACCAAGCTCAGGGGTCAGCACGAGGGCAGGAGAGGGTAAAGCCCAGCTCCCTGGCACTGCTGCACCATGGATGGGGATCAGAAACAGCCCCCACCTGCAGGCTCATGGAGCTGCCCCTGGGCTCCTGTCAGCAGCAGGGAAAGGAAAAGGAGGAACAGGCTGTCCTTGGCAGAGCCAGAGTGGCCCAGTGGGTGCTTTTTAGCTAAATTCTCTGCAGATTTCTGAATGATGCATGTGGCCTGAGGGAGGGAAGGAGGGGCTGGTCCTGCACCTGATCACAGAATTAGGGAATGGTTTGAGTCAGAAGGGGCTGTAAAGAGCTTCTTCTTCCACCCCCTGGCCTTGGRCTCTGGCAGGGATCCAGGGGCAGCTGCAGTTCTTGGGACAGCCTGGGCCAGGACCTCACACCCTCACAGGGAAGAATTTATTCCCAATATCCCATCTCACCATGGCCCTGGCAGTGGGAAGCCAGTCCCCCTTGTCCTGGGAGTGGGGATGAAAAGCCAATGAAAAACACCCAATTTCAACACAGCTGGAGCCCTGAGACCTTGCTCTTTGTCCGTGGGGAAGATCCATCTCTCCTGAGACCTCTCTAGTGCAGATCCCAAATCCCACGTTTGTCCCTGGGTCTCTGCAGTGACCAAGCAGAGGAGGTGCCTGTAGGACACCCTGTGCCTCTCCTCAGAGCTCCCATGGGTGATGATGGTGTCCCAAACCGAGGCTGTTGGGACTCTGACACAGCCTGGGGAGCTGCTGCTGTTCCTCACCCTGCAGTGGGGTGTGAGGGGCCCAGCCCAGCCCCAGTGAGGCTGCACCCGGGTCCGGCATTGGCAGGCAGARAACTCAGCAGGAGCTGCCTCACCTCGTTAGAAAATCTGCCCCTCCTCGTGCCCTTGGCAACATCTCATGGTTCCCCTCTGTCCCTGCACTCCCTGCTCTGCTGCTTGATTGGTTCCCAAACCAAAAACCCCAGGGAGGAACTCAAGGATCTGCTCGTTCCTTTATCCCAAATGGCAAAGCTTTGGCCATGGAACTCTGGCTCTTCTGCACTYCCCTCTTCCTCCTCCCTTCCCATCRATGGGGCAAAAAGGAAATGYTGGTGCTTCTGCTGTGTTGGAGATGATTTAGCACCAACCAGGGATGTGGAACTACCCGAGAGCTGCCCCAAACCCCAACTTTTCCTGGGGGGAAAAAACAGCACCCAGCCTCCAGTCCAGGACTTCTGGGGAGTTAAATTGGTTTTTAAAAAAGACTTAAATTCCCCTTTTTCTGTAGGTGGTTGATATTTAAGGTTTGTGGAAAGAAAAGCTGGACCTCACATTCCTCTCTGGCTCCTTACCCAAAACCATTCATTAATGACAGCTGATGACAAAGATCATCATCCTGGCTGAATACAAAAAACCCTCCATGCTCCCTTCCCTTCCCTCCCTTCAGACCTCTTTTCTTTGCTAAAACACAAGAAAAATCAGAGCAGGAATGAAAAATGGCTGCAGCCCTCTGTGGTTTTTCCTGCTGTCCAAAATAAACTGAGAGCAGCTTTAGAGCCTCTACCCCCTGCCCATTTCATTCCAGGGCTGGACACCACACGCTGGGCTGGCAGCCTGGCAGCCTCAGCAGCTGCTGGGAGCTGGGCTCCTGCATCCCACGGAACTGCCAGGGAATGGAGCAGCACAGCAGAGCTCAGAGGTGGCTGAAACCTTCATGGCTCATAAATGTCAGCTTCAGCTCTGCTCCATGCCAGCCCTGCTTCCTTTCAAAGCTGCAGAGTGACATAAAAACAAATGGAGAACAACAGAAGGTGTCCCAGGGGAGCCCAGCTGGGATGCCTGGGTGTTCTGGRTCAGGGACAGCTCCAGACAATTCCTGCCTCAGGCCTTGGCAGCAGCTCTGCTGAGGTGACCTGCACCTCCATCCCTCTGGTTCCCAGGGCTGCCTGACTGGGGCTCTTATCAGGTGTGTTATTTATGGAGCACACAGGAGGTAACAGACACTGAACAGTTCCTCACTACAGGTACAAAACAAGGGAGCTGCTGGAGATTACATAAAACAGTGCACGACAAAAAGGGACCTGTGTGAAAGCAAAGGCTCAGCAGAGAACAGGGGTCAGTGGGACTCAGCCCAGTCTGCTGGGAGAGTGCAGAGTGCAGCCAGCCCTGGAGAGAAACCACAGCATTGGTGTCCCAGCTTTGGGGAAAAGCCCCACGGATTTATAGAGAATGTGCAGAAGACTTTTCCTTTGTGGAAGTTTGGTGTAGGTTTTACAGTTTGCAAAGTGGAGTGTCTTCAGTCAAAAATCCCAGCTTTCTTCCCACAATCTTGTTTCCACAGCAAGATGTTTATTGYCAGCTGGYAATGCCACTTCCAGTGCCTGAGTAACCATGAGGTGGTTTTGAGTGAGTTACCTCACCAAATTGCAAGCTTTTGTGAGGGGTGAGAAGCCTTGCCCCAGCTAACAGRCAGGAGGTCAGTTCCTGTGCTGGGAGATGTCCTGCCACAGCCTGGGTGCTGTGCAGGAGGTGGGAGAGCAGTGAGCATCTCTGCCCTGACTGCAGCTTTTGTGTGCCTCAAACACAAAAATCCTGCTGCTGCTGCTGCTGCTGCTGCTGCTGCTGCTGCTGCTGGCTGGTAAATCAGCAAAACTGGTGGTGCAGTTTCCATGGAGGGCAGCTTTTCCTCTTTGGATTTAAACAAAGACATTTACTGGAAATAAATTATTGGTGAGAGTAAGAAAGGGAAGGGGCTGAGAGGTCATGGCTCTGTTGGGGTCCTGTCACGAGGGGCAGCTCTGATCTCTGGGACAGGGACAGGCTCAGGCTGCCCCAGAGGTGCTGGCACTGCCCAGGCTCCCCAGGGAATGGGCACGGCCCCAGAGCTCCAGGAGCCTTTGGACAGAGCTGCCAGGGGGGCACAGGGTGGGATTTTGGGGGGTCTGTGCAGGGACAGGGCTGGGACTCGATCCTTGTGGGTCCCTTCCAACCTGGGRTAGTCTGTGACTCTCTTTAAACCCTGAATGCAGAAGCTCTGAGTTTTGGGACTGTGGAATCACTGAATCACCTGGGTTGGAAAAGATCTTTGAGACCAAAGCACTTCAGGATCAGTTTGATTCTGACAGCTGGGACACAACCCCAGTGCTGAGGGGTGGGAGCAAAAAAACTCCTYCTTCAACCCTGCCCATCCCACAGGAGCTGCATGGAGCACAATTCTCTGTATAACCACAGTTATTTAGGCTGGCAAAGACCCCCAACATCCTGAAAACCTGGACACCTCCTTGGGATTCTCCTCCCTCCTGCCACCTTTCAAGGAGATCAGGGACCAAGAGCTGCCCTAAGGCACCTGGGGGAGAAATGGAAACTCTTTAATGACTGTCTCTCTTTAAAATCTACAGATGGAACTTTGAATTCCCTCGATGCAGCCCCATCCTCTGGCAGAGGACACGTCCCTCCTTCCTCCTCCCAAATTCAGAACCTGCCAGGAGCCCAGGGATACCCAGCACCCCACAGTGCAAACTCACCTCAGCCAGGAGCCTTCAAAACCACCTTGAATTATTTTTTCCCCCTATTTTAGGAAAATAAATCAGAGGAAAATTTTAACCAGATCATCTACTTTTTATTTCAGAGGAAAGATTTGCATTATTTACTTTTATTTATGTACATGTTCTTCACATTTGTATTTAAAATGCACAGACCTCCCAAGAATTTTCTCGTTCTGGCTTTAAATTAGCTGTTATTTTACAATACAAAAAATTATACCAAAAAACTGCARTCCTAACTGTGTGTGTGTAGAACACCCAAAACCCCAGCAATGAAATAGTTTACAATACTTGCTCCTATTTACATATGAATGCAATAAATGCTAAATTATACATATTAACAAACTAAGCTCAAGTCTGAACACAGATAAGAATCATAAATAATTACAGAAGAGGAGAAAAAATCCAGAATACAATTAATTCAAAGATCTTAAAGAACATTTGTTGTGCACAAATTTCAGAGTAATATAAAACTCTTTTTTTTTCCTTTTTTTTTTAATGGACTGCCAATCATACACTCTGTGACAATTGTTACCTTCTTMTTCCTTTCTACTGGTGAGGTTTGTGGGATCGATACCAAATGGAGAGGAAATGCCTAAAGAATTCTAGTACCTGGAAGACACAAATGGTCTGTGTGTAGTGTCAGGACAAAGAGCCAGACTGAACAGMACCTGCCCTGCTGCAGGAAAATCAGCATCTCCACAGGCTGCAGCAGTGCTGGCACGGAAACTCAGCTCGTTTCAGCAGCTACCAACAGGAAAAACAGGAATTCGACTAAAATGGCAAAGAACACGTCCAGAAATGAGGAGCACCCCCAGAGCCATCCCTTCCCTTCCCTCCTCAGCCCCAGCACTCAGCGAGCACCTTCCCACCCCAAGTGTCTGAGCCTCTGCTCCTGCAGCTCTGCCCGGAGCTCAGCCAGGCAGCCCCTTCCCTTCCCCTCCTTCCTTCCCTTCCATCCTTCCCCTCCTTCCTTCCCTTCCATCCTTCCCCTCCTTCCTTCCCTTCCATCCTTCCCCTTCCATCCTTCCCCTCCCCTCCCTCCCGGCACACACAAACCAGAGGCACCGGGGACACCCCTGAGCAGGGAGCGGCTCCGGCCGGGCGGGGTCCGGGATCTGCCACAGCGCAGCGAACCCAGGGAATGGGGAACGGGGACAGGGGAAAAGGGAGAGGGGAAAGGGGAACGGGAAAGGGGAAAAGAGAAAAGGGAGAGGGAAACGGGAAACGGGGAACGGGAGAGGGGAAAGGGGAATGGGGAAAAGGGGAAAAGGGGAAAGGGGAAGGGGGAACGGGGAAAAGGGGGCTGAGGCTCCGGGTGCAGCTGCTCCCGTGCCCAGCCCGGGCTCTCGGGACAAGGGAGAGCAGCCAGGACACAGCCAGGACACAGCCAGGACACAGCCAGGACACAGCCGGGACACAGGCGGGACACAGGCAGGACACAGGCGGGACACAGGC
>CADDXX010000566.1:373424-385760 GCA_902810485.1 Alauda arvensis
TGTGTGCTGTCCCTGCAGGCCTTGTCCCCAGCCCCTCTGCAGCTCTCCTGGAGCCCCTTGAGGCCCTGCCAGGGGCTCTCAGGTGTCCCTGGAGCTTTCCCTTCTGCAGGGGAACATTCCCAGCTCTCCCAGCCTGGCTCCAGAGCACAGGGGCTCCAGCCCTGCAGCAGCTGGGGAATCTCCTGAGGGGCACAGGGACACAATTCCCACCTTTCCTCTGGCATCAGCCCAGGGCTGGGGCAGTTCTGCAGCTGGGGAATTACCTGAGGGGGGCACGGGGACAGAATCCCCCTGCCCTGCCCTGAATAACCCAAACCCTTCCCTGCAAAGGGCTTTCCCTGCTCCTCCACAGCAGCAAAGCAACAACCCATGGAAATGATGGGAAAAGCCCCAGGAACTCCAAGGATTAGAAGGGTGTAAATGTCAAATGAGGAGCAAACAGCCAGACAAGCCCTGTCAGGCTGGAATGGTGCCCACCCTCCCCTGGTGCAAACAGGCAATGGCACTTCACTGAGTGGTGCCACAGCCCCACTGCTCCCAGGGCAAACACAGAGCTGTGTCAGCTGCTYCCACAGATGATTTTACTGGCCCAAACCAGCACTAGAAAGCCAAATAATTCCAGTTGTTTCTGAGTTTTGATGAGTATTCATCATGCATAAAGTGTAACTCATTATGGACATTAAAAGCAAAAAGAGACATATGGGGTGATTTAATGATTCCAGCTCCTCCAGCATGAACAGGGCATTTCCCAGGAATTTGTGTGGGCCATTTCCAGGTGACCCAGGTGTGCAATACACCACCAGTTTCCTTGGGAGTCCATATCTCAGCCAAATACTTTCCCCCAGGAGGCTAACTGTGTGATGCTCAACCTAAACATCTATATTTCATCTCATTAGTTCTATTTACACTGCTTTTACTTGACAAATTCAAAAAGTTAATAATGTGTCACATAAAACTAATGGCTAGAACAATAAATATTCYGTATAATTTCCCAATCACAGCACCAGTTTTATTTAGGTTTTGTGATACACTGCCAGCATATTGCTTTTCAAGATGTATTAAAAAAAACCACGGAGAATTTTTCTTCCTTAACAAGAAAAAATGTTTCTGTGGTTTGATCAAATAAGTCTTACATGGTTTTCAATTTCCAGGAAGGAAATTAAAATAAAGGAAAAATCTTTTGGTGGTGGATGAGAAAAGGAACATTACCCAAACAGTTCAGTTTTATTATTTGATTCCACTTGTTCAGGTGATTTCACTCTGCAGAAAAAGGGTCAAATTCCATTTGCAAGTTTTTAAATTGTGCCATTAAAAGCTGAGTGAACATTTGCAAAACAAGTTACAAGCAATTTCCTATTAAACATAGATTATTAAGCTTTAAAAATCATATTCTCAGGGTAATGTGTGTGTCCTGCAAGATAGAGATGAATGAACTTCCAGCAGTAATTCACAGTAAATTAGTTTAGATTAAAAATTCRCATTTACCTTGTCCCTGATATCTACCTTGGAATTTTAGGGGAGCTGGGGAATGAACTGAATTAGTCCCAGACCTGGGCTGCTGCATGGAGAAATGACACAAAGATGCAACTGAAGGTCTCAGATGGATGTGCCAGGCTGCCATGGCAGCTCAGAGCTGAGCAGCCCCTGCCTGGAGCCCACATGGCCCCAGGGCTGCTGCCCTGATTTAACTGTGCTCTCTCAGGGCCCCTGTGAGTGCAGCCACACTCAGGTGAGGGGCAGGGCTCTGTGCAGTGACTCTGAACTCCAGGGCAGCTCCTGCCATGGCCACATCCCCTGGCACACTCATGGATGCCAGCACTCCTCCTGCTCCTCCCCCTCCTCCTCCTCCTCCTCGTCCTGCAGTGCCCAGGAGGGGATGGGGGAGGCCAGGGGCAGCAGAGCTGGCAGGGCTGTGTTTATCCAGGGCATTTATCTGGATCCTGCAGGGCTGAAGAGCCAGGGCTTTGACACCTCTCCAAGCACTCAGCTGCTCTGTGCACAGGAAAACAGAGAAGTAAAAAAACCCAACGAAATGGGACAGTTGGATGAAGATTGCAAACACAACACACTAAACAACTACTTGGCATAAATGAATGCAAATAAGTCCTTGATAATGCTGTTGAGAAGCTGCTGGTGTTATTAGTACTTCAATCAGAGAGATGCTCGTTAGAGGGAAAAAATCAGCTTAGAAAATCCTTCTCCTGTGGGAAGCTTCATGCTCCTTCCTCTCCTTCCAGCAAATTCCTCCTTATCACCTAAAATCAGGGGCCAACCTGAGGAAATGTTTACAGTCCTCCAATCTAAAACCAGTTAAAATCACTTATCAGCCAAATATTCCCTAAATACAAGGCAGGCTTAGCAGATATGTCTGCTGATCTCCTGACAGCTCCCTTCCAAATCTCTCTATTCAAGATTGTATTATGGGAGTAGCAAAAGTTTCCCCGAATTTTTCCCCCTAATTTTTCAATAGAAATCAAAACAAGATACTGGGCACTTGTTTACTGGAAGTAATTCATGAGGTGAAGGTTTTATCAGGTGTTTCTGTTGATGTTTGGGTAGCAGGGATCACAGGCAGCCCATAAGGAATTGCAGTGCAGCCAATCTGCTGTGCACACCTGAGCTGCCCAGGGAATGCTCCCTTCCTGCCACTGGCACTCCTTCCAGGGGCATCCCACACCTCTCCATGCCCTGAAAGGGGGCCAGCAAAAGAGGAATAAACACCAAACAGAAGGTACAAGCTGGGATGTCCTCCTGGTGTGTTCCTGTGTCACCTCAGTGCTCCAGGAGGAGTCTGCACAGTGGAAGTGGTTTTGTTAAAGACAAGGAAAGAACTGCACATGGACAGCCTTGGAATTCCTCTGTGTTAACATATGGAAAAGCTCCTAGAACCAGGAAATGCCAGAAAGCTCAGAAATAAGACTTCAGAAATYAAACTCCTTTCCAAAGGCAAGGTGAGAAACGCAGAGCCTCCCTGAGCCAGGCCAGGCAGAACCACTCTGGCCCCTCTGGCCTCAAAGGCTGCATGTGATCCATCTCCAGCAACTGCCACAGCAGATCAGCATTATTCCATTCCCCCATCCCTCAACTGCATCCTCTTCCTRCAACTGTTATCCTTCTGAGGACAGGAATGGCTTTCAGCCTGTTTCTATCATCTTTGAAAAACCCTGAGCTGCTCTGTCCCCCTCTAACACATCCTGATCAGACAAGAATAAAGAGGTTCAATTGTGCCTCAGGAGGTTTAGACTGGATATTAGGGAAAATTTCTCCATGGAAAGAGYTGTAAAGCMTTGGCCCARGCTGCCCAGGGCCATGGGCAYCCCCAYCCCAGTTCAGTGGTGAGCACAGTGCTGCTGCTCATGGGTGCACATGCTAATCTAAAGGCCTTTCCCAGCCTGTCCCATTGTGTGATGTGACACAGCCTGGCCATCTCTGCTCCACGGGGCCTTGGKACCTCCCACCTGCAGCCTGCCCTGCTCCCAAAGCTGCCTCTGGCACAGGACCCCTGAGCTGTCCCTGCCCTGCTCACAGCACCCACTCTGGCACAGGGCACAGAGCTGGGCCAGCACAAATCTGATGGACCTAAAGCAGGTCAGCAATGGGAAAGTGAATCACCAGGAGGGACAGCCAGAGCAGGATAAAAGCTGTAAAAACCAYCAGCTCCTTGGCCTTTAGTCCTTCACTGAACTCCAGCTGCATGAAACAGCCCAAAATCAAGCCACATGTCAAAATGAAGATGAATTCACCTTGTAAAGTGCTGGAGCTGGCAGATGCTTCATTTCAAACCACTGCTCACCCTGCAGCCTCCCCAAACCCTGCAGCCTGTGGCACAGGACTCACTGTCCCTTCTCTGCTCCTTTACTGCTGGTTGCAACTTCATTGCAATAGAAAAGGAATTTAACAAGGGCATCRCTCGGATGCAAAATACAAATAGACTGCAAATATATTAATTAATCTGTGGTACCCCCTACCACTCCCAAATCAGCTCATCACTTTAGCTCTGCACTTCTTGAACAGATGGGATCTTCTGGCAGCCTTTAAACCACTCAAAAGCACTTTCTCCTRTAACAAAGCAAACTAATTACTAGAGTAAGATGCTATTTCCCATCTACTTATCTGCTATTTTTAAGGAATCAGCTCGCTGTGTGATTCAGGCTTTGCCCTCAAACAGCAGAATTTAATGCACAGTGCTACAATGGTACACAAGACACTGAATGAACTTCACAAGGATTTTGCTCACCAAATGCTTCTCCCTCTTCCTTTAGGAAACTCAGGATCATGGATGCAAAGATAATCAACACTTAGCACTGGCTCCACGTGCTGGATCCCTGAACACAGCACAGACTGCTCCAGCTCTGCTCTAAAAGATTCCAAAATAATGGATTTTCCAACTTGAGGGTAGTTTTTTCCCGAAGCAACAATTTTTTTGTTGACCCTGTAAATGCTTTGCTCAACCCCAGCACTTGCTTGCTAGTCTGTGCATGCTTTTTCCAAGGTAACTTCTTGCCTTTAGCAACTTCAAGATACGTGGAAATCAATGTCAAAATTATAAACTYCCCAAATTCTTTCGGGAAAGCTTCTGAAAGTGGCTGCAGAGGATTACARGACTTTGATTAATCCGATAACAAACCCTAAAAAAGCCTGAGCTACAGCAGCACCAGTTCAGACACTTGGATGAGTCCCAGGCACCCAAGGAAGTTAAACACTCTTTGAGAAGGAATTGCAATATTCAGCACCTCTGAACACACAAAGAGCTGCAGAGAGAAGCCAGCAGACTCTGTAATAACTAAGCAAATTCRGGGGCAGATTTGTGATTCAGTGGGTATTTGTTGAGTGGCACATAAAGCCAAGCAGCTTGTTACATGTTGCCTAGCTGCAGCCTCTAACAGCAACTGCTCCCCTGCAGGTAAATCACTGTCTATTACTCCTAACTACCCCAGGAAAAGCACTAATTGAAAACACAGTTCTAATAGTGTCCAGCTGGAAAATGYTAGCTTAGGATGGAACTGCTTGACACTGGCTGCCAACTGGCTATGGACAATGGGATAGGAAATTAATCTTTTGCAGACAAGACATTCCATTTTCCACYTCTCCTCTGTCACCTTCAAATCAACTTGTCTTTAATCAATGGCTTTGATTCCCATGGGGAAGGAAAAGCATCACTGAATTCATGATAATGCAAGTCTGGCTTTCTTGCATTAAAATGAAGGCTGAAATTCTGCCACAGTGGAAGGCAGAGGAGCTGGAGGGTGGGTACAACACMCAGCACCACAGAAACATTTCCCTCTGCTCTTGGCTAGGAGTTAAAGAACAGCCAGACCACAAAGTAACCACAAAGCAAAGCACAGTTGTCCAGTTCTGTATGGCCCCAGCCCCTCTCCCTGCAGCTCCCTCCTGCCAAGAGCTTTTTCCTGTGCAGGTGCAAAAGGGATGAGGAGAAAAACCCAAGCTGCTGGCTRCTGTCAAACCATAACACCCCACAGACACTCAGACTGGCTTTTGATTTCTACTGAAACTCATGTCCATGCAGGGCCCACCAGGTCAGACTATCTCAGAAGCATCATTCCCCAAGCTGCTCCCAACCCAAACCTCCCCAAGYCTCCTCTCCTTCAGTGAAACTCTCCTTTCAGGTAGCCTTTCATGACTACTTTTACTCCCTAGCCAAGTTCTCCAAGATGAGACAAAACTTTATAAACCCCACAACATCCAGTAACTCCCTGTGATGTAGAGCAGCCAGCCCTGCCAGCAGCTGAGGGTGGCATTCAGGGGCACACTGCTCTGCTCAGGGTTTGTGCCACTGCAGGCATCAGACCATCTCCATCAGACACCCAGAACTGATTCACAAACATGTATGTGAGTTACCAGCACAGAGGCAATTACCAGCTCCTAACAATTTCTGGGTCTAAAATAGGATATTTCTCCACAGTCTGTCYTATTATGCTTCAAATCAGCTTTTCCATCCATTCTAGAGGAGCCCAAGGAGGCCAGACAAGATGAGGGCAGCAGAACAAGAGCAGAAATAACACACTCCTTAGAACTGACGAGATCCAAAGTTTATCCTGTCTGTAGTCTGAGTACAGACAACTTGTCAGAGATCAAAAAGTCTGGAACAGCTTTGTTCTGCCTGRTCCCACAGGAGAGGTGTTTGTAGCTGGTTTACTTGCAGACAACAGGAGATGAAGGGAAGGGCCCCAGACAGACAGACAGACAGAGAGACAGACTGCAACCCAAACCCATCAGCAGCCATCCCAGCCTGCCTGCAGCCTGAAGCCACATCCATGTGCATCCCTCAGCTCCTCTGATGAGCAGTGAAACAAAGGTTCACTCTGATTTGGTGAGTGACAATGCAGTTTTGCAAGGGTGGACCCCAGGTTCTGGTGAGCTGTCAGAGGTAATGCCTCCCAGTGCCAGCCTCGTGACAGGAGCAGGGAAATGATAAAAAATGGGAAAATCTGAGGATCTGGGCTCAGAAGGAAGTCAGTGGGGAGGAGAACCAGGCACAGCATCCAAGGAGATGCCCAGATACTCAATCACCTGAATTCCTGAGGACCTTTGCAAATTTTACTTCACTCCCACAATGCTCCAAAGCAGGCACCAGACAGGATGAGAGCCCAGCGCTGCACCAGGAGAGGTTCAGACTGGAAATCAGGGAAAATGCCTTCAGAAGGGCTGCCCAGCCCTGGCCCAGCTGCCCAGGGGATGTGAGAGGCATGGGCAGGGCTGGGGGACTGGCTCAGTGCTCTCAGGGATTTCCCAACCTTCACTGCTCTGGGGGTCCATACACTGAAAAGCTGTTAACACAATGTCCACCCAGACCGTGCTGCAGGACACCAGCAAAGTGGAGAATTGTTCAAATCTGCCATGACAGACCATATTCACACAGAAACAAGGAAGAGCTAAAGCTCTACAGGAAACCCCAATGTCACTTCCTGACACTTGGGTCAAGACTCAAGGAGCATTACTCACCAAACAGAAGTTCTGGGGTCAGACTGCTTTCATGTGCTTTGCAATCATTAAAATACACAGATTAAAAGAAAAGAAAAAATAACTAGCTCTCTTGTTATAGTAAGAGAATGTGAGAAATTTAGTGCCTGGACAAATGACAGAATCCCAGAATGGTTTGGGTGGGAAGGGACCTCAGAGCCCACCCCGTGCCACACCTGCTATGGCAGGGACACCTCCCCCTGTCCCAGGGACACCTCCCACTGTCCCAGGCTGCTCCAAACCCAGTGTCCAACCTGGCCTTGGGCACTGCCAGGGATCCAGGGGCAGCCCCAGCTGCTCTGGCAATTCCAGTGCCAGGGCCTGGGACCCTCAMAGGGTAGGATTTATTCCCAACATCTCATCTACATCTACCCTTCTTAACCTTGAGGCCTAATGAAAAAATCTTCCAAAAAACTTCAGTCTAAATAAAATAAAACAATTCAGCTGCCTTAGATAAGAAAGAAAAATAATCAGKGTTCTCAGGTTCTTCATTTTTTCTTTTAGTATAAGAGTCTGTGCTGGTCAAAGCCTCACATCAAGAAGACCTTTGAATTAATTCATCACCTGTTAAATATGCTTTATATTTATATGTTTACATTTTTATATACAAAACATTCAATGTGTTGTGTGTAAGAATGCGCCAGCCTGGTGTATGACAGTGATTTCTTCACGCTCCTATTAGCTAATCACAAGATCTATTGGAATATATATTTTTAATCAGAAATACGTTAGCATTATCACAGTACACAGACACATTATAGTCACATTTGTTTTGAGATATCACAGGAAATGGTTTCTATTTGCAGCACCTAGCACTATTTCCAGCCCACTGTTCTCTGGTGTAAGGCTGAATTCTCTATTGCAAAGCACACAAAGGAGCAGCACCCCCAGCCCAGCACCACTGCCAGCTCAGTGTGAGCCAGCGCAGGGGCTGTGGGTCAGTGTCTGAGGGATCAAATGGAACCAGTACCTGCTGGAGCCCTGCACCCACAGCTCCTGCAGGCACACACACACAGGGCTGGGGATTGCTGTGGGGTCACTGGGTGGGGCTCTCACCTTGATGCTTCCCCCGATGAGGTCTGGAGGCTCCTCGTCGCTCTCTAAGGCCACGTTGACGGAGGCGAAGGGGCGGCTCGCCATCTGCTGCATCTCGCGCAGGAGTTGCTGAGGCACCAAACACACACACGTTAGCACCCGCTGCCCAAAGAGCCACCCACGGCCCCACAGGGACACCAGGGGACACGGGGAAACAACCTCCAGGGGTCCCACTGCCCGAGGAACACGGGCAATGTGAATATTCACAGTACTGCCATGGAACGAACGCTGGAGGCAAAGCTGAACGCACAACGTGAGCCTGACACATCTGGGAGGGAAAACGATTTGAGTGAGGCTCCATTAAAGCAGTTATTTACTTTYTAAGCTGCTGTTTGTCATCACCTGTCTGATTCCCACTCCACAGGATTTGTGGGAATCATTTTAAAATTAAACTAGCAGCAGTATGTAACTACTGTAAGAATGAAGTTGCTGTTTTTTGTAACAGCACCAGCAAAGTGCTGTCAGGCTTCTATTGAATAATCCCCTRTTTCTATTGTTTCCTTGCTGAATGCAGAAAATGGCAAACATGTCCTTATTACCAAATGTTTTATTAAAATAAAAAACCTTTTCCTGTGCAAATCCCCCCAAGCCCTCATGACACATGACATCTCTTTATTGTGCTCTTAAGCACCTSTGAGCATTACTGTGCAGCTTCCCCTTTTGTACCACAGAAAACACTTTGTGCACAGCTGGGCTGGAGACTGGAGACAGCATTTGGGGTTCAGCTGAGCTGTGCACACACTTCATTTTGGCTCCAGTGACTGCTCTCTAACCCAGCCTKCAAGGGGAGGCAGAGGCCACAGYTCCCTGAAGCCAGGGGTCCAATGGSAGTGGGTGCCTCTATTTAATCAGGGAAAAGGAAAACACTTTGTGCAGCATGAGAGAACCCAGTGCTCTTACTGTGAACTGCAGGAAGTGCCCAGAGCTCTCCCACAGCTCCACACATCCACCAGCACTGCCTGTCACAGCTGTGCCAGGTATCCTCAGGTATCCTCAGCTGCACTGAGGCACCACCAAATGCTCTCCAGAATTCCACCTGCACTTCCCCATCCATTCTGGGCAATCTGACACTCCAGGCCCCAAATGATCACCTACAGCACCCAGAAAGCTCTAGAGAAAACCCCACAAAATGCTCTGTGCCCCAAACATCCCCCCATGCAAGAGGTGAAAGGGAGGCACTGTCATCCAGCAACATCCAGTTTGGACAGAAATAATTCACAGGGTCACCAAATCCCAGAATGGCTTGGATTGGAAGGGACCTAAGGGATCATCCAGTTCCACTCCTTCCTGGGCTCAGCTCCTGCCCCTGGTGCCACTGCTGGGCCTGGAGCAGAGCCTGGGTCTGCTCTGACCCTCCCTGACACAGGGACACCCAGGGACACCCAGGGACAGACACAGGGACACCCAGGGACAGACACAGGGACATCACAGGGACAGACACGGGGACACCCAGGGCTGAGGGCCCCTCTCCAGGCTGAGTAGCCCCAGCTCCCTCAGCCTTTCCTGGGCATGGAGCTGCTCCAGCCCTTCCTCAGCCTCTGCTGGCCCTGCTCCAGGACATCCATGTCCTCCCTCCTGTCCTGAGGCCCCACAGCTGGATCCAGCAGCCAGAGGTGCCTGCAGGGCTGGGCAGAGGGGCAGGCTGACCTGCTGTCCCTGCTCTGCCTGCTGTCCCCAGGGGCAGGACAGGCTCAGGCACAGCTGGCTCTGCTCCAGGACCTGCTGCTCTCTCACAGGTGCAGGACAGGCTCAGGGACAGCTGGCTCTGCTCTCCCTGCTGTCCCCAGGTGCAGAACAGGCTCAGGGACAGCTGGCAGTGCTTCAGGACCTGCTGCTGTCCCCAGGTGCAGGACAGGCTCAGGCACAGCTGGCTCTGCTCCAGGACCTGCTGCTCTCTCACAGGTACAGGACAGGCTCAGGCACAGCTGGCTCTGCTCCAGGACCTGCTGCTCTCCAGGGGCAGGACAGGCTCAGGCACAGCTGGCTCTGCCCCAGGACCTGCTGCTGTCCCCAGGTACAGGACAGGCTCAGGCACAGCTGGCTCTGCTCCAGGACCTGCTGCTCTCCAGGTGCAGGACCCCTGCACTTGCCCTGTGCAATTCCAGCAGCTCCTCTCTGCCCATCTCCTGGAGGTCCCTCTGAAGGCAGCACAGACCCCTCCTCCCCCTCTGTGTGCCTGGGAACTGCTGGGGAGGCCCCAGCCCACCCAAATCCCTGCTGAGCCATCACCGGGCCCAGTGCAGACCCCTGGCCTCCAACCACAGCCTGTCCCACCAATTCCCACCCTCTGGGGACCTTTCATGGTCTGTGCTGTGCCAAATCACCCACGACTGTGAGACATTGCAGTGCAGAAAGCCAGAGGACTGTSTCTGTAGCTCGGGGGTGCAGGCAGGGCAGGATGAGGCCAGGACAGGTAAGCCTGGGGCTGTAGGAGCTCCKGTGGCTCTCAGTCTAGCTAAGAAAAAGGGAAACATTTTGCTGCCATAAAAGGCATGTTATAAAGTTTTCCTTAATTTTTGAAAGAAAAAAAGAAAGGGAGAAAAAAAAAGGCATTTTGAGCAGATTGTAGATACTGTCACGAAGCAAAAGCCCAACAAATCCACACAAATGGAGTGTTCATAAGCAAAGTTGTGTAGCTCACACTTGGGGAAAAGGACAGAGGAGTGCTCGGGTATTTAAAGCACAGCAGCAGATTGCAGACGGAAGCAAGTGTGAAACAGATTGCTGGGTTGTTGTTCCTGTAATTGTCCCCTTCAGCTATTGCAGAGTGCTTTGTTTAATGGCTATAAAATCAATGAACAAGCTGTCCTGATGAAGATGTCCAAGAGACTGACGAACTAAAAGCCATTAGTTCTTCAAAGGAAGTTATTTTACTAAAGAAAATGTGCAATTTGGCAACATGACTCCTACTGAAGGCAAAAGTAGCTTTGAGAATAAAGAATAAAGAATCACAGAGTGGTCTGGAATGGAAGGGATCCCAAAGATTATCCAGTTCCACCCCTGCCATGGACAGAGACACGTCCCACTGTCCCAGGCTGCTCCCAGCCCCATCCAGGCTGGCCCTGAATGAATTCAGGGATCCAGGGGCAGCCCCAGCTGCTCTGGCACCCTGTGCCAGGGCCTGGGACCCTGCCAGGGAACAATTCCTGCCCAAGATCCCAGCCCAATCTGCCCTTTGCCACTGGGAAGCCATTGCCTGTGTGCTGTCCCTGCAGGCCTTGTCCCCAGYCCCTCTGCAGCTCTCCTGGAGCCCCTTGAGGCCCTGCCAGGGGCTCTCAGGTGTCCCTGGAGCTTTCCCTTCTGCAGGGGAACATTCCCAGCTCTCCCAGCCTGGCTCCAGAGCACAGGGGCTCCAGCCCTGCAGCAGCTCCGGGGCCTCCTCTGCACTCTCWGCAGCAGCTCCAGCTCCTGCTGCTCTTGGCCCCAGGGCTGGGGCAGCTGCAGCTGGGGAATCACCTGAGGGACAGGGACACAATTCCCACCTTGCCTCTGSCAYCAGCCCAGGSCTGGGGCAGCTGCAGSTGGGGAATCACCTGAGCATAAAAAGCCCAAACCAGGTAAAAATCAGAGGTCCAGGATGCAGCCAAAGCAGSAAATGCCTAAGGGAACATCCTTTTCCTAACAACAGCTTCTGGCATAGCACAAGTCATGTTAAAAGTTCCCCCTAAAAATTAGAATTAATTTAAGAAATAACTGTTCTATAACTGGAATGTCACTCTCTCCCCCAGGCTGGCACCATGCCTGTTTAACCCAGACACGTATCTATCCTTCAGTGTTCGTTTGATGTGTCAAAACTCTCTCTAAAAGACTTTATGATGCTGTAAGAGAGAATGAGTGACTTTTCCCAGCCCAGAGGCTGAGCATGGCTGTACCAGTCAGCAGCTGTTAACATCYRGGTACTSCAGAACCTGCCYTGGCCTCCTSCTCRTGCTGGGCTTTCTGAGATTTCAAAYAATGAACCTCAGTACTCTTTCAAGCCAGCCCTGGCTCTCCAGATGACACAATTAATAGGACAACCTGGGAGTATTTTAAATCACTTAGGCCTGAAGAGGATTTTAAAGGCAAAGTGTTTGACAGCCCTACAAAGAAATCTCATCAAAAAGCCTGGGATAGACCTTTGGCCTTTAATATTTAAATAACTGCAAACTGTGAGAATGTGCACCACTTTCATTTGCACCGAGTTTGATTTTTTGATTTCTTTTCCATATCACAGAGTTATGGAATGGTTTGGGTTGGAAGGCACCTTGAAGAGCCTCTTGT
>CADDXX010000566.1:390615-401002 GCA_902810485.1 Alauda arvensis
AGGAGCTGCACTGGCACAGAAGTGACAGGAGCACACAAAGCCAGGCCATCAATTCCCCCTAAGCTGGAACCTCCTGTCAGCACTAACATTTTGGGATCTTTTCTTCTTCAGGGCATCTCTCATTTCTGCCACAATTTCCTCCAGCTGGTGACCAAAGCCACAGGGATCACTGCAGAGCACACAGTGTATTTTGGAAAAAGCCTCCTGGCACCGTGGGCTGGTTCCCATTCATGGATTCTGAACTGAGGGAGAGTGGAAAGTTCCAATGATTTGACCTGACCTCCTGCCTCCAATCAGGCACTGAATTGCACCATGTGACTGACCCAGAAAGGTCCTTCCAAAAGCACTGAACCTAAAAATATAAACTATTGGCACTGCCACTCTGCCCATTAAAAACAGGAGAAAAACAGAACAGTTTYTGACAGTTTTACCCCCAGCTGCAGACATTGGCTGCTGCAGACTGGTYTGGTTTGGAAAGGACCTGAAGTTCCTCTAGCTCCAATCCCCTGCCAYRGACAGGGACATACTGCTKGAACYTTTGGCTGATCCTTCAGAAGATCCTCATCCCACCATGAATCTTCTATGATTCCTTTCCACAGCCACTGATTTGCATCACCAAACCTCAGTATGTTCTTCCCTGGAGAAAATGAGGAMTCTGTGATGCTTTAAACTCTTGCTTACCTTCCAGATAACAAATTAACCCTGCAGTGTTATTCTCCACCATCTGCAACACCCAAAGCATTGCTGAGAGTGACGTGGATACAGCACTCCAATACCTGGTTACACCCAACAGTAACACTGAGCTCTTATTTTACTACTCATAAATGCAGGAAATGGATATTTTAAAACACCACAGCCACCATCACTTCAGTCCATTGTCCTGKAATAGCTGTTCTGGGAAGCAAACCCACCTTCACTGCATTAAAAAAGATACTCAGGTTTCTGTTTCCCACTGTAATGAGAGAAATGAGTGTGCTCACCACATGACCTCCTCAGTCACCTGCTGCCTCTGATTGCTCACTCCTCCAATTGCTGTTTTGCCCACAAACCAGCCCACACTGTTTGCTGACAGACACCAAACAGTGCTGGCACTGCTGTGGAACAAGAAGGGCTGCATGGCAAGGGACTGCAGGGAGCYTGGAGAATACACCAGGAAAATACAGAGTAAAGTACACTGCAAAGCACCTGGGACTGCTCAAATCTAGACAAGTTTGGTGCCAGACCTTCAATATTTCTGCATAAGTTTGGTACCAAATCCTTTGGAGCAGAGCATGGTCCAAAACACCACTGAGGACTCTAAACACTGACAAAGATCCTGAATTACAGTCAGTTGAAAATATTCCTAATTTAAAGCTTTCTCTTTGACCAAGGATGCCCTTTATCACAGTCTAAGAGATGAATGAAATACTGACAGGTGAGAGGGAAGGGGAAGAAAAGGCAGGCAGGGCCATAAATAACACACAGCACAGATCCCTTGGAACATCTCTGCTGTAAAAACCACAAGAATCTGCCTGCCTGTGTGGAGTTCTGTGTGCATGGATGCCACAGCAGAGCATGCCAGTGGAAAYAAAAGCACTGCTAAGTTCTGAATACACTTAGGGGGGAAAAGGTTTCAGCAATGAGGTCGAGAAGGAGAAGGATAATTCCTTCTGAGAAGGAATTATCAACAAACTCAGCAGCAAATCAATACACAAACCCCACCCTGAATATCTGGGTGAATTGCAGAGTAGAAATATTCACTCTTAGGCAGTCTTGGCAAGAAAGGAGGTGAAACACAGATCATTTGTTAAGGGTGAAATTGAGCTCTAGACAGCCAAATTGAGTTATGTCTGTAGGTGCTATTGATACTCCCAGCACATCCTGGAGAGGCACAGGGAGTGCCCCAGCCCACCCTCAGCACCCGGGGCAGCCACACTCCCTGCCTGGGAGGGAGCMATTCCCTGCTCCCAGAGAGGGAAACAAAGAACACTGGCGATGAAGAGAAGGGGATTTGAATGCACAAAGAGAACAACAGGACAGAAAATTCCCGACAGCAGATGAGCATATCAAAATTCTAACATCATGCTCATACTTTATGCATTGTTCTCTATTACCACCTTGATTCCTTTAACATGTCATTTTTATAGACAAGACAGAAAGGTTTCCTATCCCTATTTCCTAATTCACCTCATTCTAAGCCTCCTATAAAAGCTGCCTTTTTATTTCTATTTTCCCTTTTTTAAGRTGTCTGAAGATACTCAAACATGGGGCTCAGTGGCAAGAGAATAAACACCAGGTTACAACTCCACCTCCTGAATGCCTGACACCACACAAACCTCTCCCATTTYCACTTCAGTCAAGGTTTACACTCTGCAAGGCCTGAACTTCAGCTCAGTGTTCCCAAGGCATTCTCCTGCAGGCCCACATTGGCTACTCCACGTGTGCCCACCCCAGAGCCCCTGCAGTCTGGGCAGCACTGACACAGACACCTGAAGCAGCTGGGCACAGACTTCAGCTGAAACACAGCAAAGAAGTCAGGAGAATCCTGTGCATCTCACAAGATGCTGATGGAGACTGCATTTGTAGCATGCTGCCCTCTCCAGAAGGAACAAAGCAAGCTTGGTTTCCATAAATGAAGCTGCTGTGTTCCATTACCCAGCCACTCCAAGCACAGCTCTGCCTTCTCCCACCACATCTCCCAAGCAATCCTGGCTGAGTAATTCTGATTCCCAAAGCTCATTACTCCCCTTCCTGCCCTGCACTCTCAGAAGCCTCAGCCATCAGCTTTTCCCTGCTCTGTGATGAGGACTGGGGCACTTCACTGCTCCTGGGAGCAGCAGTGATGGACAGCTGGGAATTCCCTGCACACTGCATCACATTGCACTGGCTGCTGGGCTAAGACCAGAGTTACTACACACATGGGAGTTACTACAGAGTTACTACGTGCACGAGAAAGAGGTGATTGTAACTTGGCTACTGCTCAAAGCACAGCCCAAACCACAGGAAGGTCCCTTCAGGGCTGCAGCATTCTGTASAATCATGGAACTTTGGGTTGGAAGGGACCTTGAAGATGTTCCAGYTCCAACCCCTGCCATGGGCAGGGACCCCTTCCACTSTGCCAGGGGGCTCCAATCCCCACCCAGCCTGGCCTGGGAYRCTGCCAGGSCTSGGGCATTGATCATTATTTTTAATTACTAAAGAGAACTTGGCTTTGGTTTACTGAGAATCAGTACAAAAAACTCCACCTTCAACCCATAAAAATCATCTCAGATAACAAATCCTTGGGTGGACTTTTGTTCCTGGATAAAGTCTGCATTAATATATGTAATTATGGCACAACAAAGATTTTAAACCGTTTCCTCAAGATGTACAAGTATTTCTAACAGCAGATGAATGGAACAGCAGAGATCCATTACTGAATAAAAAGAGAGAGCAAGATAAATAAGAGCAAGAGACAGGAATGTGCCTGGAAATCACCCCCCTGATGGACTGCCTGTCCAACAGCCACACATGCAGACTGAAYTCAGACTGAAACATGCCAATATGGTGCCACTACTCCAGCTCTTTTTTCATTAAAACATGCATCAGACTGTAAGCTAATTTAYAGAGACATTTCTCACTTAGGCCACCCCTCAAATACTTTAACTGAACTCCAAAGCACAGTATTTACTTCCCAGTCTGTATTCCTTRTCCATTCCTAGATAACATTTAACCCCAGGGGCCACAGGGGATGTTGTGCCTACTCCAGCTTAGTTYCTTGCCAAGAAAGTGAGCAGGAAAAAACCAGCTGCCCTAGTAAAAATTTATCTACCTCCAGAGAATACAGAAAACCTCAAAGACTTCCACTCTCTCCAAGATGAAGGGTTATCTGTTTGAAAAGCAATGATTACATTCTGCAGTGAGTTCACCAGKAAGAGCAGAAACATCTGAAGCAGAAAGAGGAAGAAGAGGAGAAGAGTTATGAGACATCATCCTGCTTTATTACCAGAGAGGAGCTCCTCACATGGAATAAATTCCTATTATTCACACCACTGCTCTGCAAAGTACAACAGGCACAGATTTCTGGAGATAAGCAGGAAACAGGGAYTGGCAAAGAATTCYAGCACTGTAAAAATTCATGCCCCAAATCCCCCTGATCAAGTGCCAGGTGGGAGCAGGACAGGGACACAGCTGGGTGTCTGCAGCTGCCAAAGCTCCATCCCAGCACAGCTGGGAGGAAAACGGGCATATCCCACCCAAAATCCCCCAGCAGGGAGAAACACAGCTCATCCCTGAGGGAACCTGGCCTCAGGTAACCACACACAGGAAGTGCACATGGACTCACTCCAATGCTGTCATTCTGCACAGAAATRAACACATGGACACAAGACAAAGCTCCCAAAAACAATTCCAGGAGCAGCCCAGCCCAGCCTGATACCTGCACATTCCACGCTTTCAGCACACCAGGGAATCCTGATCAGTGTTCATGGCTTCTCCACAAACACAGCCTGTGCATGWGGGCACCTGTGCTGCACCACGGGGCCAAGGGAGGGACATTCCCTGTGCCACCACACCTGCACAGGGAACTGTCACCCTGGGCCACCCTGAGTGCTGCAGCAGGAAACCAGGCTCCACTGAGAACCARGACAACAAGGCAGTGAACAAAAACCAATCAGGGATAAACAAGGAGGAACCACATTCTGGGGGCATRAAGCACAAAGTTATTTACATTATGCCAACACAAAAAGTTGTAAAAGCTCATTTGGACCATGGGYAGGTGAGGAGGAAAAATCTGGGCTCTAAACCTCACCTTTTTAAGTAGCAAACTACAGATTTCCACATCCTGAGTGGCTTCCCCACCCCTCTTAATGTTCCAGGGGGAAAAAACCAACCACCCAAAATAACTGAATAAGATKAATCAAATAGGGATTTGACTTCCTTTTTTAACATATTACACAAAAGCTAATGTTTGTCTTTTCTATTCCCTGTTTTGAAACAGAGATAAAGAATCTCCTAATTTCTGTGGTTTTGTATTTATGCTGTCTAGAGATAGAAGTTCTGGGAATTCAGGATATTCACCCCWATTTTTTTGGTGCTTCACAGAAACTGCAGCCTCAGGATCCTAAAACAACAGAATTTGTCACTGAAACTGKAATCAAAAACAGGCTAAAGGCCCAAACATCAGCATGAACTGGATGAGCTCAGCCTTYAATTGAAGGTGAATGTGATGCAGATGTGAACAATGTGCATCTGGAGACAACAACTATCACACAGGGGTTTCAGGAACAACTCTTGGTCCCTCTCACCTCTCTCCGTCGTGATGCCCAGCAACTCTGTTTGATCTTCCAAACCACAGCTGCCACCAGCAGCAAGGACAGGAAACAACTGCAAAGGGGAAAATAGAAAATAGTATTTTATTGTCCTTGTGAAAAACTCTAGGAAAAACTCTAGGAAATGCAAAGGTAAATGAAAAGTCTCTATGATAATTAGGGATACACTGAAGAAAGATAATCCAGCACAGCTCAGTGCTTCTGATACCCAGTGAGGAATGACACCTTTGTTTYCAGGGGAAGATGTTGTTCCAGAGTTCCCTGTCTGACTTCCTCAAATGACAGTAAGGCTGGAAGATTTCACCAGATTCAAAAAGCCACTATTGCCTATCTCTAGTGATAATTTATGTGAGAGGATAACCCCAAAAAGAAAAGCCTTGAAAGAAGCAGAGAAAATGGATTATTATTATTTCCTTCCCAAATTACAAAAATAAGACCCAGTSCAGAGCAGGCAGGCTGTTGCAGAACTACAGGCATTTCTTGATTTCCCCACATCTATACTGGATTTCTTCAGTCAAAAGAGGGGGGACAAGGAGGAATGGATATATCAGCTCCTAGGGAAAATGCAAGGAAGCAGACAGAACAAAAACCAGTAGTAATAACAGACTGTATTGACAGTTATGACCTTATCACACTGAATAGCTAATGAGCAACTTCARGGCACACAAGGTAAGATTAAAATCKGAACCCCAGTGGAAGCCTCTTTCCTGCAGGACTGCACTGATGGGTTACAGARAACATCTCCAAACCTCTTCCCAAGTCACAGAGAATACTGAAAGCCAGGTTAAAGGAAAGGTTCCAGCCAAGGGAAGATTACCCAGAACAGATGAAGTATTTGCTCCAGTGCAGCACTCACAGTAACCCCTGTGGGTCACTGCTGGCTCTGGGTGCTCCAGCAGGGCTGGCTCTGCAGGAGGGGATTTGCAAAGGACCAGAGATGTTCTCACACTGCACCCTGACAGCAGGGACAGCAGGGGACAGCAGGGACAGGAGGGGACAGCAGGGACAGCAGGGGACAGGAGGGCACAGCCGGGGGGGGGGTCGGGCTCTGGGACAGGGAACAGGGACAGGAGGAGAGGGAACGGCCTCAGGCTGGGCCAGGGCAGGCTCAGGGAGGATTTTGGGAATATTCCTAGAAGGAAAAGGTGCTCAGGGATTGGAAGTGCCCAGGGTGCAGYCCCCATCCCTGCAGGGATCTCACAGCCCTGTGCATGTGACACTTGGGGACAGGGGCAGTGCTTGCCCTTACTGATCTCAGAGGGCTTTTCCAACCCAGATGATTCTGTGACACTGTGACTTGGGAATGCCTCTAATTAAACACCAGGACAGACAGCAGGAACCCTTCCCTGAGAAATGCAGAGGGTGAGGAGATTGTTCCTGCTGCCAAATCACCATCTCCAGACTGTGTGACATGGAAACTCCATGGATCAGGCACAGACACCCAAGGGCAGCCACTCGAGGATGGGATTACATTTTCCAGGCTCAGAGATGCACAGAAATATGCTTCACTATCATACAGCACATCATATTAAACAAACCACACTTGTTTGACTTGCCTGGCCCTGGCACAGGTGCCCAGAGCAGCTGGGGCTGCCCCTGGATCCCTGGCAGTGCCCAAGGCCAGCCTGGATGGGGCTGGGAGCAGCCTGGGACAGTGGGAGGTGTCCCTGCTTTAAGGACCCTTCCAGCTCAAGCCAAATGTTGTGATTCCAGCTGCAGTTTATGTGCAGCAAAAGCTGCTGCCAGGGCTCAGCCCTGTTTTTYCCTCAGTACACTTCATTTGGGAAACAGGATGAAAGTGCAAAGGGAAGGAAAAAGGCCAGAAATGGCACAAATGCCTTTGATCTCAGGTAAATGACCCATTTCAGGAGTTCCTCAGGAGGTCAGGGATGCAGAGGAACTTGCACTGTGCCACCCACAGCCAAAGTCTCCCCCTTCACACACCAACAGGCTCCAGGCACATGTATCCATCAGACAGCTCCAGAAACACACCCAGCAAATGGCAGGCACACACCAAAACATGCCCTAGCTGCTGTAAGGATGGCCTCTGTTCAGGAAAAACGTGACCTCAGCAATTTGAAAACTGCTGGCCCTCTTACTTTGTGTTGATTTCACAGAATCACAGAATCATTTMYGTTGGAAAAGAGCTCTAAGACAGAGTCCARCCATKAACCCAGCACTGCCAAGGCCACCACTGAACCATGTCCCCAGGTGCCACATTACAGTGGCACTGTAAATCTCTCTCCCTGTGTATTATTTACTCCCTTGGAGAAGAAAGCCAGAGTGCAGAACTAAGAGGATCACCTTTATCACAAAACCCCCTGTCCAAGATGCAACACAGCCCAAGCCTGCCTGTTCCAGAGCCTTTCACTGGTTTCTCTTTCCTGCCCATTGCTGGCACCACAGCCAAGACTTTCTAGAGAGGAATTAACAATTAAAGACTAATAAAAGCTTCTCCTGAAACACTCAGCACAGCACCCTTGTATTTCAAAGGAACGGCACCATACATCTTTGTATTGTCACAAGGAGGCAGCAAATACCCACAAAAGCTATAAAATCACTAAGGAAATACATCTTCTGCCTTGAACTAACATCCCCTGGAAGCACTCTGGGAGAAATAAAAGGCAGAGCCTGCTGCAGTCCATCACCTGCTGGAAGAGCCCCAGGGGCAGAGCAAAGCCAAGATCTATTGTCACATTTACTCAGCCTAAACCATCCTGAAATAAGTTAAAAGACCTGATGTGAGCATCAGTAGCTTTACACAAGAGCTTTTTTCCAACTTTCTCTGGGAAAGCAACTTTGTAGCTATGGGAGCAGCAGAGAGGAGCAGCTGTGTGCAGAGATGTGCTGGGAATGGTGTGGAGTGGGAGCCCATGGCTGGCAGAGTCCTGGATAAAGCTGTGCCCTGCTCCCTCCTCAGCAGCTCCAGACACCTCTGCCAGCCATCAACACCCACCTGCTCACAAAGGATTTAAAAATAAAATTCTACTGCAGGATTTGCTTTGCCATCTCCTTCWCTTTTTGCTCCAAAAATAACAGAGCATCCTTCATTCCATCAATCCACTCCTCACCCAGGYCTGCTCTCTGCAGCTTCCCCCATCTCAGATGGCTCCAGGGACACCTGAGAGCCCCTGGCAGGGCCTCAAGGGGCTCCAGGAGAGCTGCAGAGGGGCTGGGGACAAGGCCTGCAGGGACAGCACACAGGCAATGGCTTCCCAGKGGCAAAGGGCAGATTGGGCTGGGATCTTGGGCAGGAATTGCTGCCTGGGAGGGTCCCAGGCCAGGTTGGACACTGGGGCTGGAGCAGCCTGGGACAGTGGGAGGTGTCCCTGGGACAGTGGGAGCTGTCCCTGCCATGGATGGGGTGGCACTGGGTGATCTTTGAGTTCCCTTCCAAGCCCAATTATTCTGTGATTGAATCAGCTGTTGGATTTCCATTTTCCTATAGCCTGTGAGATTGAGAGCAGTTACATTTTTCCAACAGAAAAAAAGGGAACCAGCAAACTCAGGTGTGAAACCAGACCTGAAGGAAAAAGAACCATCAAGAGCCACCTGACACCCTGGAGGAGTTTTGCATTCCAGGGAAATTTGAACCATTTCAGTCAGGTTCTACCAAGTCCAGCTCCCACTGGCTCATAGAGTTATAAAAATCTGTGCTTACACAGCATAAATATTGCAATGTAGGGAGGAGATACATTTAAATTTTATGGACAATATTCTATTTGGCAAATGGCTTTATTAATTCTTTCTTAATTATTCATTAGGTTATTCAAGTACAATAAATGAGCAATGTGGTTATAAATAATCTCTCCTCAGTTGGCCTCMACACATGCACCAAACCTCAGCTGATCAGCCTGGAGAACTCCACAGGGTATTCCCACACTGACACACAACTCTGAACTTAAACACACTGATTTGTTTTATTCTGGACTTCAATCTCCTTTTCAGCACAGACTGACTATTCTCTCTGCTCCTGGTATCCTTAAAGCTTTTCTAACAGGTCTTTCACTTTTAAATGTGTGGAAAACTCCATCAGCACCTTCCTGTGATGCCTTTTCAGGAGGAGAGAAGAAAATCCATCTGCTGTATTAGGGCCCAATTATCAAACCCTCATGAAATGTTGATCCACATCAGAATTGCTTGTAAAAAATGGCAGCTTTRAACACCAAAATGCACAGCAGCCTCACTGCTAATGTGCTTTAACACATACAGGTCACTTAATAATTTCAGAAAGCACTGCCATCATTACTAGAAACACAGCCCAAATTATTTTGATGAATTAGAAGCTATTTAAGTGCTATTTACAAGTACATTTTAATATGCTGGCAAGTTACAGGACACATTTTAAAGCACTGGATGCATTAAACCTTGAAATAATTGGAACAAGCAGAGAACACGCTGGTGGCTGGCTGGGCTCTGTCAGATGCTGCCTGCAGCCCACCAGGGCACACTCCTGCCTCACCTTCCTGCTGGAGATGGCAAAGGCTCAGCATCACAGCTCACCCTGGCTGTGGCACAGGAGGGCAAGGGACACAGGGAAGGGGCAGGGGTTAAACCCAGGAGGAAATGAAGCACTGCAAGGCCACTCAAGCCCCTTCTCTCCTCCCCCACCCTGGGGGAGTGAGGAGGAGAACCAGAAGTAAAATTTGTAGGCTGAGAGAAGAACAGTTTAATAACTGAAAACAAAATAAAATACAATAGCACAGCTAATAATTATAATGATATTAAAAAGAGAAACTAAAAACCCAAGCAAACAACTGATGCACAATGTGACTGCTCCCCCCCTGCTGCCCAGTGCCAGCCCCCTCCCCACATCAGCCCTGACAAACTCCCCAGGTTACACACTGGGCACTGATGTTCTGAGCTCACTGGGCACTGATGTTCTGAGCTGTGGAATTTCCTTTTGTCCAGCTGGGGCCACCTGTCCCACCTGTGACCCCTGCCAGTTTGAGTCACTCCTCACTGCCAGAGCAAGAGGAAAAAAAACCAACCAACTTCTGAAAACACAACTTGGCAAAACCCAAAACATCAGTGTGTTATCAACATTATTCTCATTGGGAACCMAAAACACTGCACTACAACAGCTCCTGGGAAGAAAT
>CADDXX010000566.1:409849-438558 GCA_902810485.1 Alauda arvensis
TCCCCCAGTCTCCAGCTTTCCCCCTGCCTGGGCACACCTGGAGCAGCAGGCCCAGCTCCTGAGCTTCCCAAGCCACAACAGCTCTCAGGATGTTTTATTCCTGTCCTTGGGGACACCACAGCACCCCAGGCAGATCAGAGACTCAGGGATGGTAATTCCACAGAACATCACACAGATTATGGTTCTCTCCTCTGCAAAGGTGCCTTGGAGAGCACAGCCACCTGTCCTGCTGTTCCCATTGCCCAGCACTGCAAGCACCCAACAATCCCCTGCTTTCCAGAGAACCAGAAGTAGCTGCCTGCATGGACTGACAAAAATTTATCATGAAGAGCTTTACATTTTTTAATCACTTGATTAGCATAAATATGAAGCCAAGAAGAAAATTTGGCTTCCTCTAACTAGCCAACATCTAAAAATGGCACTGGTTTTGAAATCAGTACACACACATTTCAAAGGAGTTAATGGCAAATGACTTGGCCACAAAATATTCTAAGCAAAGGSAAAGTTTATTTGAACCCAACTGAGATTTCAGGAACAGTTGGTATTTCAAACTCAAAACATTGCTGGAGCTGAACAACAGCCTGTGACTGACAGGGATTTTGGAAAACCAAACACAACAATTACACACCAGGACTTGGTCTGCATAAGAACCAGAGTCTGCTCTTCAAAAGGAAAGAGAATTGAGAATAATTTTGAGACAACAATTTMGTACTAAAGTAGGCCAGCTAAGACCTAAGTTCACCTTAAATCTGCACATGAAACATACCTSAAATTATTTAAACCTCTATTCTTGTGATCTACAAGTGTTCTGAACTCTTTAAACAATCTGAGTTTCACATATCACTAAGAAAAATCAGTCCACAAMCACATAAGAAATTATGTAGAAATTTGTTTTAAATCCAGCAGGAACCAGATTTGAGTAWCTGCTCCCATTTAACTGTAATAAACAGATGTACAGGTAATTCATCAGAGCAGAACTCTTTCACCTGTGCTGGGAATTACTGGTATTTTACAGGAAGCCAAACTATTCACCACAATGGSATCAGGACAACAACTTCTCCAAATAACTTCCAATATTAGACATAATATTAACACCCCGAATCTAAAAATAACTAAAGAACTGATAAGAGCTGGGGCTGTGGCAGAAGGCTCTGGGGAGACCTTGCAGGGCCTCAGGGGGCTCCAGGAGAGCTGCAGAGGGACTGGGGACAAGGCCTGCAGGGACAGCACACAGGCAATGGATCCCAGTGCCAGAGGGCAGCGCTGGGTGGGATTTAGGGCAGGAATTGTTCCCTGGCAGGGTGGGCAGTGCCTGGCACAGGGTGCCCAGAGCAGCTGGGGCTGCCCCTGCATCCCTGGCAGTGCCCAAGGCCAGGCTGGGTGGGGTCTGAGGCACTCTGGGACAGTGGGAGCTGTCCCTGCCCATGGATGCCCTTTGGGGTCATTTCCCACCCAAACCATTCTGGGAGTCTGTGCATGTACTGCAGAATATTTCAAGTATGGCAACTTCATACCATAATTTGGTACATTTTGGCTCTCTAAACACTTGAGAAAACACAAACAAGCACAGAAAATAGTGTTTCCACAACTTTTTTACCTTGGTAACAGCTCAGGATTATTGATGTATTTTATGTCTATCTTTCTTCACAAATATATGAAGTGATTAAATTCCCACCAGTGGTGCTTCCCTTTTCATCCCTGTTTCATATCAGGGATGAGAAAAAGAGAAACTAAAAATTCCATTTTGCACAGGATATGCTCCTAAAATAGAACAGTGTAAGAAAGAAAACTAAAAGTCTAATTAACTTGTGGAACTGGAGGGGCCCAGCAGAGACTGCACAATGGCAACTGGGCTCCAGAGCCTGGGGCTTGCTGTGAATTCAGGAGGGATCCCAAGGTCCAAGTGCCCCATGCATTAACCTCAGCTGGCAGGAGGCAGATGCTGCAGCACTCGTGCTTGGGAAGCCTACAGGACCACAMAGGTTACAGGTTTGGGGCTGCTTTTTGCTTTTCACTTCAATCCAGCCCCAGCACCAAACTTAATCAACAAAAAGCAGCAGGAAAAAGGGGAAAGCTGGGAGTTGCACAGGCTCCAGGGAGAGAAAGCCACAAGCCAAATAAGCTGCAGGTGACATTTATGCACATCTTCCTCTGTTYCTTCCCCCAAACTCCACTGCCTTGTCTGATTTTCCCTTTGGTTGGAGGCAAGGACTCGAGGTGACCTTGGCCAGTGCAGACAATGATCACAGCACACCACGGCCTGAATGCTGAGTGCCTCTCTCACAGGAGCTGCTGAGGAACAAAGGGGCTTTAGGTATTCTTCAGTGATGCCAAAGTCATCAAAACATTCATTCTGCTCTCTAGAAAGGTGCTGGGGAAGCTTCTCTCCTACTCAGGAGTGCTGTCCCCCCTGTCCCAGCTCTCCTCTGGACACACAGGGTGCTCCAGGGGCACTCAGGGCCAGGATCCACGCTGGTCCCCACTSCAGAGGAGCAGGGAGCCAAGCCCAAGAGCCCTGGCTTTGGGTTAGGAAAGAGTGTGCCAACACAGCAGCCCAGCTCCAGCACCTGAGCAGGGCCCCAGCTGTGCCATGKGCTGCTGCTGCTGCTGTGTTCTGTGAACATCTTTAATGAGCCATGAAGTCRTTAAGGCAGCAGAGAGAGAATCACAGGAATGAAGGGCAAACAGCCTTTCAAAACACCCCTCAGAAGCTGGGATTGAGGAGCTGRCCCTGCTCACTGGGGGATGAGCAAACACAGCAGCAGCCTGAGACGAGCCTTTTCCAGGCAGGTGGCTCTTAAACATCTCAACAGTGTCAGCTCCAAGGAACACTTCCCAGAAGTTTGTTCACCCCTGCAGGTCATTGGTGGCACTCAGACACAGATTATGACATCCAAATCCAGGCTCACAGGGTGTTCCTATCAGCCTCAATGACAGAATACATCATACTCAGTGGAATCTGGGATTCAGCTGACCAATGCAGGTGTCCAATAMTAAATAAAAAAGTTCTTACCTGGCCAGTTCCATAAGAGAACTGTAAACACTGAGGCACACAAAGACATCTATTTGCATACCCCTACATTTAAGCAGTTTCAATTTCCAYGCTGCATCCTTGCCCTTGGTTTCATTGGAAGCTCCATTTGTTGCCTGAAGAGGGGTAAAAGCGATTGCAGCTGCCCTGGGACTCCCCAGAATCACAGAMTGGGCTGGGCTGGGCTGGAAGGGCCCTTAGAGCCCATCTCATTCAGCCCCTGCCATGGGCAGGGACTCCTCCCTCTAGACCAGCCTGCTCCAAGCCCCAGCCCAGAGCTTTTGGGTGAATCCATACCCCAATCACACCACAGAGGCAGCAGGACATTTTCTTTCAGAGGCACCACAGATCTCTGCTTTAAATGAACAGCARAACTGCACCCAAAGCTGGAGGTGAGGTGGAAAATTTAACCCAATCCACAGGGTTCTAGACAGAAAGCTAAACCTCAGGTTTCASAGAAGAAAGGAACTTAACAGGAGTTAATGGTAACTTGAAAACTCTGACACACARCAAGTTGAAATGGAGCCTGATTTGGAGGTGGGAGAGCCCAGAGAGTTTGGAATGCTCCTGATGCTGTAGGTGTGGACATCAGCAGCAGCACTGGAAGGGGCTCTGAGCTCTCCCTGGAGCCTTTCTGCTGAACACCCCCAGCTCTCATTGTGTCTCCAGAGCAGAGGAGCTCCAGCACTGGGAGCTCCTCCATGGCCTCCTCTGGGCCAGTTTCTCACCTACTGAACAGTTCACCCATCAAATCCATCCTTCTCCAAATCAGAGAGAACTTGGGGCAGCTGAAGAGGCTCCCATGCTCACATTTGCATTCTACAGCAAGCAAAAATAAACTCCTCACTCAAGTTTGATTTTCACACCTCCTCCTCCGAGCTGCTCTGCTCCTGCATGAAGGATGGAAGAGATTAATGACTTGCTGCTCACCTGCTGCAATATTAACTGAGCCATTGAGCTTTATGGCACAAATACTCACCACTGAGCAAATATAAAACCTGGTTCACTTCTGAACCTATTCTGGGATGGAAATCATTTCTATTCCAGCACTGTGCTGCCTTGTGCAGCAGTCACAAATTGTCACTYCTCAGCTAATTGGCTGCAGTCAGCAATTGGCTCAGAAATGCCAATTATAYGTGTTTTGTCATCCCATGTGAACTCTCTCATGTCCTGCAGAGCCAACATAAACACAACTGTCTCTAAATTAAAAGCAGTGCTTAAGATGTGGTCCCAAATTTCACTGCATCCCAGAAATTATCACACAAATCTGACAAATGAGAAGTGTCTGTTCAGTAAACAGCCAGGGGYTGAATTGAGATGCTCATCTAAATTTCAAGTGCACCAGGAAATAAAACTGGGGAAAGTCCTGTAATTGAAACAGAAAACTCAGCTCAGACCCTGCACACCTGCACATGGCAGGAACATGTCCCAGGAGAGCCCAGGCAGGGCCACAAAAMACTCAGTTCTTCTGAATCCTCAGTGAATTCTCCTGAATTCTTCTGATTTCTCTGAACTTCTCAGTTCTTCTTTCAGGTCACTTAGAAGAAGACGACAGACATTGAGGGACTGGAGCGAGTCCAGGGCAGGGAAGGGAGCTGGGAAGGGGCTGGAGAATCCCTGAGGGAGCTGGGAAGGGGCTGGAGAATCCCTGAGGGNGGGGCTGGAGAATCCCTGAGGGAGCTGGGAAGGGGCTGGAGAATCCCTGAGGGAGCTGGGAAGGGGCTGAGCCTGGAGCAGAGGAGGCTCAGGGGGCCCTTGTGGCTCTGCACAAGTCCCTGCCAGGAGGGCACAGCAGGGGGGGTCGGGCTCTGGGACAGGGAACAGGGACAGGAGGAGAGGGAACGGCCTCAGGCTGGGCCAGGGCAGGCTCAGGGGGGATTTTGGGGAAATTAGGGAAAGSTTTGTCCAGGCCCAGCTGYCCAAGGCTGTGATGGAGCACCCATCCCTGAGGGATYTCACAGCCCTGTGCATGTGGCACTTGGGGACAGGGGCAGTGCTGGCCTTGGCAGGGCTGGGGAACAKCTGGACTCGATGGTCTTAGAGGGTTTTCCAACCAAAATAATTTTCCAATCCAAAATGATTCTGTGATCTTGCAATTGCAACAATTATTCTGGAGACAAGGAAGCTCTGAGRTACTTGGAAACAGTGGTTAAAAATAAAGATCCTAAACCTTGAGACAGAAGACAAGTCACCAGCAGGAAAACATTCCAAGGCTCTGAGTTCCAGCACCTCCCTCCAGTCCCAGCTGCAGCGGTGTGGATGCACTGGGGAAGGATCCCAGTCCATTTGGGAAGGACCCCAGTGCATTGGGGAAGGACCCCAATGGATTTGTGAGGGACCCCAGTGCATTGGGGAAGGAAGGACCCCAGTGCATTGGGGAAGGAAGGACCCTGTTCCCTGGCTTGGTGCCCAGCACAGCTCTGACACCATCTGTGTGCAGGCTCAGTTCCATTCAGCAGCATGCATCTATTGCTGGAGAGTGTCAGCATGGAAAAAATTAAAACTTTAGCACMTAACAGCTCAAACTCTCACTCAGACCCTCAAAGTCCAGTAAAAATGAGCTTTACAGTCGACTGAGCTAAAAAGGAATAGAARTTGTTTTCCTAAAGAGCAGGTGATGTAAGTACACAAGAGGGAATCAAGAATAAAAAGCAGAAAATAGCCAAGGCAATATTTGCCAGTGTATTTTTTAGGCTTCAATACAGCTGACAGATGGAAACAGGCAAAACCTTCTGTCTTGCATCATTTCTGAGCAGACAAAACAGGGGGAAAAGTGCCAGACAGAGCTCAAGGCTGCASTGGTGCCAATGGGGGAAACAAGCTCAGTCTCCYTCCCCAAGAGGYTGTGAATTCCAAGGATCAGATTGGMTGAGAAATTTAACATGTTTATCAACCTGCTGCAAAACATCCTGTAATCTGGCAGCTGCAGGAATCCCGTCTTTAATAAAATAAAGAAGCAAAATAAGGTATGTAAACAAGCAGAATTCAGAATAATGTTTATATATATTACAAATAGAATCAYAGAATGGTTTGGGTTGGAAGGAACCTTAAAGATTATCCAGCCCCAAACTAAATATGTATTTATGTAAATAAATATGTAACCAAATTAAAGTACCTTTGAATGACAACACTGTCACACTGTTACACAACACTGAAGCCACAAGTCTCAAACCTGGTGTCACATCATGACCTGCAGTGGCAGCAATTAAAACCCCCCAAATTCACTTTAAACAAAMCACACAGCACCAGCATCAGGTTTAAAGAGCCAGGAAATCAGAATCATTGGGCTGGGCTGTTTTATGCATCACAGGTTTTCCTGTTGAGAGCCTTGGCTGTGATTTGGTGTTCAAGAAATCTCAATGTGAAAAGAACAACCCTGCTGGGTAGGGCAGAATGAGCAACCTCTCCACAGCTCTCAGATTTGCATTAAAARCAGCCCCTGCCTATCACTGAAGGAGTTCTAGAACATGCAATTCACCCTTTKGTCAGGAAGAATTTCCCAATAAAATACTGAAGCACAAATCAATTGATGGAACTGACTTCAATCCTCAGCCTCAATATTAATGTAATTTATTGACACTTTGGGTCCAGAGCTGGGAAGGAGGATGGTGCTAATCTGGCATGCAAAACAGACTGGTTATAAAAGTAACTGTATATGACATTACAATCAAAAAATAATTAAAGAGAGAACCAATTTAAGAAAAAACCCCTGTGAAATCCCCAACCATCAGAAATTCATTCCTCCACAGGACTGTGACAGAACTACCCTGCCCTGCCCCCAGCTCCTGCTGCCAACATTGCTGTGAGCAACACAGGCCAATGCAGTAAAAAACATCCAAAATGTTAATMATGCAAAGTCAGGAAAAGAAGTGAGACAAAAAGGACACTCCAGGGATGGGTGTTTCCCCAAAAGCAGCCCAGAGGGAGCTGCTGGTGCAGTGCTGGTGTCTGGGGCTCCCTGGGTGTGAGCTAAACCAGCCACAGGCCTCTGGGTTTGTCAGCCTCTCCTAGTCCTGGACATCCCTKGTTTTAGCCAGGTGAATCCAYKKCMCATCTCAGGGGGTGSATTCCTCTGTTTTACTGCCACTTTKCTCTCCTTCATTAACTCTGCTCACTCATCTTTGACTCTTTAAACAAACCTTTGTATAAAGAACAGTATCTTGCTCTTTCAGCTCCCCAGCAATGGCTCACAGCACCCATTTTCTGAACTAGATTTGATTTTGGGGTCTAAAATTACATTCTGTGGTGGGTTATGGTGTTTTAAAGAGTTATTCATCACAGAAATACAGCAACCTGCACTGGCCTCACCCAGAAGAAATWAATGCCTGGTTTGGACTTAGCTTCCATAGAAAAATAATTCTGTAATTTTTTATTTATTACATTGTCCATCCCTGCATTYGAAAAGAGAAAAAAAAATCACCTTCCTCAAAACTGAGGCAATCAATACATGTCATTGTCAGATCTCAATACAACACAGCTAAGAAATGCTCCTGGTATTATTAAATCTGAATTGCAGAGTGTCTCTCTCTGGTTTTCTCTAACTCTCCTTATGTGTGCAGCTGAAGCTTTGCAACAGGCAAAGAGACTGCAGAGCTGTAGAAAGGTATTGCAATAAACCTCACACCGTTCTGCAAGTCACTGCTGCTCATCCCAAGGAATTCAAATGCAGATGGAAAACCCCAAGACTTCATTGATCACCCCTGGCAGGGCCTCCAGGGGCTCCAGGAGAGCTGGGAATGTTCCCCTGCAGAAGGGAAAGCTCCAGGGACACCTGAGAGCCCCTGGCAGGGCCTCAAGGGGCTCCAGGAGAGCTGCAGAGGGGCTGGGGACAAGGCCTGCAGGGACAGCACACAGGCAATGGCTTCCCAGTGGCAAAGGGCAGATTGGGCTGGGATCTTGGGCAGGAATTGCTGCCTGGGAGGGTGGGGAGGGGCTGGGCTGGAATTGCCAGAGCAGCTGGGGCTGCCCCTGCATCCCTGGCAGTGCCAGGTTGGACACTGGGGCTGGGAGCAGCCTGGGACAGTGGGAGCTGTCCCTGCCATGGATGGGATGAGCGGCTCCTCCTTCTCCCTTCTAATCCAAGCCCTCTGTGGATCTCTGATAAACCCCCCAGCACAGCCCCCGGGCAGAGTTTGGCAGGAGCAGAGCTCAGGGCTGCKGAGGCTCCTCCCTTCTGTACAAAGGCCAGAAGCTGCAGCACAGCCTGCCAAGGGTTAACTGCCTCGCAGAGAAACCCTCCCTTGAAAGGATTTAAGAAGGTGCTAACAAAAACATTACTTAATCGAAAAGGGAGCAACTTCTGAAAGGAGAAAAATGTCATTGGYTGATGCCAAAAATCAGGTGGCAGGAGCAGATAAAGCACAAGCAGCTGTTTCATGTTTTAAAGGGCCATTTCACTGTTCTGTTTTAAACCTTTCCACCCCACAGTAGAAGATGTCAGTCTGCCTGCTCTGAAAAATCAGCATGTAATTGCATGTCTCCAAAAGTAATTCCATTCAACAGCAAATTTCATCAGATTAACAAACTGATTCACCTTCCAGTTGTTGGGTTCCAAGAAAACCTCTCACATGGTAAGAGATGCAGGGAGAGAGGCTCAAAAGCACCTGCAGTTACAGCTGAAGAAAGGCAAGGGACATCATTAACAAACAACTTTGGCAYTACCATGCTTTCAGAAGCTACAGAAAAAAAGAACATTTTTGGAATCAAGGGTCCCAGAGAGYTGAGGGTGATTTTATCCCTGCACTTAACATCTCCTCCTTGTTCACTGTGCACAAGGCCCGTGAGGACCTGGCAGAAACTGTGCAGATCAGCAACCTCACTGCAATTTCCAGCCTACATAAGCATCTTATCAAAGCAATCCCTACCTCTCTGAATGTGTTTTATTCTCTTTGGCCAACAACAAACACTTTTTCTTTGCCCTCACTGAGAGCTCTCACTCAATRAGCCTGTCACTTTTGATTTGAGAATGACACTGATTTCGAACAAGACTGGAAACCTCCCTGGCCATGTCCAGTCCTCAGGGGTTATTTATGTCCTGCATCAAACACCTCCTGCTTCTCCCAGAGAGGAATCAAGGCATCAGAGACACTTCAGGCCCTGCTCTTTAACTGCACATGCTTTCTTCACTCACAGTTTCCATGTATTATCAAAGCCTTCTGGCCAGGCTGGAAACCCAAAGAGGGAAAGGCAGAGAGCATTACTGCCTGATCATGGCACCTCAAATCAAAGGGATGTGTGAGATCTGCTGCTCCTCCTGCTCTGTTTTGGGCCTCTCCTCAGCTGGCAGGAGCTARGGGTACCCCAAAGCCTTCCCTGGCTGGAGCAAAGTGTCATCCATCATTTAGCTCTGGAAAAAARCAAATGTTTCCTGAACTACACTAAACATGAATGGCGAGTAAAATCAGAGTTTAATTTGAAGTGATATTAGGATTCCTGCCAAAGCAGACCACCTGTTTTAGGGGTGATGCTGCCAATARAACAAGCAGGGTGATGGGGAGGAGCATTAGAAGAACAATTTCAAACCAAAACTGCTTTAATGAAGGAGCTTTACTTTGAACCATGAGAATTTCAGAAGGTTTCAGTATTTACAGACCTGAGGACACRACAGCAATGAAACACTGAAATAAACAATGATAAAGATCAGAGTGAGAGCTCTGAGGATTGTGAAGCCTTCTGAAAAATGCAATTCCTGGCAGGTTGCAAAAYAGTGGTTAATATTTCCACCTTGAAATGGCACGTTCAGCACAAGAGAAAACCAGAGCCATTCCCAGCAGGATCTCAGTGGTGCACAATTCATCTCCAAACGCTGCTGGCACCAGGTGGCTCCACCTGAGCTCTGCACAGACAGGTAACGCCCCCGGGCTAAGGAAAGGACCCCTTTCCAACAGCACTGCCAGCTCTGCTGAGCCAGAGATGGGATGGGAATTGCACCCCTGCATCCCTACAGACACCTCCAGTGTACACTGGAACCATGGGAACTGTTCCCAGGCCACAGGAGGCAATTCATAACTGTGAAACAATCCTTGGGGAAACCCTTGGGCTGCAGAGAGAGGCAGAGCAGCCTTTTGCTGTGAAACAACAGAGCTTCAGCTCTTCCCTAAAACAACTCAGGATAGAAGAAAAGGTCTCAGAAAATGAGTAGTGCCAGGTCTAATCTAGAAGGCACCTGAATCCACAAAGTGCCAGCTGTGCAAGGCGGAATGGGAGCACAGCTGTACCCCCACACCCATCAGAACCCTCCCTCCATGCAGCAGTGCACCCTCCACTGAGCACTAAAATGAGCATTTTCCCCCCAAAGCTGCAGGCACTCACCCTGGCWATGGGCACTGAAGAAAAGCAACACAAGGCAGACAGGGAGGGCCCCAAAGGAAAGGGTTAATTAAAGGACACATTAACTAACAGCTGAAATCCCATTGCTGGGGATGGCACCTGCAATGGATCTGTAGAGAGCAGCTGGAGCTGTGACACCTGGATTTCTCCTGTGGAGCCAGGCTGGGAGAGCTGGSAATGCTCAGCCTGGAGAGAGGAGGCTCTGGGATGACCTKAGAGCCCCTGGCAGGGCCTAAAGGGGCTGCAGAGGGACTGGGGACAAGGCCTGCAGGGACAGGACACAGGGAATGGATTCCCACTGCCAGAGGGCAGGGAATAATGGGATTTGGAAAGAAATTCTTCCCTGAGAGGSCCTGGCACAGGTGCCCAGAGCAGCTGKGGCTGCCCCTGGATCCCTGGCAGTGCCCAAGGCCAGGCTGGATGGGGTTTGGAGCAGCCTGGSACAGTGGGAGGTGTCCCTGCCCATGACAGGGGTTTGAATGAGRAGGCCTTTAAGGGCCCTTCCMACCCAAAGCCATGTGTRATTKCAGGATTCTGAGTGCCAGTCCAAACACAGGCCCTGTGCCATTACCAAAAGGCAGCACCACAGAGCAAACTCTGGTTTGGGTACAGCACCTTGGAGCCTGTGCTCCATTTGCAGGTGTCCCATCAGTGGCAGCTCCTGCAGCTGAGCTCCTGCCACCCCTGTGCCAGCTGTGATCCATGAGGGGCCAYTGTCAGCTCCCCTGTCACCCTCCCAGCACAGGCACCTGGGAGCAGTGCAGGGAGGGGCTCAGCAGAACCTTCCCCTCGGGTTTGGGGACAGGAACTTTGAGAACACCTGGTGTGACTGAGTTAGGCAATCCACAGATTGTCTCTAAGGTCTCTCCTGTTCATCCCATGAACTGTCTGTAAAAAGGGACAAAGATATAAAGGAGATCATACAGACAGACCATCCTGAAACAAGTCAAGTAGAGGAAACCAGGAGAAAGTTTGAGAAACTAAAACTGAAGGCAGCAGAGGCAATTTTAGCAATTTTTCCATGACAGCCTTTATGAAATCTGAGTGGAAGGGAACAATTTCAGTGAGCTGAATGCTTCCCACTGGTTCTCAGATGCCTCCACACAGAGGGAGCTGTGCAGTGCTGCTGCAGCCCCCACCACCCTGCACATGCAGCAATGCTGCAGAGCCACAGAGGCACTTCTTGAAGCCCAACACAACAAAGAACTGCCAAGAAAATCATATATAGTGAATACCTAATGAGATTTTGTAAGTGGTACATTTTGTATGCAAGGGCTGCAAAATGCCTTCTCCTCTCTTTGTTTCTTGAAGCATTTGGTTCATAATTAACATTTAAGTGTGTTCAAATCAAAATCCTTCAACCAACACTAAGGAGAGAGAGGAGACAATTGCCAGTTAATGATACAATTACAAACTGGTTTTGCCTTAATCAGCTCCTCAACATCTTACACATTCTCAGAACACAGAGATCAATGCAAGAAGCTCAGAATCTGAGAGGAAAAAATCGAGTATCCATTGGGACAGAATGTCAGTGAATAAAAACAATGGTTTGGGTATGAAACAGGACTAAACCACCCACTTCTGTTCAGTGAGTGGTAGCAAACACCATCAGCAGTGAATTGTGACAAAGCAGAAACCTCACAGCCAGGAAAGAATCTGCTGTATTAGCAGCTGGAATTTCCATCCTCCTGCACACTCTGGAGAGAGACTCACTCCCTGGACTCTGGCCCAGGTAAATACACACAGTTCAAACACTGKTAACACCTGCTGACATTTGCACAGCTAGCTAGGAGAGTTTGCARTTSTCCCCATTACCTGTCAGCTCCAGGMCTGCAGCTTCACCTCAGTGAGCTGCCTTTGCATGGACTGAAGCCCATGAAGGGAACAACCCTGAAAGTTCTGCACTGAATTCCTTTGCTCCTCACTSTGCTACAGCTGATTATTTACAGTCAATGTCTCTCTTACACTCTGAGCTAAATTTGGAAACAAAGCAAACTCACTATGGAGATTAAGCAAACAGGAAGAATAGTGGAGAAAAGATTACTGTTACATTTACACAGGTGAAAAAACCCTTCAACACCCACCCATGTCCTTTCCTAAAGGGTACAATCCCACTTTGGAGGAACACAGGGAATACTGAGAGCAAAGCTGAAGAGAGGAAGRTGTTTGGGGTTTGCTAAAGGCTTCAAAATGCCATGTGTCCAACATCTGCAGCAAAGACGAGCTCACAAAGAAGGAACTGAAATATCCAATTCCTTGTCAAGGACTGTTGACAAGTCCTTACCTGGATTTTCAGGAAAGCTTGGCAACTTTCAGGAAAGTTTAAGTGAACTCCTTCATGCTTGGARCTCTCAGAAAGGAGGAACTGGGAAGAGGATTGCTGTATTCTGAAGGCTTTCTGCATTTTGCTGCTTTAGTTCTTTTACTGAATAATCATTTTAAGTCATTAAGCAGGCAGGGAAAGACATCCTAAACCAATACAGTCTCAAAAAGAAATGAACTGAAGTGGTTTGGGAAAGAAGAGCCAGAAGTGAGCACTGGCAGGGACACAGCCATCTCTTACACAAAGGAGCACTTCCACCTCCCAAATGCAGATTTTAACAGGCAAGGACAGAGAAGGAATAAGAAACAGATTTCAATCAAGGACTGCAAGATAAAGTTTGTAACACTTAGAAAACAACAACAACAACAACAAAAAAAGTGGATTGTAGAATTGCTTTGCAGTAAAAACAACGTTTATGAAGTCTTCTGTTGCAAGATYTTGTACAGACATAAATTCTCATGCTTAAATACATCTGTTGTACTGAAACTGAAAATCAGCCAGGAGTGAGYGTATGCACAATGGCATTTACCAGGACAGTCAAACAAAGAATAAACCCCTAAAAACAGGATCAGGACCTGCTGCACTGCCCAGGAGCAGCCCAGACACACACCTGAGCTGCCAGGTGATGCACACACACAAGGACAGGATCATTTCCAGCAGCTTGGMAGGAGCAGAGTTCTCCTGACTTCCWCTCAATTCAAATCAGGGTCATTTCCAGAGGGGAACTGGAACATGTTCTGGAGCTGTGACAGTTTCACAGAGGAGGTGCAGGGAATACTGTGGGAGGCAAGCCAGGAGATAAGAGTTTGCATCCTGCCCATGCTGCAAYATGGATTTTAATTAAGGAGCCACTTTGCCCTGAAGGATTGATCCCAACAGCACAGGAACTCTTCTGCAGTGAAATGAGGGATGRACCCCTTGGCAAACCAGATGAGAGAAGGAAAGCTCTGAATAAGAACTATTCCTGAGAAGAATGCAGCATGGGCTGAGCCAAGGACTGACAGCCAGGGAGTCTGGCAGTCACASAGTCAGAGAATGAGGAGGGATCCCAAAGCTCATCTCAATCCCCCCCTGCCATGGCAGGGACACCTTCCACTGGAGCAGGGTGCTCCAAGCCCCACCCAGCCTGGCCTGGAACACCTCCAAGGATGGAGCAGCCACAGCTCCTCTGGGCATTTGTCCAAAAAAATYTTTGTCCCAAAACCTACACCATGATTTAGCTTCTATTTTATCAAATTAAACACAAACTACAGAGAGCCACAACTTTACAAAAATTAAAAACCTGGGGCATGGAAAGGCCAGGCAGGAACTCAGAGTGCAGCTGAGGGAAGCTCAATCCACCACAGACTGCACAGACTGGAAGGACAGGCTGAGTGCTGAAGAGGAAACAGAAATCCTGTGGATCACAGATTGCTGGTCACTGCCAGACTTCTTCACAAAAACTGTCCAAATGAGTAAGGGCTGATGCTATTTTAGACTTTGTTTTGGCAAGCAATAAAGACATTAAGAAGASGTGGTGATAGAACATTAGCTTGGATTGAGTGCATACCAGCACATTCACATTAAATTAAGGATAGAGAGAGGACAAATGCTGTGAGAGAATCAAAGTTCACTCTGTAACTATGAGAAATGACACCAAACAGTAAAATCAAGTGCACTAAGGAGATCAGGAATGGGAAAGCTGCCATCTAAGTATTTCTCTCAGGTCAAAGATGGAAAACTATTTGACAGCTGCAGCCCCAGAGCAAACCTTGGAAGGGACAGAAGGATCAATTAAAGAGACTTTGTATTAAGGAGGGGAAAGGATTCATTAGCAATGTCTTTAAAGCCAGCAAGAAGTAGAGAGATAAAGTAACTGCTGGAAGTCAAGCTGTGCCATTGCTCAGCAAAGGAAAACAAAGCAGCAAGAGAGGTTTCAGCCATCCAAGCAAAGGAAACCAGGAGGGGAAGGGAAGAGGGGATGCTGTAAGAGAGGTAAGAGAAAAACCAATCAGCTGTATCCCTAACACAGAGATCTGCAGCAGTAAATAACAGAGAAAGAAATCAGGGAAAGGTACAGTCCAGCACTGACTGGGGAAAATCAAGTATCAATAAAATAACCCATAAGGTTACAAAAAAAGAATATTTTTTTTCCTGACTCCTGTGATTTATGAATTTGATGAAACAGAAGCTCAAACATTTAAATAAATCATTGCRCAAGTGCTCACCTTTGTACACAGATGTGCAAGTAGCATTTGCATGAAAATGAGGAGGTTTGGGACTTGCTACTTGAGTATCCAAAGATTTTACACTGCAGCTCAACTCCTCCATATTAAAAAACTAGGACTTGAAAAATCAAATAAGACTTTACCAGTTTATGAAGTAAAAACTCTCTAGCTGCAAACTGATTACCAAAACTACAAGTGATATTAAAGAAAGCCCAAAGCCAACCTGCAAAATCTTCAGTCTGCAATCAACAAGGCAAAGTTTCCCAAGTAATAAAACCACAGTCCTTAGGAGCAGGTGATAAAGACATTTCACAAGTATCCTAATACTTTTTTCTAAATTCAGGAAAAACATCACTATAGCTTAAGGAGCTTTTTTCCAGGTGGATCTCATTTTCTTGCTCAGTATTATCCTGTGCATTATTTTTRTTGAAAGAGTGAGTTTTCCTGACCAATGCACATTTGAAACACCAGGAACATTAATGTGAAGTGTCAGCTTTCACAGAACAATTGGGTGAACAAGGGTGAAGATGGAAGAATTTGGGTTCCCATATTTAACCAAGTTTTTGAATAAGGCAGAATTGAAATAAGCCAAGCTTTCTGTGAGATCTGTGCCTGCCCCATGCCTGTCCCTGTCCAAGGCTGGACAGGTTTGCAGCAAGCTGGGCCAGTGCAAGCTGGCCCTGCCCATGGCAGCAGGTGGAACAAGATCACCTTCAAAGSCCCTTTCAAACCCAAACCACTCCATGATCCTGTTCCAGCCCTCAAAGGGTTCTGTCCTTCAAACACCCACATCTCTCTGAGCACACTGAGCTGACACTTGACCAGCCCACTGCAAGGTGGCCCAGGCTGCTCTGAACTGGGAGCTGCCTCAGCACAATCTGGGACTGCAACCACAGAGTGATTCTGTCTGATTTTATGACCCCCAAGCCTCATCCAGTGCTTCTCCTGCAGCAGCTTCACCACAAGAGCCAGCCTGGAGCCCAGGGCACTGCCAGCCATGCCCTGAGTGAAGGGGAAGGCTGAGCCTTCCTGCACTGCCCCCAGGCTGAGGCAGCAGCAGCAGAGAGGTCCAGCCCTTCAGCTGTGCCTTGTGAGAGCCAGGCACTGARGAGCTGCTGAAGCATTTCTCCTGGCTGCTCTCTGCAGGCTTCCCTTTCAGCTTGGTCAGTCCTTCCCTGCAGCAGGAGTGCCTGCACACCTGGAGTCAGACACTGCCAAGCACACCCTGTTCATAAATGAGAGTCTCTCTCTATTTCACAGCTCCASGGGGCTGAGGCAGGGTCAGAGGATGCCTCACTCTCTCCTCTCATCCAGCAACATCCAGCTCTGCTGCTCTGGGGTTACACCAGGCTGCCTCAGCTGGGACAGCTCCAGGCACAGCAAACTGCCACAGCTCTTGGGAGAATCAAAGAGCACCTTGAAGCAATCAGACATGCATGAGCAGCTCTTACCTGGATTTTGATGGGCCAGGTGAAATTGCTGACATAAACAAAGAAYGTGATGTTGGGGTTGTTGCGGAAATCAAACTTCTCATTAGAGAAACTGTCCTTGTACTCTTTGATGTTGGTTCTGGAAACAACTGGGACCTCCTCCCCAGCCTGGGTGCCAGCTGTTGTAAGGGGTAGCAAGAAAAGATATTTCCATGTGTATTTAGGAAAACAAACAAAAGGGCAAACCATCCTAAATTCTAATTTAAAAACATTAACTATTCATTCAGAACCAACTCTGTTAAGCTGCACTATCAAAATCACTGTGTGCCAAGATGTTGCACTGTTAAAAATCAAATCTGCACTTTTAATATTTACAAAATACACTACTGAAGTTGAAAACATAGGTTTTCTAAACTTTTTACTTCCCCCCTCAGCATGACAATTTAAGAACACTATGCAAAAAGTACATAGGCTAAAAGGCCTCCAAGTTTTCCCAATTAAATTTGCCTTTTCCAGAAACTGATAAATGAAAGGAGCTCCTGAGTTACTYAGACCATCCTCAATTTACCTGCAAAACTTGTGGACCAGGTAATGTTGAGGTTGAAGTTTTTAGATGCATTGATGAACATGTCCAGGTCTCTGTTTTGCTAAAGGAARAAATAAAAAAGAAACCCTGTTTTTAGGAGAAACAATTTTACTGCACTGTTTCCTAGGAAATTGTTGCTACAAAAAAATTATCTTAGAATTTGTTACTTACATAAAGAAAATACATTAATCTAAAACCTATATATACTTTACTTTCTGAAAGAAGTATTCTCTTCCTCAAGGACAACATAACAAAGGATAAAGAAGTTGTGTGTATGGAATATCACAGGAAGATCTGAGACACAAGATAGGGGGTGAAAACAAGCAGAACAGCTCTGCTCTGGAGCCAGGCTGAGACACATGGGATTGTTCAGCCTGCAGGGGAGAAGGGCCCAGGAAGTGCCTCAAGGGGCTCCAGGAGAGCTGCAGAGGGGCTGGGGACAAGGCCTGCAGGGACAGCACACAGGCAATGGCTTCCCAGTGGCAAAGGGCAGATTGGGCTGGGATCTTGGGCAGGAATTGCTGCCTGGGAGGGTCCCAGGCCCTGGCACAGGGTGCCAGAGCAGCCCCTGCATCCCTGGCAGTGCCCAAGGCCAGGTTGGACACTGGGGCTGGAGCAGCCTGGGACAGTGAGAGGTGTCCCTGGGACAGTGGGAGGTGTCCCTGGGACACTGGGAGGTGTCCCTGCCATGGCAGGGGCGCTTGGAGCAGGATGAGCTTTAAGGTCCCTTCCAACCCAAACTGTTCTGTGATTTTATAAAAACTGGAACACCTCAGAGGTTGTTCCCAAAACTGGAAGGAATCAACTGTGGCTCCTTATGGAATTTTCCTGTGATGATTTGGGACTGCACAGCCAAGGCAAGGTCAGAACACTCTGGTTGCTCCATGGAGCAGGACACACCTTTCGTATCTCAAGACTACTCCTAAAGTCCTGCAGAACTGTAACAACTCATTGCCTGCAGGGCCCAGAGAAGACAAAAGGGAAAAGAGAAAGCTGTACCTCCTCAGGAGTTGCTACAAAGTTGATTGCTGTGTAATAGCGATCGTCCTCCTGGGAGAGGCTGAAGGTGAACTGATAGTCGATGAGAAGGGTGTCTGCAAGGAACACAGGGACACAGTCACCCCCTCCTGGAGAAAATAGCTTCCTTCAGGGACATCATGACTTCCTTCGCAGCTTTCTTGGACAGCCAGGACATGACACTGTCATGACACTGCTACAAATTATTCCAACCTACATCCGATCCCACCGAAGGAATAAAAACCCTGGGAGCTGAGCCTAGAGGGGGAAGAGTGCTGGCTTATACTTGCCAGGCAACASCCCCTAGACTTGATCTCAATCAATATTCCTACCTATACACTGTAAGAAACATGCCAAAAGATTTACTTTTCCAGCCTGCAATACCTCTGTGCTCTAAGGGAATGGCAGAAAAATTCAWTRRCTGTGCAATTCCCACTTGGAACTGGACAATCATCCCCCCATTGCAGGTTTCTGGACATCAGCAGGTTTTCCTGGGMGAGGTTCTACAGAGCAGCTGGCTGGGGATGAACCCAGCTGCCATCCTGCTGTGGGACACATCCCCCCAGGCAGCCAGGAGCAGCCCCTGCTCTGTCTGTGTGTCTGTCCCTGCTCCCGTGGGCCCAGGCTGGTGGAACCACAGCCACTCGTGGGGATGCCCTCACCCATCCCAGCATCCTGCAGTGACTTGGGCATGCTCCTGAAGCCATGCAGRGTATTCCAAACAACAACAAACAGGAACTGATCCACCAGGAGCTGCTTTTCTCTCACTGCCTCCTTGGACAAGCCAGAGAAGCTGCTGATGCCAATCCAYAACACAGCACAAAGAAACAGGGAATGAAACCAAGCAAGGCTGGATGTGCACGGCACAAGGTTCCTCCTCCCAGAGCTGCAGAGTTCTGCCTTCCCACACTTCCTGGCCATTCCACCATGCCTGCCATTTCAGCAAGCAGTTTGGGCATTCTGACACAGAGATCCATGAGAAGGCAGCAGTGCCCTTGTCTGGCCACACAAGCAGAGTTCAGATAAACCCAAGCCAGCCAGCTGATCATTTCTGTGCTGGACAAAACCACKACTGGAGACTTGATGCAATTTAAGATTCCATCTCCCCACCCCTGCCAGGCTGCTGATTGCTAATATTTGCAAATAGAAGCTGGAAAGTTTCCATTAGGTAATCTGAATCTTGGCAAAGATCTTGAACTGCATGGGAACCCAACTGCTTATTTCAGAGCAAACGTGGCAATTTGGAAATCCATTCTAAAGTGGACTAGAATTTAAAATAAACACTATTTTGCATTTTTGCATTTATAAAAATTTTAAGGACATTGTTTTTTTACCTGTAAGGAATATAGTTTAGAGTGCTCTCCAAAAGACCAGATTTCATCTCAGTCACATGAAAAACATTCAAAGCATTGTTCAAAAGATCCAATCATCACATGGACCTTATCAAGCAAAGTATTTTCACTCTCTTTAAACAATGTATTTGAGAAAAGTGAAGGTTTTTAGAGCTATTTTTTAGTCCTTTCCYTAATCTCCCATATTTTAAACACATGCTGAGGCAACTAAAACAAGTTTCAAATGAGATATTTTAAACTTCAAGCACATTTTTTATCTCCAAACAAAATCCCAAGGGTACTCACAGTAACACGTTCCTTTAAGTGGATTTCCCTGATATCTGTTTTCAACTTCACACCTAAAAAGAATACACATTTTTTAATAAATGGATTTTTCTTGCAGTTCTATTTATTCCCAGCCACTAAATACCAGAAAACACAACCTGTGCTGATAACAGCACACAATTACAGATGAATGTCTGAGCTGCACTGGGCTGATGAAGAAATTCCATATTCCCTGCAAGTCCAACTCATACACAGTAAAAATGCAATATAAAATTCAGGATATTAACGTTTGCATCCATTTGGAAGGTATTTATTAGCTCTTCACAATGCAGGGAACTGGATTAGCTTAGTCATTTATGGCTATTTCAGGTTCTACCCTATAAATGTTTACTCATGTGAGCAATGCTTTAAAAATAAACCTGGCAATGAAATTATTTGGAATTAAATTATTTCCACTAACATTACACTAAAAGCATTTTTGCTATGTTACAGAGAAACCTCCAGCAAATTTGTTGCTCTAAAACCGCTCCATTAAACTGCTTGAATGTCAAAGGCTCATTTTGGATATATTTACACTCCCACTGAACAACAGCAGAGAGCATGGACAGTGAAATCACCAATTAAACAGAAACTAATGAGGGAAAAAGCAAAGCAGAGCAAGTCCAGAGGAGGCCCTGGAGCCAGGCTGGGAGAGCTGGGAATGTTCCCCTGCAGAAGGGAAAGCTCCAGGGACACCTGAGAGCCCCYGGCAGGGCCTCAAGGGGCTCCAGGAGAGCTGCAGAGGGGCTGGGGACAAGGCCTGCAGGGACAGCACACAGGCAATGGCTTCCCAGTGGCAAAGGGCAGATTGGGCTGGGATCTTGGGCAGGAATTGCTGCCTGGGAGGGTGGGGAGGGGCTGGGCTGGAATTGCCAGAGCAGCTGGGGCTGCCCCTGCATCCCTGGGAATGCCCAAGGCCAGGTTGGATCCACCTGGGACAGGACCCACCATGGCAGGGGTGGGATGGGATGGGCCCTGAGGTCCCTTCCAACCCAAACCATTCTGTGCTCCTWTGCAGAGTTTGGGGGGTGGGGATTTTTTCACCCATTCCTTCTGCATGACATTCCCAGGTGCMATGTTTTTAAAAGTGGAATTCTTCAGGAAATGCTCTGCTCATGGTGCTCCCCAGGGGAGCACAGCTGGCTGCACCCTCAGGACAGGAGGAAGGAATGAGCAGAGACATCACAACCATTACAAAACAGGGGGCAGGGCTGTCCCAGGTGGTGTGTGCACAGTTCTGGATGTGAACTAAGGAAGGGAATGGACTCACAGCTGGCACTCATCTCCTTTGATGCCCTTGGTTGTGCAGAAACACTTCCCTGTGTTGGTGTTGCAGACGGACGCGTGGCCATTGCACTTGCAAGCTGTGGGGCACAGGGACAAGACACAACCTTGAATGAAGAAGGAGAGAAACACATCTGACAGCAACGAAGTCCTTTAGTTGTCAAACTGAGGACATCAACATACATCAACAATTAAGGTGCAGATGAAAACCCATTTGGTGCTCTTTGCTTTCTTTGTGCTACAGGAGCCAGATGAAAATAGAACAGAGCAAGCTCAGGCTGCCCAGGACTGGGCTTTTGTATGAAATCATCATCAGACTCTGCTTTTTAGCCTGAAAAATTCATTTAACTTCCTCTCYTAGTGTTAGACAGCAGGGGTCATATCATAACTAGAAAGGAAAAGACAATATTTGAAATCATTTGGGGCTTGCTAACACMTTTCAGCCAAACTCAAAACTCTTGAGAGAAGAGTCTGGAAAATAAAACCAAGTCTGTGGGACTTTAAGGGCTTTTTCTAGAAATAAATAAATGGGCCTTGCTTGGGAAAATTAACATTTCATCAGTCCTATCAAGGAAATAATGTCATTATCAACAGCAGAAAACATCTGGTGCTAAKATGATGATGTCCATGCTGGGACTAGCTCGGATGCATTTCCCAATGCATTTTAGGATAGCTTTGTGCTCAGTGCCATCAAGTTGTGGTTGAAGCAAACCTGCACAGCCCTGAACTACCTCAGGTTTAGGGCAAAACAGAACACCTCACACACCTGAGTCTGCTCCAGATCCAACCTCCCCATGGTGGGAACATACAGGAGATTTTATTCACAAAAATGCTCCTGATTTAAGCTAAATGCTCACACCGACACACTTTGTCAGATGTAGAGGAGAAACATTCACAAAAACCCCAAAACCAAACCAACAAGTAAGAACAAAGCCTGCAGAGCCAGCTGACTTCGATATCTTGTTCACTGTCACAGGAAGACCAGATTTAACAACTTCTCCTGGCATGTGGGTGCCTTTCAGGAGTCATCCTGCCAATGCAGGTGCATCCATCCAGAGCTGTGCAYAGCAGAGGGAACAATGTAAGGAAAAAACTACACAAAGCAAAGATCCCTTGTTTGTGGTCCCTGAGCTTGCTGGGAACAAGAAGATGCYTTACAGGCTGGAGCCTCCTTGTTAAGAAGACATATTCCTCCTCATTAAGCAGCCATGCCAATCAATGGACCAGCACATTCTTAGACATGAAGTCCCCATCCTGAATATCTCTGCCAGCCTTGAACCTCATTTTAGGAATCCTTTTGATCCCTTCTTTCTGCTGGCACATAATGGAAGCTGTACTGTATCAGGGACACTTAATTGTGCTTCTCAGATGTGGGTGAGTGGTTTCCTAGCAGCAACACACAGCAAAATAGGAAGAAGCAAAAAGCCTATTGTGGGAACAAGGAGACTGAATGAAAATTCAACAAAATAATTGCATTCAGTGAAGGAAACACTCTTTTCATTAGTTCCACTTAAAGAGAAATAAGTCTTAGTACTATTGAGAATGTCTTGTACTTCTTTCCTTATGCTTTGCACAAGGGRAGCAAAGTGGAGCTGGATCAATATTCAATATGAACACACATGAAATTTCTCCTGACTTTTAAACCTCAGGTTGTTTAAAGGCAGATTGCAGCATCTTGAGCAGTAACATGAATTTTCCTTCCCTCTCTGCTCTTTAGCGTATCAAGAAGACTGAACACTCAAATATCTTTAATTAAAGTAACAATCTAATCATTTATCCACTTTCCTACAAGCTGTAACTGGGGATCATTCACTAAAGAACTGGAATATGCACAAAGACATTTTCTTGTGGCTTCTGAGACAATTTCAGACCTGGGAAACAAACTGCTGMTAGAATGTTTCAGACAACCTCACTGGAGTCTACCAAGGACAATTTCCTGCCAGAGCAGGATGACAGAGCAGAAACCCAAAACCACTGCAAATGGCTTTTTGCCTCTGAACGGTGGGAACAGCCTGGGGATGAAGCACCTCCCACCAGAGGAGTCCTCCTGCACAAACCAGGGCTCACACACTCACCCACAGATGCTCCTGGGGATTGTTACTCCTCCTTGTGACGGCTTCCAGCTTCCCAAAGGCAGCACCCTCACCCAGCCCTGCTCTTCAGGTGCCCTGCAGGGCCCCTGAGCCCTGGCAGAGGGAACCAGGCAGGGCCAGGGCACCCCCAGCTCATGGGCCACCAGCAAAGGCTGATGGATGTGCTGGGAAGTGCTGCCACAGCTGCAATCTGATTCCTGGCATAACACTGAACCTTCCCTTCACTTGCAAATAACTTCCTTATCTCCCACCAGCATATTTTCATGGGAAACTTGAAACAGAAAATTTAGAAAAATCCTGAATGCAGAGAAAGCACCTTGCAGCTATTTTTACATTTGATGTGCTGCATTTCCTGCCCTTCCTGATTAATACTCCTCTACTTGGACACTTCCTAAAAGCAACCTCTGAGGAGTGATTTACCTGCCATTTACTCATTATCTGCCTAGCTCTGCCAACACCAGGCTGTATGATGTGATGCAAACTATTTTTTCAGTGAAATAACTGCAGTCTGACAAARTATTTTCAACACAAGTAATATAATCTTGTGTTGGGACTTTTTRCAGGGATATGCAGGACTGAAGGCATTGAAATAAAAGAGGGCAGGGCTRGATGGGATATGGGGAAGAAATCCCTCCCTGGCAGGGTGGGCAGGCCCTGGCACAGGGTGCCCAGAGCAGCTGGGACTGCCCCTGGATCCCTGGCAGTGCCCAGGGTTGGACACTGGGGCTGGAGCAGCCTGGGACAGTGGGAGGTGACCTTGGGACAGTGGGACGTGTCCCTGGCACAGTGGGAGGGGTCCCTGCCATGGCAGGGGTGGCACTGGGTGGTCAATCAGGACCCTCCCAACCCAAAGCAGTCCATGATGCCAGGGCTCACAGCAGGCAGTGAGTGTGCAAGCACACAGATGTTTGTGTGTCAGGCTGCAGTCTCCAGCATGGCTGTGACCATGGGCTCTAAAAACAGAGCAGCACTGAGCATTGCTCACCAATGCAAAAAAAGAGTGAGATCAGCACATTGTTAATGGAAAGGATGGAGGGAGCACAGCCCAGAGAAGGGAGGAAACAGGAGCTAGCTCTGCTGACCATCAGCCAATCCTTATCTGAAGAATTCCCCTCTGGAAAGGTTTTCACCAAGCAAAAATGACTAATAGGCAGCACTCAGCCTGGCTGCATCAGATAGGGTGATTTGCTCTTGCTTTCCCTTTCCCAATCCMCCTCAGTCTTTCTGCCCAGGTTCCTGCTTCCCTCATTCCTTCCCCTTCCCAGTAAATAGTGTTAAATCACAGCAAATTAAAAACCTGGGTCCAAAGCACTTAAGAGCAAAGCACTTCTGACATGAGCTACTGGTTCCATCAGATAAGGAATGAACACTGCTCCACAATCTCTCAAGACATTTTCTAATTTCTTTTTCAGGCATCTGGATGATTTCAGTCTGTCATTCATTATYTCAACAACAAACTATTTTGGGACAATCTTTAAGCACAGGAGTCCAAAGGACTTTGCTCTCCATTTCCACACACASAGAAGTGACACCTACCACAGGCACRTTGTGATCCAGTGATTAAACCTGAAAGCTCAGGGTGCAATTCTGCATCTKCTCAGGCAACTCAGCCTCAATTTATTTATTACTTCCATGTAAACTTTAGAGTAYTTCAAATATCATCACCTGAAATGAGTGTGAGTATCAGCAGTGTTTAATCTGGCAGAACATGTGAAATCCAGTGTCAGGAATGCCCTCTCTCTTTGTACCCATGTGGCTGTGCTGCCTGTGGGAATTCCATATCCCTTTGCTCCAAGGGAGGCAGCTGTATCCCTGTGAGTTCTTCACCCCCTTCTGCCAATCTGTCCTTTGGGAAGTTCTTCACAGCCTCMACCATCAGCACCTCCCTCCTGCCTGAGCAAACAGACTCCATGCTGCTACTGACCCTCCTGTTCATCCAAAGGCTCAGCACTGCTTCCAATACACTCACTGCATTAATATCCAAATGTTTTCTACAGSATTGTCTGCACACTTGGAAGAAGCAATAAAAAGTTCTCAATGTCCACTCATTAATCACCTCTACTTCATTCTTCCAGGCTGGCCACAAACCACCCACACTCATTTCACAGAAGTGCTGGCACTACTCTGAGTAATGTTATTTTATTCTACCTTTTTCCATCCCTGTATCCAATTGTCTCATTCCACCTCACTGGACTGCACTAACACAACCCAAGGGACCCAAGGCCAGGCTGGGCACTGGGGCTGGAAGCAGTCTGGGCCAGTGGGAGGTGTCCCTGTCCCTGGCAAGGCATTGGAATGAGATGAATTCTGAAGTCTCTTCCAACCCAAACAGTTCCATGATTCTGTGAGTCAATCTCTAAAGAGGAAGAAGCACCTTCCCTCACATCTGCACCTCTCACAGCTGGGTTCTGGTTACAATTGGTCTCCCCATGCCACAACACTGAAAAATTCACAGCAGTTCAAAACCATGCCACAAGGCTGCAGGTCAAAACTCCAAGTCTTCTACGTGTATTTGTCAATATTAAATGCATTGGTCTTTCAAGGAAGACTTTTCCCCAGTTTGTTAACTGGATCTTGCACAGCTGAAAACAGTTCTTTGTGCCAAAGAGTCCCACAGCACTTTACAAACTGAAATGCAATTTTAACAGAGTTCTCCTAATCCTCAAGGATTCCAGCCAASTCCTCAGTGAAACATGGCAAGCCTTTATGAAGCAGAGAATTTTAACTATAAACACACATTAATCAAATGGAAGAGAAGGTGAAACTTAGATAAGCAGAAATTTGTTCAAGACATTTGGATCAACACTTTCTTTTAAAAACAGGATATCCAACACTAAAATACAGACATTTTTCTCTGTGGTCATTCCCAGTTTAGAAGGTAGGGTATAAAATCATCTTTATGTGCAACACAAGTAACTTCACTCAGCAGTGTGAGTGTGTTTGATTTGAAGGCACGAGAACTGAGGCTGAGCCTGCAGGAAAGGAACAGGGATTGGGAGGGTGTGGCTGGTGTGGGGCAGCACAGGGCTGGGCAGGAAGGCGGGAGGGAAGGTGGGAGGGCAGGAAGGCAGAGCAGAAGGCAGGGCAGGAAGGCAGGGCAGGGAGGCAGGGCACAGAGGCAGGAGGGCAGGGAGGCAGAGGGCAGCACTCACGCTGGCAGGAGCCGCCGTTGGTGGGGTCCCCGTAGAAGCCCGAGACGCAGAGCTCGCAGTGGCGGCCCGTGGTCAGGTTCTCACACCGCTCGCACACGCTGCCGTTCACACAGCGGCTGTGCCCGTTGCACTGACACGCTGAGGGAGACAGCACAGTGAGCTCTGTGCTCACACAGACCCCCAGGAGCCTGTGCTGAGCAGAGCACACATGAAAACGTYCCATGCACCTGCCCAGAGGCTCTGCTCTCCTGCTAGCAGTACATGGTGTACATCAAATACAGGTGGATACCACAAAATGTAATTGAAAGCAACACACAGAAATCTGAACTGCAAAACATCACATGCACATTGGACTGGAAGCTGGTGGTGAGATGGATTTATAAGGAACAGGGAGGGGAGTGTTGGTTTTGTGTCAAAAACATAAGTTAAAAATCATCCTAAGCATTATTAGCACTTAACCTTCAAAGGAAGGTCTGCCTTTCTTTCAAACAGACTTAAAATAAATAAACAAATGAACGTTAAAATCCCAGTAAAGGTCTGTAGGAAAAGGAAAAATTTCTCTCGAGTAATAAACAATAATGTCTTCATGCAGCAAACCTGTGCAGCTCAGCTGCTTCACTGCTCTTCCACCTCCAAGTGTGTAACTCCTATTCGTACCCCATGCCCTTCTCCTCCCTCCATTAACAGGAGGGAACACAAGACACCACCAGCGCCTTCCAAACTCCCTGCCCTTGCACTTCACTGCAATGCTGGGCAGTGGAACTGGCTGGCTCACCTGGGCACTGGATGAAGGACCAGTTGTAGGTGCCCTCCAGAGGACACATGGTGACGTTGAGGACGGGCTCCAGGCCGTGCTTGCCGGGGGCTGGGGCTGGCAGCCGCACGGGGCCGCGGAAGGAGCCCTCCATGCAGCGGCCCTGCCCGGTGTTGCTGGGATCCGTGCACCAGCCACAGCCCGGCTGCTCCAGGCACTGGGCACACGTGCAGTACCCTGAGCAGTTCTCAGCTRCAAAAAACCAAACCAGAACACAGAGCTGTGGAGTAAATCACCGTCTCAAACACAGGCAACAAAAAATGCAGAATGTATTCTGTGTACCTGCATTTTGATCTCACCAAAATATCTCATCCAATCTAGAAATATTTACTCTGATATTCACAGTAACATAATCTTTCCTATCAGCATATTTATTCCAGAATCTAAGGTAACTGTTAACAAAGGTTCCAATAATCAATGAGTTACAAAACAGCACAACACTGTTGTTGTTGAGAGAGGTTTTTCARACCTTTACACACCACTCTGTAAGACCAGAGGTTAATGYTCCCTCTACAAAACATCTCGGATTGATTTAAAATAGATGGRATGRTCAAATGAACCACCTGGAAGCAAAGGCTAAAACCCAGCCAGTTTAGTCACTCTGAGCCTCTTTCTACCACACTTCACTATCACACGTTATTATTTCAAGTATTTATCAGAGYCAAAAAGCATTGACTATGAACAGGAGAAAAAAAATTCCACCCTTTAGCCCCTCCTTTCTCCARTGAGATTGGATTTTAGAGGTGACAAACTTTTTACATACAGAAAACTTTTTCTGTTCTTTTCCCCAGACCATCTTGAAAAACATTTCCTGGATTCTTGGTGTTGCAAGATGAGCGGATTTTCTATTTTGATGTTTAAATAGACAATATTTGCCTTAAAAAAAAAGTTTATTTTCCATTATTTTAGCTTACTCATCTCCTGCCTGATGCTTCCTCCAACTTTTGACCTCTGGCAATATGGGAAGCTCATACTCTCATGTTACTTAAATTCATTTTCTTCACCTCCTATTTTGCAACACTTTGAGCTACTTGTGATGCCCCTGCTCACACCCAGCTCCTAAAGAGCTCAACACAAAATAATTTCGACATCTTCACTTGTTTTAACCTTTTAGGCTCTTTTACCCCAGTTAGAAAAGAAAACACACTATTCCAAAATGCCACGAAGCTTCTGCAGTTCGCTCACATCTACCTAAAGGGGCAAAAAAGTAGAGCCTTTMTTTAAAATGAGGTAGGAATTCCTACTACAGTCTGTAAGTGGGCAATCCTTCAGAATAAAACACTTGTGCAAACCCTAATTTGGATTAGATTATCAGGCAATCACAGAGCGGTTTGGGTTGGAAAGGATCTTAGAGACCGAGTCTTTGCAAGCCCTGCCCTGGGCAGGAAAGGTTCCAGGAGAGCAGGGAGCAGCCCCCAGCCAGCCCCTGCTCCCTTCACCCTCCCGGCACAGCCCCCGTGCTTTCCCAGCGGTGACTCACGGGGACAGCTGCTCATGGTGAACCACTCCATGCACTGCCCGTAGGGGAACGAGGCCACGTAGGCGTTGGAGTCCACGCACTGCTTCATGTTGCTGCACCACATGCACTCGGAGCTGCCGCTGGTGCACTCGGCGCAGGCGGCGCGCAGCGCGCAGGGAGTGCGGCACTGCTTGGCGCTGTGGTTCGCTGCGGGACACGCACGGGTCAGCACGGCACGGCACGGMACGGGCCYGGCCACACACACCGGCCCACCCTGCCCTGCCACGGCACTGACACCCCCCCTGCCCCAGGGCAATCCCCAGCGGCCA
>CADDXX010000566.1:438850-449786 GCA_902810485.1 Alauda arvensis
GGAACAGCTGCCCCAGGGAATGGTGCTAGGGAACAGCTGCCCCAGGGAATGGTGCCATGGAACAGCTGCCCCAGGGAATGGTGCTAGGAAACAGCTGCCCCAGGGAATGGTGCTCTGAGTGAGGAACAGCTTCCCCAGGGAATGGTGCTAGGAGTGAGGAACAGCTTCCCCAAGGAATGGTGCTCTGAGTGAGGAACAGCTTCCCCAAGGAATGGTGCTAGGAGTGAGGAACAGCTTCCTCAGGGAATGGTGCCATGGAACAGCTGCCCCAGGGAATGGTGCTATGGAACAGCTGCCCCAGGGAATGGTGCTATGGAACAGCTTCCTCAGGGAATGGTGCTATGGAACAGCTGCCCCAGGGAATGGTGCTATGGAACAGCTTCCTCAGGGAATGGTGCTAGGAAACAGCTGCCCCAGGGAATGGTGCTAGGGAACAGCTGCCCCAGGGAATGGTGCTAGGGAACAGCTGCCCCAGGGAATGGTGCCATGGAACAGCTGCCCCAGGGAATGGTGCTATGAGAGAGGAACAGCTTCCTCAGGGAATGGTGCTATGAGAGAGGAACAGCTGCCCCAGGGAATGGTGTTAGGAGTGAGGAACAGCTTCCCCAGGGAATGGTGCTGAGTCAGGAACAGCTTCCCCAAGGAATGGTGTTAGGAATGAGGAACAGCTTCCCCAAGGAATGGTGCTAGGAGTGAGGAACAGCTTCCCCAGGGAATGGTGTTAGGAATGAGGAACAGCTTCCCTAGGGAATGGTGCTAGGAGTGAGGAACAGCTTCCCCAGGGAATGGTGCTAGGAGTGAGGAACAGCTTCCCCGGGGAATGGTGTTAGGAATGAGGAACAGCTTCCCCAGGGAATGGTGCCATGGAACAGCTGCCCCAGGGAATGGTGCTAGGAGTGAGGAACAGCTTCCCCAGGGAATGGTGCTATGAGTGAGGAACAGCTTCCCCAGGGAATGGTGTTAGGAATGAGGAACAGCTTCCCCAAGGAATGGTGTTAGAAATGAAGAACAGCTTCCCCAGGGAATGGTGCTCTGAGTGAGGAACAGCTTCCCCAGGGAATGGTGCTCTGAGTGAGGAACAGCTTCCCAGGGAATGGTGCCATGGAACAGCTGCCCCAGGGAATGGTGCTATGAGTGAGGAACAGCTTCCTCAGGGAATGGTGCTATGAGTGAGGAACAGCTTCCCCAGGGAATGGTGTTAGGAATGAGGAACAGCTTCCCAGGGAATGGTGCTCTGAGTGAGGAACACTTCCCCAGGGAATGGTGCTAGGAGTGAAGAACAGCTTCCCCAGGGAATGGTGCTCTGAGTGTGGTCTATCACCCTGTGCAGTTCTGCTGAAGTATTCCTTGGTTACCCTCCTCAGCAAAGTGTAGAGCAGAAGAACCCTGTTTTAAGTGATTTGATCAGTTCCAGACATCAAACAAGCACTGAAAGCAGAACTAACTCAGCACTTTGTAGTATGAACCAATGGTTTAAGTTTTGCTTCAAGTGATTGTTCTCAGACCACAAAAATCAGGGTAAAGCTGAAACCTAAGTGCTGCAAGTGAAAACAAGGAATTCTGAGTTCAGGTTCCACATTCAGGATTCTCCTCCTGCACTTCCACAAAGAATTATTTCAACTGGTGCAGTGCACTTAAAATTTTTATTTAATCAACCAACTTCCCTAATACCTAAAGAGGCACTAATTGGTATTCAGAAGTAATCAGCTACAATGGAGAATTAACAGACCAAGCCATCTGAAAAGATATGCAGTTTCAACAAAGCTGGAAGACTTTTCCCAAAAGCAAATAGCTTCTCTTATTCAAAGTTCTCATATCTCCACAGTGCCTTGGCCAATTAATTTCAAACTTTGATAAAATCCTCCTCTGGCTACATAGCAGGGGAAGGGAAAAAGGGGAATTCAATTGGAAAGTTACTCTTATTTTTTTTATTTTTTTGAAACGGGAGATTGCTCCATACCATAATTACCCTAAATGTCACATGTAGGTATGCAACTGAGAGAAAAATAATTAAAGTAATGTACTTCAAATATTTTACAGTTAACAACGTAAATGTTGAGCTATTTTTAAAATTTCTATTTCCTGCATGAAACAAGTACACGAGACCCTGGTTCAGAAGCACCATTCCCATGACAAAGCCGTGCTGCAGCTGGTTTAAAAGGTAATGAACTGCATSCTCTCTACCCTGCAGGACACAGAACTCAAGCAGACAGCTGCTGTTACCTGGCCTCTCACACACCGAGCCGTTGACCTCGTTGATGCACGTTGCTGCCTTCAGCCCCTGCTGGGAAGGCTCAGCCAAGTAGCCACAGAAGCCAGCATCGCTGGGCTCGCTGGGCAGCCACTGCAGCAGGCTGTTGGTGAAGGGAGACATGTCCTCCCAGCACCAGTAGGACACGTTGATCTTCCGCAGCCCCACCCACGGAGTCAAAGTCTTGGGCTGGAAATAAAGGAGCAGGTCARATGGAAATCAGTGCTGCTGGCCACAAACCTCTTCATGTACAGAGCCTATAAAACAACTATTTCTGCTAGCAGTTTWTTTTTCAGCCTGCTTTCATTCTGGGGAGGAGCATTTGAGCTCTGTTGGTATAATAAGTGGTTTTACTGCTAAAATAAGTAAACATCACCTACTTCAAACTGATTTTATGCACTTTTATACCCTAGAGCTGCAGCTTCCAACAGTAAMAGGGTTACAAAGCAGATCATGCTAACACCAACATCTTTTCTTGTTATTACTGAACATCTACAGTTTGCAGTTGAAGAAGGAGCAGCTGCAAAGCAGAGCCTCCCCCAGCACAGCCACCAGTGCTCCCAGCCCCACTGTCCAGCCTGGCCTTGGGCACTGCCAGGGATCCAGGGGCAGCTCTGGCACCCTGTGCCAGGGCCTGGGACCCTCCCAGGGAACAGTTCCTGCCCAAGATCCCAGCCCAATCTGCCCTTTGCCACTGGGAAGCCATTGCCTGTGTGCTGTCCCTGCAGGCCTTGTCCCCAGTCCCTCTGCAGCTCTCCTGGAGCCCCTTGAGGCCCTGCCAGGGGCTCTCAGGTGTCCCTGGAGCTTTCCCTTCTGCAGGGGAACATTCCCAGCTCTCCCAGCCTGGCTCCAGAGCACAGGGGCTCCAGCCCTGCAGCAGCTCCGGGGCCTCCTCTGCACTCTCTGCAGCAGCTCCAGCTCCTGCTGCTCTTGGCCCCAGGGCTGGGGCAGCTGCAGCTGGGGAATCACCTGAGGCCACAGGGACACAATTCCCACCTTGCCTTTGGCACCAGCCCAGGCCTGGGGCAGCTGCAGCTGGGGAATCACCTGAGGGACAGGGACAGAAACCCCCTGCCCTGCTGCCCTCACTCTGGGATCAGCTCAGGATACAGTTTCCCTCCTTACAACATTTTACACTAATAGCCATTAAAACAGGCTCCTGGTCTCTTTAGGCTCACTTTTCAAAGGAGACTGCAGGCGGGAAAAAAACCCTGTAAATTAACAGTTCTTTTTTACACAGTGTGAAGACTTTTAAACATTATGAGGGAAGGGTTACCACATGTATTTAGGAATTTCCTCTACACTCAGCTACTGGAATATCCAGAAACACCTGAAGCTGTCAGAATCATGTTTTTTTACAGTACTCCAGGCTTGGCTTCCTCATTTTACAAAAGGTTTAACAAACAATCTTGCTTAAATTGCACCCTACCTTTCCTTGGCTAAACTGACCCCCCTCTAAAACACTAATTGTTGAAATTCCACTTTAAAATTACAAAGAGAATCAAGGCAGGGAATGTTCTTGTTTTAACAGGGGAGTATTTCTCTTGTGTACTGAAGCATGTTCTCTATTGAAAAAAAGCAATCCTGTTACCCCCAGCCTCATTTTTCCTAGAGAAAACACTTCCCACAGTGGCCTGTGGGACCCAGGAGTTGTTATTCTGATGTGGCATCAGGCCAGTGCAGCTTTCCAGGCTAATCCAGGATTTCAGAAGAGATGCACAGCATTGTTCTTTGTCAGGGCTGCAGCACCACCTACACGACCTGGCCTGAACATCTCCCTTCTCTCTCCCAGGGACTGGGAAAACATGGATTGCTTACATGGATGCATGAAGAGGGAAAAAATCCAATTCACTTCTCCCTGGAACTGAGAGAAAAGCACCTGCCACTAAATCACACACAAATAACACCAAATTAGCCAAGCAGCTCTGTAGAATGAGAAGGTGACATTTTAAACAGCTGCTTTTCTGAGTGCAGTAAATAACTCAATACTTACATTAAACACCTCCAGTGCCCCAAAGGGGCTTTTATGTATAAAATATTGTGGACAATATTTTGTAAATAAAAGCCCCTTTGGGGGACTTAAAATCCAGATGCAGTCCTGTATTCCACCAGGGAAATGCAGGTGTGATTCCAGTACAGGAAGTGGCATCTCTAAGGCACTGCTGTATGTTTGTATTTATCTTCCCATTTACATTCTCTACAATTTCAGCTTAGCAGCACCCAGAGGGTACAGTGAATTTCAAAAGAAAATCAGTTGGTTTTGGTTAAGAGGCATTTCCATTGTTGCAGAGCACACAATGCTCTGGCAGGGGCTCCTCCACAGCTTTGTTCCACAAGAGACACACGGGAGAAGCACTCACCGAGGAYTGGATCTTCTGCAGCTCCTTCAGAACAAATTCCACCTTCTTCTGCGTGGTGAGAGAAGCCAGTAAAGCACCATTGGACCTGCAGGACAGCTTGGCATGATCATAATTCTCCTTGGTGCTGGTGATCTTCAGGCAGGAGTTGCCAACCAGATGCCAGTTTGTTCCACAGATGTTTTCTGGGGGACAAGGAGGGGGGAAAGAAAGTAAACCAGAGACGTGACATTTCCAACAACCAAGGTAGTGAAAGGACCATGAAAAAACATAAGCCCAGGTGGGCAAGAGGCCACTGGCCCCTGGGCTGTGGCAGCTCTGGGGTGGCAGCAGGGCCAGGGCAGTGCCTGTGCCCTGAGCTGGCACTGCTGGGGCACCTCCAGTGCTGGGGCAGCTCTGGAGAGCCCTGGAGGGGCTGGAGCCAGGCCAGGGCAGGGAACAGAGCTGGGAAGGGGCTGAAGAATCCCTGAGGGAGCTGGGAAGGGGCTGAAGAATCCCTGAGGGAGCTGGGAAAGGGCTGGAGAATCCCTGAGGGAGCTGGGAAGGGGCTGGAGAATCCCTGAGGGAGCTGGCAAGGGGCTGGAGAATCCCTGAGGGAGCTGGGAAGGGGCTGAGCCTGGAGCAGAGGAGGCTCAGGGGGCCCTTGTGGCTCTGCACAAGTCCCTGCCAGRAGGGCACAGCCGGGGGGGTCGGGCTCTGGGACAGGGAAGGAGGAGAAATGCCCTCATGCTGTGCCAGGAAAGGTTCAGGCTGCAGAACAGGGAAAATGTCTTCCCTGAAAATGTTGCCAAGCATTGGAAGGGGCTGCCCAGGTCAGTGGTGGAGTCTCCACCCCTGGAAGTGTTCAGAAAATGAGCAGACGTGGCCCTCAGTGCCGTGGCTGGGACAGAGGTTGAACTTGATGATGATCCTRGAGGTGTTTTCCAGCCTTAATGATTCTATGAACCCTTCCACAAAGAAATACCCACAGCCCCATCCCAAACCAGTAAGACTTAGAGGGGTGCTCAGGAGTGTTGATACATAATAATATTGAAGGAGGAGGAAGTCAGTTTAGGGGAGCTGAAATCCAAGAYCAGCATTTGGTTATCTGCAGTACATAATCAAAGCACTTATTACAATGTTAAACAGTAGAATTGTTGTAGGAGAAAGAGGGGGAAAAAACCAGATTTGTATTTTGTTTATGTCTTGAAGCCACTTACCCACTCACAGTTGTCAGGGGACCTTTTGGCAGGAGAGGGTTGTTGTGCTAATCCTGTCCACAGTACAAACTTCCAGGGTTAATCCCTGCTTCAACCTGGGCACAACCCCACGACTGCAGAACTCCTTACTCTTTGTGATTAATTATTTCCCTTACAGAAAAAGCCCTGATGGGCAATTCCAGTGTCAATTCAGACTTAACAGATGGAAAAGCTCTCAAGTGTCCATTCTTCAGATGGGCTTTGTACACATATGATCAGGTCATCCCCTTTTCTACAYCAAATAAAACAAACCAAGCTCTTTACCTATCTCACTGAAAGATGTTCCTCTCAATTTCATTGCTTTGGTTCAAAGTCTCCTCAATTTTAAACTGTTGCAGACTGGCAAACACCAGACCTGGACATGTCCAGCCCTACTGGATCCTAGGGGAAGACTTCCCATGTCCATTCAAATCTCCTGTCTAATGGGTTTTCTCCCCTTTCTCTATATTTCATTGCCTACAAATGTTAATCACTGAAGATCYTGTATTTCTCTCCCAGTCACTGGGATAAAGAAATGCACTGCAAGGGAACTAATAACCAGCTCCTGTGAGCTCCACTGGAAACYCTCTAATAGGAGAAATTTCCCTTAACACTTCAGGTGTTACTTGCCTCATTTGTCCAGTATGTGCCATTATGCTTTTGCACAATTTTAGTTCCTAAATTAAATAGCATGCATTATTAAATCTAATATCTTGCAGAAGCCTATTATCAACAGCTTTTATCAAATGAAAAGGGAGAGATGAAATACAGCCTAATAATTACACGAGTGATCATAGTCCTCTTCAGACAACTGGGACTGAAAAATATTCCAGCAGACTTGATGGATTTACTACAAATTAAGTTTCATACCAGAGCTGGCATGATTAAACAACACTATTTAYTCCACCTCAACACTAAAAATTACAGATTTGGGAGTAAAATCAACACAAATTTTTAAAAATCCACAACAGCTTTTGGAGTGGGTGAATTTGGGTTATGCCACCAGCACCCACCTGGCAAAGCAATGCACTCCTGGTTCCTTGGTTCCCACTGGCAGTTCTGATCCATGGCACAGCTTTTACAACTTGTCTTTTTGTTACAGTAATAGGCAGGATTATCCTTGGGACAATTCTCATAGACAGTAACAGGAACCTAAAATAAACAGCACAGGTGAGGCTTTTTCCAATATCCAAGCCATGTGGGCTTATAAAAGCCATGATKACAACACTAAATATCCCAGTTCAGCTCTGCAAAGCAACTCATATATCACAAAGCTGTGGAACTGGGCACAGCCTGGGCTAATTATCCAAGATATTTCCCCAAAACACCTGACATGTTTTCTGTACTAAAGCTTTTACAAGAGGGCTTGTAAAAGGGGTTTTTCCTTTTTCTAGGGAAAGCCCTATTGGTATCAAACCCAAAATGTGATTAATGAATAATCAYACCATGGTGAAACCTCCACTTTTTCCCCCACCCACATCATCCTCCCACATTCATTGGAAAATACCATGCAAAACCCTCAGAGCAAGCTGAAAGAATCCAAGCATGCAGCACTTTGGAGCYAGACATGCACTGGGAACAACAAAACAGGGATCATAACACTGACAGGTGAAAAGGTGGACAGTTGCTATTCCAGAGGGTARATTTAAAGGAAGCAAGTGTAGAGAGCCATTACCTGTTCCTCAGTGCAGTTGTTGTGTGCTGGGATGCACTGGTCAGAGCACCACTGACAGCTGTTTGTGTTGGCTGTGCAGCTGTAGCAGTCTGTAATCTGATCACATTTTTCATTGTCTACAACTATTAAAGAAAAAAACCTGCATGACCAAAAACAGGCATTTCCTGACAGAGCYCTAAGAACTTGATTATTTACAGCAAAAGATACAACCGAAGAGCTGTGCCTGTGGATTTTCTGTTAGCAACTCAAATCAGATACTTTCATGTGTTTGAACTGGTAGAAAATTGCTTTTATTTATGACAACAATCATTTTTAGTGCCCAAGGAGCCCTAAGACACAGCACCAGAAAATAATGTTCCAAGACATGGAAGCACATGAACTAAGACTCGTTAATGCCCAGGGAAACGGTGCCAGAGAATATTCCGTAAGGCCAGTGGCCATCTCCCACCACAGGCCCACCTTCCCGCAAGCCTGGCTTTCAAGTGGAGCATTTGCATGTGAAGCTTGAACTTGTCATTAATCCTTCCAGTTATTTATTGTCTGTGTCTTGTGAAAATGTATTGTACATTGAGAGCCCAGCAAGGCAATGTCCCTTTACAGTAGTTTCTATTAAATAATTAAAGGCTGCTCAACTCTTACAGAATCGAGGGTTGTACAGTCCATTCACGGCAATGAATGTATCAGGACAAAGTTGTTTAAAACTGTCCTAAGGGGAAATACAGGAATCAGACCTTACCACATTAATTCATTTTATCTGCCTCTATAAATAAAACCATAGAATCCCAGAATGGTTTGGGTTGGAAGGGACCTTAAAGATCATCTGGTACCMACCCCCTGCCAAGAAAATAAAGTAACTTTTCCTACAGGAGTATTCCTGCTGTCTCTTTTGAAGAGCACAGGATAACTCCAGCAGATCCAGATGCCCTTCCTTGCCCTGTGGTGCTCTTCAGCAAATTCCTGACTCTCACAAGGTCAATTCTGGGAGCAAACATTTACACAACGATGGCCCAGGCTAGGGATAGAAAAGTATGTCTAAGTAGCAGGGTAAGAAAAAGATCTCATGAACAAGAAGCTTCAGGAGCAGAAAACAGAAACACCTCGCTATCTCCACGATGCGTGGTCAGAGGAACAGCTCCCAGGACACGTGGAAGCACAACCACACCTAAAACCTGGCCTTGTGACGGCACGCAGCGAACACAGCCCGGGAGCCCGGACAGAGGCCGGACAGAGGCCAGGAGCCTGCACAGAGCCCAGACAGAGTCCAGGAGCCCGGACAGAGGCCGGACAGAGCCCAGGAAACCCGGACAGAGCCCGGACAGAGCCCAGACAGAGTCCAGGAGCCCGGACAGAGGCCGGACAGAGGCCAGGAAACCCGGACAGAGCCCGGACAGAGGCCAGGAGCCCGGACAGAGCCCAGACAGAGTCCAGGAGCCCGGACAGAGGCCAGGAAACCCGGACAGAGTCCGGACAGAGGCCAGGAGCCCGGACAGAGGCCAGGAAACCCGGACAGAGCCCGGACAGAGCCCAGGAAACCCGGACAGAGCCCGGACAGAGGCCAGGAAACCCAGACAGAGCCCGGAGAGAGCCCAGGAAACCCGGACAGAGCCCAGGAGCCCGGACAGAGCCCGGACAGAGCCCAGGAAACCCGGACAGAGGCCAGGAGCCCGGACAGAGCCCAGGAGCCCGCACAGAGCCCGCACAGAGCCCGGGACCCGCAGGGCTGCCGGCCCCGGCGCAGGAGGACAGCAGCACGTACCTGGCCGGGCAGGACACTCCTCAATGACCCTCTGGCGCTGGCGGGGGCTGGCGCGCTCCCAGGGCACGCAGCGCGGCGGGGCCCACACGCAGCGCAGCCCCGGGCCCGCCCCGCGGCACGGCCCCTCGGCGCCCAGCGCCTCGCAGCGGCCCGGGCTGAAGCGCAGCAGGTCGCTCAGCAGCAGGCTGTTGAAGCCTCCGAACACGTACATGGTGCTGGGCACGGGGAAAGAGAGAGAGAGAGAGAGAGAGAGAGAGAGAGAAAAACTCGCGGCCGTTCGCATGGAGGCAGCGCCGCTCCCGGTAAATGGGATTTAAGGTCTGAGGGAAGTGTTTTATTACATCCCGGCATATATAAATCCAAATAAATAGCTCTTGGTTAAGGGAGGCACTAAAGGAAAGGTCAGACGAATTTCACTGTTTCGGAGAAGCCAGTGAGACTCACAAGAGTCAAAGCTGTTCAAGGTCATCAGCCAACCTTCCCCTGCGGCCACAACTTTGAGGGGACCTGATCGATGTGATTGTGCATCAAACGCTGCAAAAACGCGATCCTCCCGTCAAATACACCAGCAAGGCACGGAGGAAGGCTAAAAACTGGGGAGATGGTCTCACAGCATTAAAGCAGAGCTCAGAAACTGTGACAAAACGATCTGGTGCTGTCACTCTCTGCTCCTCTGTAAGAAAACCACACTTTGCGTGGCTGGGAACAACTAAGCAGAGTCATTGGGTCAATTAAAAAAACACAAACAACTCCCACAGCAAATAATATTTTGGAGGAGGAGGAGTGGAGGATTTCAAACCTCTTTCAGTATCACAGCTGCACCAAGCAAAACATTAAATTTTAGTAGTTAGACGAAAATGTCACGCAAAAATTCTCTGTGCATCTGTGTCTGTCAATGTACCTTTAAAAATATGGTGAAGAAGGCCCAAGGCAACTGAAAASAGAAGCTTTGGTTGAATAATAAGTATTTTTCTTATTATTTTTATTTTATTTTTTTTATCTGGAGACTTTTATTTTAGAACTCCTATGAAATGAATTTCTCAAACCTGGTTGATTCAGTAAGAGCTGTTCATCTGGAAGCAGGGATATCACTACAGTGTAAAAGGCTTAACAGCCAAAATCTCRCCTAAGATCCACCCAAATACTGGAGATCACGTGCCTGGGGAAGAGCAGCCCCASGGGATATGGGGTATAAAGTGAAACATGAATAAATTTGAAAAAGCATGAGTGAAATTCAGATTTGGAAATACATGTTGCCAAGTGCGGGTCAGAAGTAAGTGTGAAATACATTGAAATGCACAATTATGAAAAAAATAAAAAATTTAAAAATATATTAAAATAACGAAAAAAATCAAATTATTGCTAAAACTAAGTGAGCTGAGACAGTTTAGCCCAGGGAAGAGGGGCTGATGAGAACAGGTGAATACTGAGGACATTACATGAGTGAAGATCTGAAAACTTTCAGAGATTTCCAGGATGGTTTGGGTGGGAAGGAGCCTTAAATCCCACCTCATTCCACCCCATGCCATAGGCAGGGACCTTCCACGAGACCGGGCTGCTCCAAGCCCCATCCAGCCTGGCCTCGGAGCCTGGCAGGGATGGGGACAGGGGGTTTGGGGCATGGGGGATTTTGGGGCACAGGGGGGTTGGGGCACAGGGGGGGTTTGGGGCACAGGGGGG